>VYXH01000125.1:25369-85369 GCA_013397275.1 Burhinus bistriatus | reverse complement strand
CCATTGTCTCCGTAGTGCCACTGTAGACAAATTGGAAGGATATAGACTGCAAGGGAGACTACAAGGCCAGTGAAAAACCACTGGGACTGCTCGGCTCAAAAAGTAATGAACAATATTTTGAAGACCAGGTGGTGGATGGTTACTGATGGCATTTTTCGGACTGACACTGGACCTGTGCTTTTTAGTATCTTCATTAACAACCTGAGTGATGGGATGGAATGCACCTTTATCAAAGTTCTGGATGACACAAAACTAGGGGGGGGGATGGGGGAGTGGGATGTGGAGGTTTCCAGCATGCTGCCAGTCAGAGGGACCTCAATGGGCTGCAGAAATAGGCTGACAGAAACATCAAGAAGTTCAAAAAAGGCAAGTGCAAAGTCTTGCATCTGGGATGTAAAAACTGCAACAGTACAGGAGAGAGGGTGACTGGCCTGGCCAGTCTAAAGAAGGCATCTGGGAATCCTAGTGAACAAGTTCAGTAAGAATCAGCAGCAGTGAAGGCCAGCTGCAATAGAAAGAGCGTAGCCAGCAAGTCAAGCCTTGTGAGATCACATTTGAGTAGTGTTCAATTTTGGGGCTCTGTGGTCCAGAGAAGACATAAACAATGTGGATCAAGTCTGGCAGAGAACCAACAGACTGGTCAGGTCACACGAGGAGAGGCTGAGAGAACAGCGCTTGCTTGGAAGGTGAATCTGATGACTCCAACTACCTGCCAGAAGGTTATAAAGGAGACGGAGCCATGCTTTTCCCAGTGAAAGGACTGGAGGCAATGGACTCAAGCAGCAGCAATAGAAATTCCAATGAGATACACAATAAAAATTCTTCATGGTGAGAGTGATCAAGCACTGGCCTAGGTTGCCCAAGGGCTATGAACTGTCCATCCATGGAAGTATTCAGAACTAGACTAGACAGCACCCTGGGCAACCTGACCTAGCTTTGAAGTTGGTATTTCTTTGAGTAAAGCGCTGGACTAGATGACCTCCGCAGATTCTGAATTATTCCATGATTCTAATCACCTAATGTGTGTTCTTGATTTTCTTTTTATGGTTACTTCAGGCTCTGGTATTTAGGAGCTACCACAGAGAATAAATTCCCCAGCTCCTGGCCTGTCTCCTTTTTCCTTATTTTCCCTATGGTCTGCGGCATTTTGGCTCTGCTTCGTGTCTCACCTGGCAGCCAGCTTGTGCCTCTCAGCAGCTTTTGCATGATGCCACAGGAGAGCAAAGGCTAGTGGGCCGTACAAGCCGGCCAGCGTGCCAGGAGCCTTTGTGCTTCTGCCTGTTAATCACAAGGTGCTACTGAGGTGTGTGAGCTGGCCAGCATGCCAAGAGCCCGTGCATCAGCCACACAAAGAGAAATGAGCTAGCAGCAGGCAGCAGCAGATTGCAGAGATGTGTCCCGGTGCTGTCAGGGGCAAGGTCTGAACCACCCACAGCAATTAGTGCAGTCAAATCAGATGCAGCGGCAGCCAGTTGGACCGAGGCTTGCTGCCTCACCTTCCCACTGGCCTGGTCGCTCCCCGTGCACCCTGTCATGCAGGCACCCTCATTTCTCATTGGGAGGGGAGTGAGAATCACATTATGTTATATTGCTTTATATTATATTAATTGCATTTATTGTATATATTATATTATGTTACATCATGTTACGTTACATCGTGATACATTACATCATGTTATGTGTTGCTCTGGAGTCACTTTCCCAATCTGGAAGTCTCCATACTGCCATGTTCTGCTCTCTGCAGGTGTGCAGCCTGTAAGATGGCAGAAGAGCTGGAAGAGGCTCACACTCCCCGCTTTCTTTCCTCTCACGCAGTGCAACAGATTTCACTAAGCAGCTGAAACCGGAGGTGGGTGTCCTAGCCTCAGGAGAGTGGGAAACGAGGTCAGACGAGAAGCTGCCTGTTGATAGCCTGCTCTTTGCTTTAGCAGACACACTAATGCTGGAGGAGCGCAGGGAGAAATGGCAGACCTGGGTCCCCAGCATCTCTTGCTTAAGGACAGCTATCTGCTCATCTTCGAGGCAGGGGGATCTCTGCCACAGTGGGTTCACCCCACTAAATCAGCATGGCGTTGATTTGTAAATGGTTGGTCTCATTTACCGCATTCCTCTCTGCAAACTGAGCTTGTGCTAAGCTGCTGGAGCCCAGCCTCACTTTCCTCCAGCCGCTCACTTCCAAAAAATTATTGACATTGCCTCCAGCCCTCGGATGTTAGTGGTATTTTTGTTTTATGTCTTTCCTAACAAGTTGACACAACTTAACAATGTTGGTCTTGTCACCAGATCATTCTTCTAAATGAGACAGTTATTCACAGTGAGTCATTGAATATTTTACAACATGGTTACAGTAGCTGCTCCGACAGGCACCTGTGTATAGATGAGAGTGTACGCACTGTCACGGCACTGTCAAATAGAAGATGTTTGTTCTACCTTTATTTATACAAATCATTCACCCCCTTCTCCCCCCAACTCACAGCCTGCCCTTTAATTCTCACGGTACCATCTTTCCACCTTGTTACTGGGGTGGATGCACAGAGATGGCCCTACTGCTACTCTATGCCTTAGGTTTCTTCAGGTGTTTGGAGAAAATACATGCTATTAACATTCTGCAACTGGTGATGTGACCTGTAGACAGTTTACTTCCTGTGATCTTTGGGAGAGGGAATCTTCCATTCACGCAGGGATGGCTTGGTAAACAAAATTCTTCCGAATTTTTCCTTTTCACCCTCCTGCTTGATTTATTTTTCTGCTTCTTGTAAAGGACTTGATAGCCAAGAACAACCAGGATATCTGCCTGATTGCTTATAAAACCACTTTGTGGCCATCTGGAAATAAAAATCTCTAGTACCTCCTCCCCACCTGAGACCATCCCCAGGGAATGAGTCTGTGTATGCGTGTGTGTGTGTGAGAGTGTGTGTGTGTGTGTGTGTGCACAAGTCTACAGTAACTCTTCAGTTTGTCCAGGATTTAAGGCATAAGAACCTAACTTAGGCTCACCCCAGATTTTCAATACATGCTAGTGATGAGAAAGCCTTGTTTATCATCTGACCTAGGTGACATGACATCAGAATTGAACCGCTTAGCTTCTGTGCAAGGTATTTTCTCTCCTTTTTAATGTCTGTGATAATACCCGTTTCTCAGATATTGTGGTGCTTTAATTAATTCACATTTTAAAAGTACTTTGAGGTTCTCAGACACATGTGCTACTTGAATATAAACTATGCTTGTAAGAATTTGTAAATTTTTTGTGGTATTTTGGTTCTTTTTTTCTCTGTCCCTTTTTTTCTCCTGGAAAATAGCTGTCCCCAAACTAGTTAAATAGCAGTAGAGGCTGAGCAACAGCAAAAGGGCCTCTGTTCTCTGTCATTTCGTACCTTGCACCTTGTCAGCAACACCTGTAAAAAGCTGGTGTAAAACGGCAGCGTGCAGCTCTGCTGGTACTTTACACTCATTTTGCACAGAGTGAACAGACTACACAAGGTGCAAGGCCCAAAGGCCTATGTTTCTGCCCATTTGGGATATGCTCTTTGCATCAAATCTTGAGATTTCTTCCTTTTATTAAAGTAAACCCAAAGGGGTCCCCTAGAGGCATAGCCAATATTCACTCCTTGTGGGCACACAAATCCAGGATTAGCCTGTGGCTGTTCCCAGGGAAAGTGTTCGCTAGTGAAGTCTGAGTTAGTCTCAGGCAGGAACTGTAGTGGAGAAGACATGCTCTGTCTGTTTATTCATCTGAATTAGGTGCCTCTGGAATGCATATTTGTGTACTCCCTGAGTTTAAAACTCCATCGTGCTTGTGCCCTAAGATAAACCGTTCCTCTGAAACTGGTTTTCTTTCACGTTACCATGAATTTTCCTTCAAGTCAGGAGGATCCAACACTGAAACTACTCTCTGCTAATTTCTCCCAGCTAATGCAAAGAATCACTGAAGATGGGAGATCTTCCAAATTGCCAGTTCCCTAAATTTTTTTTTTTTAAATGCCACAGTTTCAGTTTCACTAAGGGAAGCAGAGAGGAAGACTGGTAGATGAATAGTTATTAAACCTAGGTCTGAGCTTATTCCAATCTGTGCATCCCCTGCTTTGCAGGAAGATGATGCTGAATCCCTAGCTGCTTCCATAGCTTGCTTCTTTGCAAAGGTCCTCTAATGTTAAATTGAAGGAAACCAAAAACCAATCACCAAAAGTGCCCCGAATTCCAATGCTTATACCTTGTTTGAATCCGAGTCTAGCTTTAAAGAGGAAAAAGGAGGTTTGTCCATGTACAAGAATATCCTTGGATGGCTAAAATAATAATAATTAAAAAGCACTGGAATAAACTCTTATTAATAAACTCAATTTTAAGGTATCATCTGTTTTTTCTGACACTCTAATGATGAAAGATGTGAGGTGTATGTATTACAGATACACAGATGTCTATCATAAGTAAAAGCAATTATTATTATTATTAATGTGTCTTACACCCAGAGGCTCTAAATGAGATAAGAGTCCTACTCATTGTGCATGCAGTCAGACACATTTCTCATTTTGCCTTGTAAGCAGAGAAGAGAGGCAAATAGACATGACCAGGACAAAAAAAAAAAAAAAAAAAAAAAAAAAAAAAAAAACCCAAAAAACATCAGACACACAACGGGATCAAGCTTGGGCTTTTCGGAGGACCTTTTTTTCAGAGAAACCTTAAGTATCATTGAATTTCAAAGGGAGAGTGAGAGCTTAACTCTTTTACCCCATTGAAAACCTCAGCCTGATGGACTTGTCTGAGGTCATACAGGAAGCCAATGGACAGGGGCAAAACCAGCAACGAAACCCAAATTTCTAGAATGCTTTTGCACAGAAATAGTTTCCTCATACAAATAACTGTGTTTGGGCTCATGTCTAGCTTAGATTAAAGAGCTAGGGATATACATCTATCCTAGCTACCACCACAACCATGAATTTCAAGGGTTAGTCATCCCCGAGACCTAGAATGGCTCATTCACATGAGACAGAAATATTTCATTCAGCCTTGCACCCCTAGAAGGCTGACACTCCTGAGCAATGAAGCTCCTTTTTCCTTTCTTTGCTTTCTCGGTGAGTGATCTTGACTGCATTTCCACCAAAACAGAGATGCAATATCTCACAAAGTGGTGCACTGCATGTTTCTGCTGGCATTCATTGGCTGCGCCTCGCGTGTAGGGCAAAGGCTTAGCCTCTAAGATTTGTTGGCAGCCTCCTGCTCTTTGTTCCTCAGAATGTGAAAATAGTGTAAATAGCAGCATCTGCAATTGCTCCTGCTGCTCTGACTGCCAGCCAAGTCAGATCCCCCTCCCCTCGGAGAGCAGTCCACATGCTGCACGCAGGACTGGACCGGGGAGGAATTATATGCAGTGAGAGTGCAGCCTCAGGAGTGCTGTGAAGAATACGGGCCATCAGACAGGGAGGCAGATAGACTGCCTCCGAGTTCAGCTATTCCCAAATGAAATTTAAAAAAAATCTCTTCCTCACGTCATGACCCTTATATATTTTTTTAGGATTTTTGTGACTAAATCTATCTTGCTACCAAAAATGTTTTAAAGAAAGGGAGAAAATGATTCACTCGCTTTTTCTCTTGTGCAAGGAGAGCTCTGTTCCAAGAGCAACCAACCTTGCTGCCGTGATCTTACACCTTACTGTCCACATTCTTACACTGAACCCATCAACCCATCATTACAGTTCAGAGATTTCAGCAGCTAGGTTCACTCTTTTTCTGTTTATGTAGTGATTTTAAGCATTTTTAAATGTGTATGTAGAAACTAAGTTTTAGGAATGCTGAAAACCAATTAGCTTTTCTTTTTTTCCATATATATACACATGCACACATGCCTACGATAGATATCTATAAAAATATATATATGCTGCAGCAGGTTTTATTTTCCTCTCCAGCTCAGGTGGAAGAGAGAGTTAAGTCATTTTCCAGGAAGAAAAGAATTTAAAAATACCTGTTTGTCCATTTGAAATTATCAAAAGAAATGGAACCGTGGGCAGGCAGAGACATGTTCATCTACGGTTTGCAGCAAGAGAAGCTGGCAAAGAGCCCTGGAGTAGAAAGCATGCCCCAGAGAGATGCTGTTGATGGAAGGGTTCTGCAAGCGTCTTTCCAACCAGCACTATCAGGCAGTGTCACCCCAAAAGCAAACCCTCCTCATGCATAAAAATGGCATAGCAGGGGCAGTGACGTGGATGAATTGAGCGAAGTGTCTTGTAGGCAGTATCTGCTGCCTGGACTCATAGGTAGCTGATGGCAAGATTAAAGCTTTAAACCTTCTCTCCCGACCCCATAGAAACATTACAGAGAGACAAAAAAATTCCTGGGGATACACATGGACAGAAGCATAAGTTTTGTGTGTGCCAAGTTGTGATTTTACACCATTTTTTTTCTTACTTTATCTAACTACTGCAATTTTCTTTCTCTCTTCTGTACACTTCAAGAGACAGATTGGACATAAACCTGAGTTTGCAAAAGGATTCAAGTTCTGCCTTGGCTGCATGGCAGCTGTCCCGAGCTGATGCTTCATCATGAAGTTCTTGTTTTGCACGTTAAGCAAAGCATTAATTATCTTTCTAAATTCTATTTCCAACCTCTCCTCTTTTCTCTCTTAATACTGTCTTTCCCCCCTAAAACAGCAGCATAGCAGCCACAGTCCCACCTAGCTTCAGAGACCTACGCTTCGTTGTAAGCCCACCTTAACATCAAGATTCACAGCTTCCAACTACAGTACTCTCCTGTATTTATTTTTTTATTTGTACCATTCCAACACATGCCAACCTCTAGCACATAAAATGCTTGGCTCAGAGGAACAGACGTATACAGCTGCACTGTAATTGTATAAAAAAAGCACACTAATAACTCTTCAGTGCATTCAAAAACTCTGCTCATTGCAGGAGTCTGGGCAGATTGGCACATGGTGCATAGGCGTAGATTACACAGTGCTTAATGGCTAAAACTGGAGTGCTATATAGCCCAAATACACTCACTTTAAATTCAAGAGAATGAGGCTTTTTTCTCCTTCCCAACAAGTGAATTTTAACCAAACATCACTAGAATATTTGTGGAAAGCCAAGTGTGCAGTATGTAAACACAGAGGACTGCAATGGGAACCTAAGTCTAAGAGATATGTTCTTTTAGCAAGAGTGAAGAAATATCCTATGGGAGAAGCGGCCAATCAAAACAGCTCAGATTTGTAATGCCAATTGCTCAGACCAATCGTTCCTTGCAGAAATTATTTAGCCAGTAGTTTTGAATGGTGAGTCCATTTTGAGGATATTGTGAACTGCACCTTGGGACTTCAAGAACAGAAAAAGGAGCAAAATACATTAAAAAGATTGTTTCTTACAAATTATCCACCTAAGTGTCTTCCTCTGTGCAGTTTGAAGATAGCTTTTTAATGTTAAATCTGCACAGAGTATGTGATAAGATTTTCTATGGTTTACATGAGTGAAAAACTGAAAGTCACATCGGAAAGCAGACTTCGTATTTCGCACAAAGATTATCACAGTTGCAGTACAGAACTAACATTCACAAAAGCAGACAGAACTGCACATGCTGTGAGCATACTACTCCGGCTTAAAAGCTTTAATTCAGGAAAGTCACTCTATTGAGGTAAAAGGAACATAAGCACTTGCCTAACTAGGAGTCTTTAAACTGCTTTCCTAAATAAGGATAGACTTGAGCACACACTTAAGTGGTTTCCCACACCAAGTGATTACACCTCCAATAGCTTTATGAATTAATTTTGAACCCAATTTAAGGAAACAGGGCTGCGCCCGCTCTTCCTCTGGATGTGCACTCCTCTCTCAGCCACACGTGGGCATTTGTCGTCGGCCGTACATTCAGTGGCCATTTGACCCCCTGGGTCACTGCCGATCTCCCCAAAGGACCAGGCTGGGACCAGTCACCACATGGGCTGATTCCCTGACTGCAGCTGCTGCACACCATAAATGCACTGAAGGGGCCAGCAAATCAGTAAGCCATAACCCCCCCTGCAAACTGCAGGGGGCTGAGCTAGGGGAGACTTTTGGAAAAATACATAAAGGTCCTTCTAGAGCTGTAATAGTAGTCTCATTTTTCCCATGTGCCGGCAAGTTGGAGAGATAGAGAAACCTTGGGGCTGTTTAGTCCAATATCTACTGAGTTGAAGAGGACCTGCAGCCTTGGAGACAACCAAGGTGTATATATCTATAGTGGAGAATCTTTTCTTTTGCTGGCCTGATGCTGGGGAAGCACAGATACTGGTTGCACCCAAGGATGTCAAGTGCAAGAAAGGATCAAATTTGATACAGATAACTCAAGGAAAACAAAGTATGTAAGAAAAGAGAGAATCCATGCACACACGCACTTTAAGCATCTTTTTGTCCCTATTGATGATAACCACATTGGCTGAGAATATAATTTCCTGTAGCTTTTGGGTTTCTGTAACATTTTCAAACATTTAGGGCACAGTCTGGAAACTAAGTTGACAGACACCACCCTTGAGCGATATTGGCTTGCCACTGACCTCGTGCACTAGTCAAAAAGAATAGCCTGCTCCATCTTTTACCCTGGCACGTGACTTCAAAAAAATCAAACAAGCATTTCTCATTACACTTATTAAATTGCACTATGGCGTGTTATTAATTGACTGAGGTAAAACAAAACCCTCTCACTGTAAAACATAATTATTTAAGCTAAAGTGCTGATGACTTAAAATGTCATGTTATAGGATATAATCTATGCTAAAATGAATGATAGAAACATCTCCTTTGGTCCAATTGCACTGAATTCATTGCACTTGTTACAACTGGAAAAGTGAGACTCGAGAGGAACGCAGGAGATAGATGCTGTGTTTATCAGTCACCAACCATCTAGGCTTTCCCTACCTCTGTGGAAACAGCTGATCAACTGGCTACAGCAATGTGGAAAGTCTTTCAGGGGACATCAAAGGGACATCACATGACTAATCAAAGAGCAAATCAAAGTATTTACCTTCTATGTAGAAGGAGCACAGTCAGATTTGCTTCACATTTGTCCCCAAAGGTGTCTGTGGCCTGGTGGGTTTCTTGCAGTCCCTTTCTTTCTCAAGCAGTTTGTGGTTTTCTGGTGTACTTTAATTTGGAGGAGGAAAGGGCTTCCTATTAGTAAATAATACATCTATCATACTTATATCTTAGATTTATGAAGAAACTTTGCTTCACCAAAGAGCATTACAAATGACAGGCTACTTCATCCCTTCTGATTTTTGCCATGGAAGAGAAAGCTAGTTCAAATAGTCCAGAAATCTGTCAGAGGAGGAGGGAGCTGATTGTGCCGCTGTCATCCTCCCCTTTGCCTGTAGCTCGAAGGACGGCTGCGTGTGTGAATTCTGCCTGACTGGAGGTCCGCTGAGATTTGGGGCTGGGAAGGAGCTCAAGTAAAATGTGTGTCCTGGGCAGCCGCAAACCCAGGAGGACCAACATTATATGTGGCATAAATGTCTGATAAATCCACATGGGAATACGCATGGAAGTAATGACTTGGCTTAATCAATAGCAGCTGCTAGATTCACTTTTATGCTATTATATCTCACCAGGGCATGAGGTGTTTTGGTGTGCAATGGGTCCTACAGGACCTGTGACAGCAGCGTAGTTGGGGGGAAACATTGTAAAGGGTCTCAGCCTCCTCCAAATGTGTCAAAAGTCTGTGGGGTGTTACTGGAGTCTCCTAACTTTGGCATCCTCAAAAATTTTTGTGGCTGAGGTGGAGGTGCCTAGGGTTAAACCCACCACTGACTAATGACGAGCATTGTGCAGCCTCACCTTTATGCACCTCGTGAGCAAGGCTGAATCCAAACCCCTAAATTATGCATCTAGGCTCCCCTTCAAAATCAGAAAAGTCTGCTGCCTGAAAGCGGCTTGTCACAAGCTGACATGCTGAGCCAGGAACCAGTAGGAAATGGTTTATCCGGTTACTCTGTAAGGATTAATTAGCATGGGGACAAGTCCCCGGGTCTCCTTTTATTCTGCCAAATGCTTTAACCAAGGGTTAGAGAATCACTGATTATGTTTTTTTCCCTGCTTTTTTTATTCAGTGCCCTTTCCCCCTCTTTTGGTGGTGAATACCCCCTCCTCAGCCAGGCCTCCTCTGCAGGGAGGGGATAGGAACCGGAGTCAGCCCCGTGACAGAGGGAGTCCATGAGCACGTGCTCCAGCCTCCGAGCTGGTGAACAGACCTCTGCTTGTAGGAGAGGTGGCTGAGGGAGGGGGAGGAGAAAGACCTTCTTTTTCCAGGGGGGCTCTGTGTGGAGACAGATATATTAAGCACACTCAGAACGTGCACCAAAACAGTAAAACATTTCCACATAAGCTATCTGTCATAGCATGAAGACATGCCCTAACAAATATAACACTTGCGGAAAGCTGGTAGGGTCTCACTTTGCACCAGCACTGTGATGGGAAATTCAGAAAGCTCATCCCCCTTTCCTTCTTTACTTTCTGCAGGGTATCTCTGCAGCCAGAAAGAACATCAAAAGGGGTTTTTTTCCTGACTTGTCACTGCCCCACGAAAGAGAATATTTTCTTTTTCAGTTCCTCCTGTGTTTGGGACATTGGTACTTGCCTTCCAATGCTGCTCTTGGCATTGAAAGGGGCTTACTCCAGTGGATTCTGCTTGTGAGAGAATGGAGCTGGACAGTGAACACCTAGAAACGGTAGAGGGGATTTCACTGTGAGCATGTGTCTATATTGACAACGTTCACTGTCACAATCCTTCTTTACTTATATAGCAGAAGGCATGGGGTTTCATTTTTATCCCAAAGGTATACAACCCACACCTTCTAAGAAACTTCTGTTTGCAGTTAGGAGAAGGCAAAATTAAAACCCATCCAACAGAACGTCTGCATATGGACACCATGGACCTATACACACACCTTCCATAACATAGGTTTTCCATGCACATATTTACCAGCCTGCACTGGGACCAAGACCAGCTGTTGTAGGCACAGCAGAAACTCACAGAAGAGCACTCCATGAGCTCTAAGGATCTCCAGGAGGGACATGGCCTTATGGAGGGCTGAGGGAAGGGCAAGGGAACAAGTCACTCGAGCATGTCTGGGAGTCTGGTAACAATTAAGTCATCCGTGTGACGGCATGACCTACAAGTTCAGTTGAAACCAGCTACCCTTTCTCCCAGACTAACCGATTTCCTCCAAGTAGCAACAACAGCAATGGATCTTCTTTCAGCATATACACCTTTAAATGTTGGCAGCATTGATGCCGAGGCTTAAGAACACCAGGGCCTATTCGCAATAGGACAGCAATATTAGATCTGTCACAAAAATGCCTGGTCCATCCAGAATGCTCACGTGCAAGCACCAAAATGACACTGTCCCCTTTTCCTTTTTTTTTTTTTTTCCCGGTAGAGGAAGATCATCCAGAATCAACCCAGTAAAAAGAATTGTCATAAAATCTCACACCATTGACTTGTAAATGGAATTGAATCTGTGGAGTCTACATAATGATCCTATCAAAAAGGGAAGGAGCTATCACATTCATATAACAGATGAGATATGAAATGACTACTATGGCAGATGAACACCCCAGAGGTATTTTGCTTTATTCTACTCACTGCGTTTATATCTCCAGTTTCTCTAATTTTAGTTATTTTTTCCTGCGGTCTCAAGACAAGAACAGAAAGACTTTCTTTTCTTTCTTTCTTTTTTTCCTTTTTTTTTTTTTTTAACAAATAACCTCATACAGAAGTCAATAATATAAATACTTATGTTTCCGAGGTCAGTGCTGGGGCTTTATTAAAACTGATTTTTCACAATGTATTCCTCTGCTGTTGCTTCTGCTGGTGCTGCTAGAAACCTTCTAGTCATTTCCCCTTCCCTATAACCATCATTTGGGTTGCTGAGAAGTTAAAGTACTTGCAGCAGACAGGGGCCAAGTAGTGACAGGCTCACCTTCCTCACTAAAGAAATTGCCCTGCTTAAGAAAATCAGATGCAAAGCCCTCCTCCCTCCCCTCCTAACCCTTACACATTCCTTTACATGTCTTACCTCCATCCCTTTCCCCCCTTCTCCCCCGGCCCCCTCTGCTCAGCATTTTGATTAGTGACTACTTAAAATAATCAGAACAGCCACTTAACTGGGAGTCTCACACTCGCACCTGAAGCTAAAACACAGTGTCATAAAAATGAAAAGTCATCAGAATCGCAAAGACTGCCGTTTGCATGCAGCTGCCAGAAGAATATATTCATACAGCAGTGATTGTGCAGCTCTGCTGTTAGTCAGCACGGACTGGATTAGTACACAGACCCTTCTATCACTGCCCTCCAGGGATTCACACCCTGGGTTTAATTAGGGTTTGAGCCTGGTTCTGCTTCAGAGAGATGCTGAGTTAAGTGCAGCCCCAGTGTATTGCGCTGGATGACCTCTGTCTATATGGAACATGCTCCTGCTGTGGCATACACAACACACGTGCACACCCCGCACTCACATCCTCCTACCCCCTTTTTATAAATTATTGGCAATACTACAGTGCACAAGCTGGAGGGTACTGGTTAAATCGTGTGCTTTGGACTTATTAAACATTGCTGGCCCCAGGGAACGAAATGAGCCAGGGCTCATTCGTAGGAAGTGTTGTTGGCACTCTCTAATTGTATAGAACAATATAATCCAATGTGATGTAATGAAGATCTATGGAGAAAAACAGCCTTTTCCTTTGAAGAGAATGCCAATGTATTTTAATTTTTATTTCATTCACTGACAGGTCAAGAGATGAAAAGTGCAATGTGATCTTCCACCACATTCTACATACCAAATAAGCCCTATACACATGTATATCCTGTATAAACATGTATCAGTAAACAAGCTAAAGATTGGAGGGCAAACAAAGAGAACAAGAAATTCAGAGTTAAATCTGGTGCTAAATCAATCCTTCATGGCTCTCTCCCATTACACAAAGGAAGGGAAATGTCCCATACTGTGCCCAGAGCATAGATAGCGACCTTTGAATTACAGAGTGGTACTGAAAGTGCGGTGCATCTAACCTTAATCTTATTTAAACTTTTTTATTCCCTTTCATTGTTTTGGTTTGAAAAGCCCTCAAGGAAGATTGTGAAATGTGTATTAGCTACCTCAAAGAGCAGTTGTCTCCTATATGAATACATATTTAGAAACTATCCCAAAGTCCCCTGAAGTTAGTGGAAATATTTCCATTGATTTCAGCGAGCTTGGATAAATCCTTTAGGCAGTTGTCTAAAATGAACAATTTTACTAACTTTATACTTATAATTTCTACTTAGATTAGTGATTGAATAAAAATAGATACAAAGTAGGAAAGCCTTGCAAAATAGGAACAAATACAGTAACTTGTGTTATCATAACTTGCTTCCCTTGTGCTAGTTTTGTCCCTCCTTTCTCGGTAGTTGTTTGCCACGGGGGAGAGGGATGGAGGCTTTGTGCAGGGCAGTGCTGTACAGAAAAGCACAGCACAGCAGCAAAATGAGGATAGCAAACAGACAAAATGTATGCCACCAAGAACAGAATTGAGTGTGGGGTTACTAGAAAGGGTAGCCTACATGGCTTTTGCTGACTTAGTTGTATAGAAAGATTTGCCACCTTTGTCCCCTTTTATGTATTATCCACTGTTACTTGTCTGATTTTGTTGAACCTCAAACTCTGCCTTTTTCAGTGGTCTCCTGTTTGTCTGTGTCCTTGTGGGACCCTTATTCAGGAATAACGTGGAGAGGAAAGCAGAAAATGGCGCATTTGAGGAGGGATGCTGGAGGGAAAAGACTAGAAGGGTAGAAGGGATGAGATGGTCAAGTATGACCAAGGGAAAAGCATGGAAATGTTTTCTTGCTTATAAGCAAGATCCAAGAAATCCCCAAATCACAGGTTTCTTTCTGAATATAGGAAGTTTGACTACAGGGCTAAGGCTAAATTAAAATATGGTTAAAGTCTGAGAGGAAAAGCCTTAAAGAGCTGCACTCCTCTAAAGGTTGAGAAGATCACTCTGAAATCTAAGGAAGCATACTGAAAATCAAGAATAAAGAACCAGAGAAGGGAAGTATAGCATGCCTTGTTTAATGAAGGAATGGGGTCTAAAGTCCTGCTCTTCATTTTGTTGGCTCCCAGCCCCTCTCCCCATAAGATGAGAGGGAGGAGCAGGAGAGCAGGTCCCATTACTTCTTTTTCCAGCAACTTTGCTATCTGTTTACTATAGACTTTGCAGCTTTCACCTGACTACTGCACTTACCTTCCACGGAGGACCTCCTGGAGTCCCTTCCTCATAGCACAGACCCCAAAGGGCTGACCAGTGAACCCCCACGCCTGCACCAGCTGAGCTGGTGCCTGCTGGGCAGCAGGTGGTGGCCGTGCCCCTTCCAGCTCTTTGCCCTGGGGAAGCAAAGGAAAACCCACTGTGTTCACTCCCATGATGGGCCTTCAGGATGGTGGAAGCTGTTGAGACAGATTATACAAGCCCTGGGGGGACTTGTAAAAGTTTTATTGTGATTTAAATGCATATTTAGGGATTGTTCTGTGTGGGTAGTATAATTTCCACACCTGGTTATTTACTGTTACTGAAGTCCATAATTAAGCACCTTTAAAAAATCATTTTTAAAGACCCCATGGACATTAGTAGCTCTGAAGGACCAGGTACACTTTTTCACCTCAGTGTGTGAGAGGGAGCCCAGTCCCAGGTAGGCGAGGACCCTCCACACAAGCATGGAGGTCTGCTCATGCAGCACGTACTGCAGCATGAGAGACCGAGCCGTGCGTCCACCTTTTCCTTGCTCTCAGATGTTGGCAAGCTGATGTTGTCGGTGTGTTACCCAATTCCCAACGACAATGGGGGATTCCTGCCCTTTATTTAAAGGGGGAACTGGCCCTTCTTTAGTATCTCTGATAACACTCAATATTTGCTTGATTATTTCACACTCTGATGAAAACCAAATCTTTTTTTCCTTCATTGGAAAATACACACTAGTTTAATATGCATTTCAAGCTATTTTTCCAGATGCAAAAGACCTAATTCTTCACTGACCTACACCTTGCAATCACTCTGCAGCCACAGGGGTTGATGGTTTTACCAGACATAGAGGAAGCAAGAACGTGGTCCAATATAATAGTTAACTCAGCTCTGTTCCACACGTACCTCTTTCATACATGAGCTTACATGGAAATATCAGGAGATTCCTGGTTTGGGTTTTTGTAAGTGGAAACACTGCCCGAAAAAGTTGAGAAAAAGGTCCCACAAAAAAACTGACTCCAGCTCTTTACAAGAAGTTTGCCATTTATAGTCCAACCAGATCTTCCTACCGCTATAACGTAGGCTGCAGGTTCCTCTCTTTGACATGCCGACAGTGTCTCCAAGCATGCTGTTCTGAGCAGAATTGCCTCATCTTAACTCATTCAGATGTCCTTCCTGTGAGTCAGATGTGTGAGCATACTGCTTGACGTCTCCAGTCTTCCTGCCTCTCCCCCAACCCCACCGCAGTGACACACAGCCTCTGGCAGAGGACAGTGGTGATTGTGCAAAAGGAGGTGGAGGGGGAAGACTGGGGTGGGAAAGCAAAGCCTGATACACTTTGTCACATCTTAGGAGCTATGATGTTCTTGTCCTTCTGCTTTTGTATGGCTCCGCCCCACCTCCCATGGTCCAGATGCAAATAACGTTTTCTTTCCTTGATTGGATATAACCTGCTGGTAGCAGGTAAAAGTTCAGGAAGCCTCTCAGTCACAGGTCATCCACGCGCACTGGGTTTTCAGTGCTCTCTCATGGGAGCACTTTTGAGAAGTCTTTCTTGCACCATCACATCTAAAAGTGTTTTGCTTGTCGGAGAGGTTCAGGCAGGGCAGGTCTTAGCAGTAGTATTTTTGTGTGGAGGAAGAACTGCACCACAGCTAACAATAAGCACTTCTTCAAGAGCTAATTGAAGATAGAATGTATAACACCATCTGTAACCAGCCATCTGGTGATTCCCAATAACACTGCCTTCCACACCACAAGGAGGGGAGGAATTTATAGAATAGCAATCTAGTTTGAACAATCTGATTTGGATAAAACGCGAGCCCCTCTTTGCCACCTCCTCAGACATTATCCGTATTCAAACTGTGTGAAACCGCAGCTCTTGTGAGGGTTTAAAAAAATTGCTATTGGACTATGAGTAATAATGATGATGATAATCAGAAATATATTTATTAGTTACCTTTGAACTTTCAGATTCCAGCCAGACAAGATGCAGGAAACTAAAATCTCAGGAGAGTCTTTTTTCACAGAAATGGCAGACCAGTTTTGCATTCCCAGGGGATAGTGCTAGCAAAGATAAGTATCTAAAGTTGGGAATGATTATCTGAGCTGAACTTCCAAACCTTTTGCAGTTCACCAGCATTCCCTATGTCTTCTCTTACTAATACATGAAGGGGCTGTAAATTAATGACCACCAACCTGTCAGTTGTGAATCAACAATATATTTTACTTGTAGGAATGCAAAACCAAAACAAATCCCCCTCAAACGCCAGTGGTTTCTGATGTGCTCTCGTAATATAAGAACATCTGACATTATTTTTGCCACGTATCATTAGTGAAATTTGAACCTGTGCTGAATACTCAAGCGGCTTTTCTTTAAACTGTGAGAGAATTTTAGCAACTGCATTTGGTACCCTTGCAAATACAGTCAGAGAATAGTAATATGGACAGACCTTCACTTCTAGTAACACAAATGGCACCAACTATAATAAATATGAGGAGTGATTCCCAAACCGAAGACTGGCAAATAGTTACCCAGCTGCTACAGAAATAGCAAGATAGAATTTTTTTTTTTAAAGAAAAGAAATTAAATGAAATGGATATTAGCTGGAAACATCTGTGTTCACCACAGAGCAAAATGCATATTCAGCAGCCAGTTTATTGGCTCTTTAGAGGATGTGAATGGTGCATTGTAAATAATGACACGCCTGTAATAAATTCCCAGTAAAAAAGAGAGGGGGACTGAGCCTGTTCCTCCCACAATTCACATTTCTGGGTCCCTGCTGTGAGTGATGATTCACAGCAGTCACAAATTCCTGTTTTCAAAATGCTATTGTATACTCCAGGGCTTTCATTAAGTTTTACACTAGCAAGGGAAATTTAAAACTTGAGAGAGAGAGCGAGAGGCTCTGTGGTGACATTCATTTAACACTCACTGTACTGCACTGATGGATGTGATAGGAGGGTGCGTGTCAGAAATCAGTCTGTGTTGCTTTCTTTAAATGTAAAGAACGGTGCATGAAACCCTGACAGTGTATAAGAAACAATTCAAAAACCACCAAAATTGTGACTTGACAGCTTTTGTGTTTTGGAGGTGTATAAAACATTGCATAAATGTATTGGGCTTCAGCATTTAATTTGTGCTCCTACGGGACAGGCAGCTGTCTTAATTTCCTTCCTGACGCAAGTATATCAGGTCTGTGAGTGTTATGTATAAAAGATGTACTGCTCCAGTCTTACAGTTCCAGGATTGAGCTAGCTGCAAAGAAAGATCTCACTGCAGAGAATATACCTTTTCCTGTCAAAGCTGGGTATCAAGATGTGCAGATGAATTTTCCTACCCTGACCAGGGAATTCCTAGAACATCATTCTGGTGCATGGTGTTCCAGCATACTCCCTCGACTGGGCCTTTCACCTCCAGGACATGGTTTTATATTCAGTCTACATCATTTCAGCCAAACGGTTGTTCTACAGCTGCAAAGCGCACTAATGAGATGAGTTTTTGGCAGACTCGCAAAGTTCTCGGTGCCCAGAGTTACACATGTTGTACACTGTCTGCTGGCTACCTCTGTTTGCACTTAAGGAGGCACTGTAAGATTTTTTTTTAGCAGAGAATATATTGCCCAGTAGCTAAAATGTTATACAAGCTTCTTCTCACACTAGCAAATTTGCCATACCCCATCCATTTAGAAAGGAGGCATCCTTATTCTCGGCTAAATTAAGGGCAGATTTTCCAAGAACCAGGGCCAAATTCTGCTCCACTTTTTATTTTTACCCAAGTGCAATTCCATCTTTTCATTGGGATTTCTCAACCAAAGACAAGATGACTGTGTCTTTCATATGGCTGTAGTATGTTTCTCTGCTTCTTTTTTGCCTTGAAATTTAAAACCTTCTGTCATAATTTTTAGCTATATTTACTGACTTCAGACTTTCATGTTGAGAGCTGCACCCTACACAGGTATGAGGACACAGGAGCATGAAATAAAAGCAGTTCAGATTCTGCCTAATAAAAGTCTGTAACACTTCATCAACATCACAGGCTTATTAATTTCAGGGTCATTTTAAGACTGAATTTGTGAAATTTGCAGCATTTTCCATTTTGAACCAGAGGTTGGTGTAAATCTTAGAAACAGACCCATTACATTTAATTAAAACACAAGTGAAAATGAAAATGCTGTTGCTCTTCTCTCCCTTGCCCTTTGCACTTTTCATTCTCTTGAGAAGTGGGTAAAAGTTTCGTGCAGTTAATTGGTTGCGTCTGAGTTTTGCTTTAAAAAAATATATATAAGGTGGGAAGATGCTTGAAACATGAAGTGGTCAACTCAAGGTATTACTCTAAAAGCACCAGGCGGCAAGACTTCAGAGCAGCACCTCCATGATTCTATCCCAGCTCAACTTCTCCTTCCTTTCCCGTGCAGATGTCCCTGAGGCTCTCCAGCCCTGCACCACCACACTCCCTCTGCACCTCACCCCACCCCGAGCCAACATTTTGGGAGCCAGCGCTGCAGGATTTGTAGCTCTGTACCAGTTATTTAATTTTCCAGGGAGTACCGCTTCATCTTCCTCAGAAGCTGCTGCCTGCCAGCCAGCTGCCATTTTGTGGAGTGGCGCTGATGTAGTATGCTGTAGAAGAATCAAACCCTGCCTGCTCTCAGAGAAGGTGCTATTTTTGGTTCTTCTCTTCCTTTTTTGCTCACCTACGCTGAGGAACTATAGCTATTCAAACTGACTGCCTCCGCCTGCTTGAGGTATGGAAAACAATGTTTTTTTCTTTCCCGGGTAGGAGGAATTGCACAATGCAAAGGTGCTTTTGCCAGCAAGAGAATGGTCAGTGTGTCACTGCCCTAGCTCTTCAGACCGGGTCCCCTTTATGTGACGGCAGTGCAGCAGGGAACCTACATATGTTCTAAAGCTGTGGTCATACGAAGTAACGGGAATGGGGAGAAGCAGATAGGCTTCATTCCTGCAACATAGTGTTTTTCTGGGGATTTTTTTTACTTCTTTAGTTTGTGAGGTGGATAACTTGAATTTCCAAAATGAGTTGGTGTTAAATGCCTGGTTCACTGGCAGAAGATACATTAAGCTATTTGGGTAGATCTGCTGATAGTATTTGTTTTCCAAAATAATATTCAAACTGAGACATGTTTTTAAGAAAGCAAGCTTTTGCTTTGCAAGACCCCTGAGGAAGAATAATGGAAACTGCTCATTGCCCTTTATATCATGGAAAAAATGGATAGATATATTTTTTGGTGCTATTGAGAGATTTACACCAAAAATGACCACAATTGACTTTTCCTTAAACTTCAGCACTTGTAACAGGTGGGGTTTTTTACCTCTAAATTTTGATAAATATCTCTCTTCTTCCATACAATACCCTAATAATTAGGTTCATGTGAAGCTCTCAAAGGTGTAGAGCTCTGATTTTAATGTGGCGTGGGAGAAGACTTCCACTTGGGAATTTTATTGGTCTGAGAAAGCCCAAGTCTTTCGAATGCCATGATATACTCCAAAACGTATTTCCTTGACTTTTACGATGATGCAGGTCCAATTGGGAAAGAGTATCACTGCAAGTTAAGATGTGAAAACTGGATTTGACAGAACAAGTATTGTTTGCTAATTTAGCAGATAATTTCCTTGCATAGGCAATGCAAAGCAAATACATCTGTGCATTAAGAACCTGAAATAAATGAATTATGTTCCTTTCTTCAGATCATAAGCACCATTTATATGCTCATTTTAAGCTAAACCATTTTAAACCATCCAGTTTTTAAGAAGCTGCTCAGTGCAATAAGGATGTTTTCCAATATTAGTTTTAAAATATTATTGGATTATATTTCATATAAATAATTCACATATTTTCTCCCAATTCTAGGAATCTTCTTTTCACTGTCTCAAGGTGACTTTGAGCCTCGCCACTTTACAGCAGACTTCAGAGGTTTTCATCACCCTGTTTGCAAGTACCATTTCAGTGGTTAATCACATCAGGGACAGCTGTCTCTGGAGCACCCTTTTTGATACTGGGATGGAAAAAGCCTTTACAGACCCTTCCTTTGGGGCTCCAAGCACAAAATCAACCACTGACATATGCCCTGCAGAGAGGGGAAGCCAGTAAAATGATATCACAGCTATTAAATGGGTTCAACTATTTTTGTCCTTTTTTTTTTTTTCCTGTTCCAATAAATTTTTTGGAACTTACCCCACCATCATTGATTCTACCCCAAGAGAAGGAAGCAGAAAATCAGTCAGTGTGAGAGTCTGAAGCATTGCACAGCAAACTGCTTTCAGCTCCCAGGAGAAACTGAAATATGTTCCCAAATCGAGGACTTAGAAACTTTTCTCTAAATTGCAAGAATGTGAATTATTCCTGTTAGAGTCAGAGCATGAGAGAGAAGTGAGAAGAGTAGCTGCAGTTTCTCATCACAGCCCTATTCTTCCCTTCACCACTTATCAACATGTAAACTTTGTTTTCTCAGGAGTAATGATTTTACAGCCACTAGGGACAATAGGAAATGTCAGATAAGAGACTCATTACACATCAAAACTGCAGCCTGACAAGACTGAAACAAAATTCAGGAAGAATGAGTGGAATTTTATATGGTTATGTTTTGTTTAAAAGTGGCCACAAAACAATAACATAATGTGTTCGATTTTTATTTAAACCCTATGCTCATGGTACTCTTTTTTTCCCTCTTTGTATCACAACTGAAGATCGACTGAAAAGAGAACTCTGCATTCAGTGCTGCCATCTCATTTTCAACTTTGGGAGAGAAATTCAGAAGCAGAGAAAAGTTCAGATCTAAACTTCGTGTCTCCTGCTTATCTCTCAATGCATTCCACCACACATTGCAAAAGGATGTAGCTGGCAACACGTATGTACAGCTTTCAGCTACTGTATAATGGATTTTGACACAGGCCACAGTGGTGATGACCTGTGCGAAGTGGACACCTGTTATGAAATCTCATATGATTTTGCAAAAAGCTCATGATAAATGTTGTCAGTTGAACAGTCAAGCTCTACAGGCCATGAATTCCTAATGGATTTCTCGGTTGTGACTATTCGTGCTGGGATATATAGATTGTGAAATGAAATCCAGATGATAGGCAAATTCCTGTTTCTTCTCTGCAACATCACAAGTCACACAAATAGGCTGAAAAAGGTCCCTGAACTTTGAGCTGTAAAGGTGTTTACATCAATGGTATTGACTGAGGGTACTTTTTGGAGGTCACCAGTCTATGTAAATTAAAAGCTTGCTTGGGGCTTTTAACACTAGCTGGACTTTCTTAGTGGTAATTGCCACGTATGTATTAGCCAGTAAGTGCAGCAAGGTCCTCTTCTTCAAAATAAACTTTCCTTCTATTCTGAGAGGAAAACCCGCAATATGTAATTTGCACAGAGAAAACACAGGTGAGAAAAACAGAGTAAGAAATACCTTTTTCTCTTTGCTTCTGTGCTTCCTCCTTCCTGAATGTCTCAGATTCAGCAGATTCGCTTTGAACATTCAGCGGGCTGATCACTAAAGAACTTATTTTGTCTATAAGTCAGCTCTACTTTCATGACGATTTCCACTATGCTGGTGTCAAACGAACATGGAAACCACAGTGATCTTAAATGACTGCTGGAGAGGACTAGCAGATTTACCACTTCCCTATTTGGTATCTAGTAATGAGAAAATCTGATAAAAATAAGTGGTAGTGCAGGGCCCAACTCAACATATGAGCTAATAAAGTGGGATAAAATGCAATAATTCCACAACTTTAAGGACCACAAATGCAAAACTTAAAAGTAGATCAATATAGCAGTATGAGAACTAAAGTAAATACAGGGAATGTTGACCACCCCAGCTACTGATTAACTGTGACCCAGATAATCTGTTAATCTGCCTTCTACGGTCAGTTTGAGTAGGACCGACACCCTTTTTGTCTCGTATTTCAGTGACACCCAGTGTAAAGGTTGTGTGTAAAAACCCAGTTACGTACCCCAAGCCCCATGTTGTGTGCAGATGCACACAAACCATCGTGATTTCTTTCTCTTAAAGATGTGGGTTGCCTGCGTGGTTTTATCAGGACTGTGTCCATTGCACATGTCGCACCTCAACCAGCACTTTTGGTCCTGAGACCAGGAGGCAAAGACCCACAAGGAACCTACTGATGAGAAATAAATGTGTACATTATTTGTGTACAATTACATTTCCCATGTAATATTGTCACAAGCTTAGTTCCAGGGACACTCCATAAATTCGGAGGAATGGCTTAACCAGGAGGAGCACCTCGTTGTCAGCTGTTACATTCATTGGGCAGCTTGAACGTGGTCCTCTCAGATGGTTGCAATCATTATATGTACAGTCCTTTTCTATTCATTTAATCCAACAGGCAAACCATGCTCTCTGTGCCATAGCCAGGCCTCGAGACAGCAGAAGGACTCACAGAGAGAACAGATACAACTAGAAACTGGGAAAATAGTTTTACTGTGACCTTTACCAAAGAGTGTTCAGATGGTCAGTTTCCACTCTGGACTTCTGGAGCTAAAGTTTTACTTCTTTCAAAGCATAAAGTCAATAATAATAACAATTACAATAGCTCAAGAGATAACAGTACCTTAGCCACTAATAAATCATACAGCACCAGTCCATCCTCAACCAAATTGGTTGCAGCCTTTGGTATTTTTTTAATTATTTTCTGATGTAAGTTTGGGCTCTTGACTGGATGAAAATGATAAGACGGTTTGTTTTACTTCAAAAGCATCTCCTATTCCAACTATGTAACTTATCATCAGGTCAAAGATTATTTTCTTTCAGCTATGAGTAAAATAATAAATCATTCACTATTTTCTGGACATATAACTGCAAATTCCTTTGTTAAAGCTATTTGCTTGCCAGTTGCACTATGAATTATAGATTAATTACTCAATAACCATTTTGAAGGTGATGCCTGATTGAGGATTCACGCTCTCACATTGCTGAGTGAAGTCAAACACACGTGTTTAGTTTCAGTCTGGCTTTAGCATATGAGCCACTCTACAAAGGGATCGTAAAACAAAGTACAACGTGACAACCATGGATACCACTGATGTTCCTTGTGCAAAAGAGACAAGATGAAGGAATATCTACCATGGAGAACCAGATGGAGAGGTCCTTATAGATGCTTGGTCTCCTGATTCAGACACATCTGCTCGGGTGGATTTATTACTCTCCAGCAATGACAGCCCGAACCGTAGCTCACTGGCATCAATAGGAGTCTTTCTACTGACTTCAGAGCACTAGGATCAGATTCTGAAGGTGGATACAAGTCTTCCTATTAACATCACTAGGTGTTAGAGAATATATTTGAAGAGTTGAGCCTAATTGATTTCACAAGGTTTAACTTTTACAAAAAGTCTAACTGCTTTTTGATGCATTACTTGGTGGGTTGTTTTTACAACCTTTATTAATTTAAAATCTGAAACTTATAAGCATGTAAATGCAGTACCGATAAAAGATAACATAAAAGATTCCTAAGATTGATAAGATATTGCAAACAAAAGGAGAAAAATGGTTCATAGTTATTGTAAACACATAAATTATGATCCCAATTACTTTGTTTTGACCATTCGGGAGTGCAAGAACTTTAGGAAGAGAGTTTAGAAGGTTGTATATGGAAGCCTGGTCAGAGTTAGGTCTCCTTAGAATTTAGGCTGGTAAAATTAATTGATGGGAGGGGGAAGGTTGTATAAACATTGTTAAAGCAGAATTTTACTATTGCTATAAAATTTCTTACTGGATAAGGTCATCATATCAGTGCAAATTCCAAAAATCCCCACCTTTTCCTGATGGTACTAATTGCATATTAGTTTAATATCATTATGATGTAGAACTCCAGTGATAGCACTCACACACTCTTGGAAATGAGATAACAATTATTTACCGCTAGCCTTTTGGAAACCAGAAAATAATCAAAGCAAGAACTCTTTAGTTCTATATTTACCCTATTATACTAAAACCAGTCATAGAATCATAGAATCATAGAATTATAGAATGGTTTAGGTTGGAAGGGACCTTAAAGATCATCTAGTTCCAATCCCCTTGCCATGGGCAAGGACGCTTCCCACTAGACCTGGTTGCTCAAAGCCTCATCCAACCTGGCCTTGAACACTTCCAGGGATGGAGGCTCCACAACTTCCCTGGGCAACCTCTTCCAGTACCTCACTGCCCTCAGAGTGAAAAATTTCTTCCTAATATCTATTCTAAATCTACCCTCTTCCAGCTTGAAGCCATTACCCCTCGTCCTATCACTATATGCCCTTTTAAAAAGTCCCTTTCCAGCTTTCTTGTAGGCCCCTTTCAGATACCGGAAGGCTGCTCTAAGGTCTCCCCGGAGCTTTCTCTTCTCCAGACTGAACAACCCCAACTCTCTCAGCCTGTCCTCATAGCACAGGTGCTCTAACCCTCTAGTCATCTTCATGGCCCTTCTCTGGACCCGCTCCAATATGTTCAAGTCCTTCTTAAGTTGGGGGCTCCAGAGCTGGATGCAGTATTCCGGGTGGGGTCTCACAAGAGCAGAGTAGAGGGGCAGAATCACCTCCCTCGACCTGCTGGCCACACTGCTTTTCATGCAGCCGAGGATACGGTTGGCCTTCAGGGATGTAAGTGCACATTGCCAGCTCACGTTGAGCTTCTCATCCACCAACACCCCCAAGTCTCTCTCCTCAGGGCTGCTCTTGATCCATTCTCCACCCAGCCTGTGTTTGTGCTTGGGATGGACAGAAAATCCTTACATGAAGCAGCCATGATGTTCTGCATTTCTAGATGATTTTTATATTGTGTGTTAGTGAAGAGTAGTATTTACTCACTTCAGTACAGGGGAGGAGGATGAACTATGTCTTCTGTGTCATTAATCTTTAGAAATACTGCACATGAGCTGTTAAAATATTTAAAAACACTTCTTTACTAAGTGACATTATTTTGATGACTGGAGTGTATTTGCAGAGATTTCACTGAAAGCATGATGACAATGTCTCTAAAAGGTGCTGAAGTGCATTTCCGAATGTATTCATGAACACCTGGGACCAGCATGACACTGCTGGATGCTAGCCTTGTCATAGCTTCTCCTCACATCACCCATCCAGTGATTAGGAGCAAGCAAGTTCGGGCTATCTGCTTTTTCCTAGAACCAATCTGAACAAACTGTGTGAAGGAGAACTGCCTGAGCTTTCATTATCAAGAGTGCTCCAGCCATTCGGAGTACACCCGTTCCAGCATGCTCCTGTGTGCAGAAGTGGCCATGGCTTTACAGAGAAGCCTCTCAGCTCTTAAGTGTATGTAGCCATTTTTGAGCGTGCTGAACCTGCCTCCACACCATACAGTTTATACTACATTAAGTCCATTTTATACAAGAGATGCTTTTCTACTGCTATTGACAGTTCAACAGTACAGTATGCTTTGCACAGGTTTACGCTAAACCAAGCCAGTCTGTGTTGTCTCTCCTGAGAAGCAAGGAGAAAGTCTCCATGACTATTATAATCCAGCACCTTTTTCCAAGTTTTTCAAGCAATTAGACCTCAGGACTTTTTGATGAAAGTAGCGTAATCTACGTTCCCCACTTACCCATGTACACACACACTCTTCACTACACATTGTTTTGGTGCTTGCTGGCACATACAAGTATCAGAAAGCACCTCATGCTTCCACATATGGACAGCAAACTCCCCACCTTTCAGCGCACCCTCAGAGATTCACATGAACAATGAATCGTTATTTGTCATCAGAGACCTTGTAGGTGCGTTTTGCAGAGAAAGGCTTTAGAAGCACGTAGTCTTTGCATTTTCAGATGCAGTTTCAAATAACTAGCTGAGGAGGAAACAGCTGCCAACAGCTCTAAATTGAGGAGAAAAGAGACTGAGAAACACCAGCACAATTTTGGACAACTTCCAAGAAGTGGGACATATAAGTCCTTTGTAAGTTTGGACAAGGTAACTGGGTGTTGCTGCACACTGTGTGTAAGCTGGTTTCCAGGTCTGATGTTCACAGGAATGTAAAATGATTAGGAAGCATTTGTGCTTAGGATTGAAGTCCCAGCTGCTTTTCACATCCACACAAAGCAATGCGGACTGGCAGGATTTTGACCATTGGTAATGTCCTAGTATTCCCAAGGGGAACAGAGGCTTTAAGTAGGTTAGAGAAGACCATCTATGAACATAAGGCAGAGTAAATCATATATTCTTGTACAGAAACTTACATCAGGTAGTTAATAATCAACTTTGGCCAAGATTCAAGGTTCACACCTAAGCTTTACTATTGTAAATGTGTCAGTCTGTCCAAATACATTAAAAAATAATATACATATGACCCACCCCCAAAGAGTCACTCCTTGCCACTGGGTCTTAGCTCCACAGTGTTCACCTAGTGCATATCTTGTACTGCAAACTTCAGAGTTCCTTGTTTTTATAAGAAGATCTTAATATGTCTTGCTGCCTTCACAAGTCTTAGCTCTCACCTTGTAAATGTCTGTGCTATACGTACCTTTACGTTCACATGTGCATCCACAGAGTGCAGTCAAGCTACTCACTGAGGTAAAATTAAGCACATTTGCAAGTGAGGGTAGGGCTATTTTCCACAGGCAGTGGACACTATACGTAATTGTTTTGTGTGTACCAAAGAACAAATGCAACAAGTAGATTATGCAGGAGGACCTTCCAGGATGCCGTATTCCTCAAATCTGCTGCTTTTACAGAAAGCCACAAGCTAAATATTCCCCGCAAAGGTCCGGGCATTTGAGCAGTCCAGCAAGTTCAGAGAGCTTCGGTGCAAGCAAGGAAGTTCTCTACCCCATACGTATTTCCTTAGTAGCTCAGGGCTTGCCCTTTCATTGTTATGAATAGAGTTATTTAGTAGAAAGCCATCATATCTGTGCTTTGCATAACAAAGGCAAAGGTATGGCTGCTGCCATAAATTTTCCGGTCTGAGGACAAATCCTGACCACTTCACATATAGTCATGGCTGTACCTATGCAGAAGCTCTCTGAATCAAATGGGTCCCCATGTTGGGGTAGGAGGGCATGTACACATTGTGGTTGATAAGGTAGGGACCAAATTTTTGGTGTGGCAGGGTGTAAAAGGTGAGGAAGGGCAGGCAAAGACAGTAATAGGGGAGCATGTCTTTGAAAGCATTTTCCTATTGCAGAAAAGCCCAATACAAAGGCTTATTCTTTCTCTCCCTACAGTTCCCAGTCAAGGCACCTGGGTCCTCCTTAGCACCCCAGCTTTTTGTGCATCGAGTGCAACTGCATTGCTGTGACACCGCAGCAGGCTGTCTCTCATCATCCCCTGCTGTGATACTCCTCACGCTTTCACTCCAGGGAGTGCTTCCCTGCTTGATGCTGCTAGCAGATTAAAGCTGTTCTAATTTTCCATCCTAAGCCAAATAGATGCATAAGCAAGCTGTTGGATTGTTTCGCTGCGAGTGCAGTATGTCATCAGCCTGCTTCCTGCTCCCCCCCTACCCCAGCACTCATACTGGTGGATATTTGCAAGTAAAATGGGGGGTGGAGGGCAGAGGTGAGGTTAAGACACACGATAGACAAGGAAGAGTTCCAGGAATATTTTTCTGCCAAACCCTATTTTTCAAGCTACTCTCCTGACTCCTATCTCTGTGTTAGTGTCAGGAGATGACTTGAAAATTAGGGAGTCTTTTTCTAGGATCAGAAAAGTCATCAAGATTCATTGGATCAGAAGAGTCTTTAAGATCCAATGTTTTTCAGAAATAGGCTGAATGAGCTCGGTAAAGATTAGATGCCAGTCCAAAAATACAGTGCAATACAATTTATTTTTATATGCCATCCTTCACACAAAGTACCACAAAACACTTTAGAGAGATGGAGAGATAATGCTTTACAGAGTTAGGTACAGCAACTCCCAGACAGGCAGAAAAGGAAAATGACATATGGAAATAGAGCCGAGTAAAAGGGAAAGCTGAAATTTAAAACCGGTAAAGATGCAAGTAAGTATCCTCATGGATGAGTACCCCCAAAAGGACTGCAGAAGAATTCAGTGACAGGGCAAGAGAATGATAAGTGGAAATTAGTGTTGAAAAGTAGACTAGAAAACACGGGACAGAACTAGGAACGCTTTAACTCAGCAACATCCGATAAGAGGAAGCAATACAGAGGGATACCTGACTGTCATTATACAGGCTAAACAATTTTTTAACAATCCAATATTATCGATAAGCCTAGTCGTTTTGACTATCCATCTGAATTAGGCCCAGAAAGAATTTTGCACACCCGAAGATCTCCTCTTGCCTCAGAAATCGGTCCATCTGTGATACGAGGATTTTATGATGCCTGAACAGTTCAGGGGCATTACAGTCATTTCGAGGAAGCTGCTAACCAAATGACATGGTGATGGCTTTGTCTGGGGCAGCAGGCAGAAATACTTGCATGCACACAAACATGCATACCCGCACACATGCACAAACTTTACCTAAGGACCCCTTTAAAAATACATTACCAGGTTGAAGTTTAAACTGTGCTCAATGATTCTGAAGTAAATTGAAGGGCTTGAGGGTATTTATTTGTTGCAGGGGAGAGGGAGAGGGAAGCAGGTGCAGTGTGTGTGGAGGTATTCCCTTTCCCAGAGGATCTCTGTAGCTGGCTGGAAGATGAAGAGGCAAAGGCTGCAGATGAGTCGGGAATGGGGAAAGGGGAAAAAAACAAAACAAAACAAAACAAAAAAAAACAGGAAAAAAGGAAATTTTTCAAAAATACGATAAAAATATGCTAAATCTATTTTGTATTGCTGCGATTTTGTCACTGCTGGCCTTGACGGGCTTTTCCGGCTGTAACAGACTTGATTATTGTTTCTGAGAGCACATGGATGGCATTGCAGCAAGCATGCAGCACACTCTGCATTGCCTGGATAGAACAGGCATTGGGCAGTGGGTTATCACATTCCTTGTATCATTCAAGACTTGCTGCAGTGATATATCATTATGTATACTTAATTCAAAGACGCGTAGCTGGAGAAGTCACCAACGCTGCTGCTATTGTAGAACAACATCCCAGCAGCCTGCCTCTGGTGAAAAGTAGGTGAGATAGTTCTGTTACAAACCTCAGCTTTTTTCAGGGATTTTTTTTCGTTTTCCTACTCCAGCTAGCAATGAGCTGAAGCATACAGAATATCAACGTGAAAATTCGGGCCCTGACTCTGCATGAACGTGCCCTTAGATACACGAATAAACCCACCGATTCCAGATTCCCTGTCTCTGGCCAGATTCTGCTACTTTGGCTCCTGTCTTTTAACACTTTACACTAACACCAGGTATTATTCTGAGAGTAGTATGTCTACCCCAGGCTTTTCTCTTGTTTTTTTTCTCTTCTTCACAAACTTGCTGTCTGATGAGGTATCTGTCCTAATGCCTACCAGTGTACATGCTGGTCAGTTCCCCCTGTTTACCAAAGAAACTTCAGCCACCACCACAGCACCACAGTTTCTCCCTCTCATTACCTTATTAAATCATAACTTGTAACCAGGATGGTTAAGCTAAAAACATGTGAAAAGGAGAGATGATTTTTTTCCCTTCATCGCTTACGGTTTCAATTTGTTACATCTTGTTAATGGAACATTGCTAGAATATTTCCTAATTTATTTCAAGAAACGCAGGAGTGCACTGGTTTTAGGTTCTAGCCCAGTTAAGACTTCATGCAATAGCCCACACAGTGTATCTAGGGTATACTGGATGATCACCAGTGCAAGTTCATGTGATACTCACTAACGGGTACGTACTGTTATAGCAAGGTCATATATTAAAATGGCAAGTTTGGGGTGATGAGTGACAGTCTCTCCGGGAATTGTTCATGTGCCTTTTAACTAAGTTGTGATTTGGTTTATTAGCTTTATATTTAATTTATTTGGCACAGTCTCCTGAGGGATCAGCTGTTGTCCCAGTCTCAAAGACAAGGCAGTGTGTGCCTTTTGCTACAGACAGCAATTTTGGAAAACTTCCTGAGAGAGAAGTGTGGCCCTGCTTCTTCCCTGCCTCCTTTGCCAGGACTTGCAGTAGCAGTGGCAAGAGAGTTGTGTGGTCTTAATGACACAAACTCGACTGACCTTAGCTCCAGCATGCTGGCTGCCAGGCAGGGAAAGAAATTTTTTTGGGCTGGTTTCACATTTAAATATCAGTCCAGTTTGGGTCAGATCCTGCCACCCTTGCTCCTGTGTGGCACACTGCTTGCTTCTGGGACATGGCAGACTGGGGAAAGACTTTAGCCACAAAAAAAACCTTACCAAGTGCTACTACACCTCTTATCTTCGACATTTAGATCCCCACAATTCTGTTTGACCACTGCGTAAGCGTGGAAGGTCCTCCAATGTGTAGTGTGAAGCATGGGTAGTGTCCCTCATCCCAAACCAGATTAAGAGTGCGTGACTCCTAAGCCTGTAGTTACAGAATACAAAGCAAGAGGGAAGAGGACAAAATTTGACTGAAGCATTATACAAATGTTCACTTAAAAAGGATGGAAATCCAGTTTTCACTGCCAGGGAAGCTCATCCTGTGAAGTTCAGAGAACCAAATAAATATGTCTCTCACATCCCCTCTCTGTGGCCCACTAGATGTTCAATGCAACCTCCCAAAGCACAGCATGAGTAAACAGCAGTGTTCAGTTGAGAGATGAAAAGTAAGGGTGCTTATACCTTCAGACAATGAGGGAAACCCTTTTCACATCTCCTCTCCTTCACAAGTAGGCTAAGGGCTCCGGATGTTGACCTCCCTTTCCAGCTAAGGAGGGTCCCAAACTCCAGGTAAGGTCAGTTAGGAGTTTCAGACATAGTATCCTGATCAGAAGACACGTCCCTTTAAGTGCCCTCTCCTGTGGCATTTTTCCTGTTGGGAGCTTAGAAAGCTCCTAACTCACCTGCTGGGTTTTGTGGTCCCATTTCAAGGTGGGAGAACTAACCCCCACCTAACTCTGTGCCGGCAATTTCCCATGTCAGGGGGACTCTGTTAGGGCCTGGGTGCCTACTAGAATAGGGTTGCAACATACTGACCCTTCCATGTCATCTAAGTACATAGGAGAGTTGTGTCAGGTTGAGTAAATATGAGAATTTGGCTTTATAAAAATAACCAAAATATAGACAGAAAGTTGTTACAATAAAGATATAGAGCGAAAGAAAGACTACAGTAAGAAATACGGAGCTATGGGGTGGGAGAGGGGTAGAGGGAGACAGAGAGCTTTTGGGGACTGTGAAGCTCAGTATAGATATGCTACATTAAGTCAGGAGAGTTTTCTCCAGGAAGATGACAGCCGGACTAAAGAGTAGTCACCGGCGTTACACCAGCAATGGCTTTGGCTCTGTGTGAATCCTGTAGGATTGGACCCTGTGACAATTCGCTTCTTACTCTGTGGGCCTCTGGATTGGTGTGCTAAGCAAAATAGGGTGCAGCATTCTTTTAAAGATAAAAGGACTTGTTCAAATTTTACATAATCGTAGAATTATTCTTTACAGTGGATTTACATAGACATTGTCAGTGGGGAATTCTCTCCGCAGCTTCAATTACTGTATTTTCATGTTCATTGTCTGATAGGAGATGTGCTGGATCTCAAATACCTGCTTACCTGATTAATGTGGATTATTCATCCCACTGTAATTACCTGTGAATTTTAGGGTAGCAAACATGTGAGAAGAATTTGTATAAAAGCCGCAGGATTTTTGAAAGGTAAGTATTTCCCAAGAATCCCTGTATGCAGGCTGACACATTTCATTCCTTATGGTGATACCCTCTGCATTACCGCATTTGACTTGATGTGAATGTGATAGTGCTAAGTAATACTGACACGCTGCAGTGAAATGCGCTAAAGAACTACACTAGAAAACACCTGGCTATTGAACGGTTTCAAAAAGTGAAAGCTTTTCATCATCAATTTAGCTCTCAACAAAACTGCCCTCAGATGTCTGTTCTCTTGTTATTTTCCCTCCTAATTAAAAACGTACCATTTTAGCTGGTCATGCTTGTACACTGAATGCCCCCAGTAGCGCAAATGTGTGGACACGAACACAGCCTTAGCGTTAGGCACCATTTTGCCTGTAGCCTGACAACTAGGTCAGGCTGGCAACCAGTTCTGCACAGGATGTGAACAGGTATTAAGGTAGTTGAGCTGACTGGGTGGGAATTTGTCTTAATGGGGTATGTGCTCCTAAATCACTCAGGACTCATCTCTGCAGGTGCGGGCAGGCACATCTGAATTCCTCTGCTCACACAAGAGGCCAGATGCAAGCGCGCTTTGTTGTTTTGGAAGTCATGCATATACATCCCTGCGTTCCTGCGTATGACTAGTACTTCCTTGGAAAGCCCAGCCTTCCTCTTTATGGGCTGGGTTAGTCAGTGGGGGCCAGAGGAAAAAGCCCTATGTCACCGTTACCTTCCTGCACACTAACTTATTTGCCTGCTGACACAAGGCTTTCTGAAAACAATTTTTTGCCTTTTATTTTTAATAGCCAAAATAATTCCACCACTAGAATTCCTACTAAAAATAGGGACGATGACACAGAAACATGACCATACTGCCAATGGAACTCACAAAGACAGATCTTGATATCAGCTGAATTCTGCTGAGGGTTTAGAAATATTCTCCTGAATGATATTTACTGACCTTGCTAATTTTCACCAATGTCATTCCACAGCTTCAGGTCAAAACAGACTGAAGTGAGAGTAAAGAGGAGCCTGAATCATCTGAGCTACATTTAAAGTTGAACAGGGTTGCTGATAAGAGCTTTATGATCTTGAGCTCATTATAGCCTGTGCAAGCAGAACTATATTGATACATCAAATTGAACATTAACACTAAAAACCCTGTGAGCAGCCTTTTCATTGCTCTGGGAACACACACAGGCCATGCCAGCAGAGAAAGCAAACGCAAAGAGCTTAAGGAGGTATCTGCTCACGTGATGTTCCCATTCACTTAAAAGTTCTCCGGCCACTCTTTTTTTCCTTCTGTCACATAATAGGCATGGTGTCCATCATCTCCCTCTGAAAGCCTTTTTTATCATCAGTGACCATAATCCAGGGTTAGTGCTTCCTGACAGTGATGTATTGTATCTCTGCAGTTAACAACAAAATCTCATATAGCCCTTAAAGGACTCAAAGGATTTCCTCTCTTCTTTCGGGCTTTTCTTCCATTTACCGTTATAGAGAGATCATGGTGAGGATAGGGTTAGATCTGTGCTGATAGGACCTGTGTCCCTAGACCTGTTTATCATGTTATCATCAGTTCAATGTTTTACCTATTTATTCGGTGGCAAAGAGTATGCTTGTGCTGTTACCACAGGAAATCTCAGCCTTTTACATATGTATGTGCGAACTGAGTCTGGAGGCTACGAAGTTAGAAAGCTGTAATAGTTCCCATAGTTCCCATGTACTGATCCAGGAATGGGTCTCAACTTTGAGCCAATAGACTCTATTTCTGTTGTCCCTCAAGGGGACAAGCCAACGTCTGCCTCTTTGAGAAATCCAGCTCAACTCGTTCCTGAAACACAGCGCCAGACATGCTGACATGCATTGAGTGAAGTGTTATAATTGAATGGTTTGGACAATTTGAGACTTGAGATGTGATGAATACTTCAGCAGAAATCCTCCTGATACTTTCCCTTCATCTACAAAGAGAGTGGGTGGTTTGATATCTGCATCACTAGTTACCCACCAAACCTTACTGGGAATAATTAACACCTGATCCAAAGACATAGCAGTTATTTCTTTAAAAAAAAAAAAAAAATTACATGCAGAAATGAAGAGATGCCATTTTATTATTAACCTGCTGTGCTGTAGAGAAAAAATGTCATCAGATTAAGGACCAGATCCCGCTCTCAGTTATGCATGTGAAACTCCACTAAACCCAACAGGACTCATGCACACGTGTGGGCAGGGTTTTGCCCATAATCACTGCTAGCGCCTTTCCTCACAGTTCACATGCAATGTGGTATAAATCTGTCTGAGGCTTTCTGAGGTATATGAAAGTGGCAACATGCTGAATTTGGAGGACGGTAAACAAAAATACAGGTGATTTGAAAAACACGCTAAAGGAGAGATTTTTAAATATGATTTGACTTTGCCTAATTCACTTGTTAATAAGGCCATCCTGAAAGTTTCATCTGTCAATCTGTGTTTAACTGTGCTATTGATAGATCTGAAAGGGTTGCCTACAGTAAAATTTACGCAGTACTTCTCATTATAAAACTCCAGCTTTATTGCTTAGAATTTTACCCTGGCTTTAACTGTGCTGAAATGCACAGCTGCCTTTCTACAGGAGAATTTTGTTGAAAGACTTTCGGGCAGTTGTCTTTCTAATACATCATCTAATTTTTTTCACCTGTTTCTGAGAACAAGGTAAAGGAAAAATACAGTTTACAAATTAGAAATAAATTTACAACTGTTTTGTGGAGAGCTAGCTGTTTGACCTTGGGCAAGGGATTTGCAATTCGACAGAGAAGCTGCCTTTAGTCCTGGATGGGGCTTTTGTAATCAGCCACTGGGAAATTCTGCTTTAATTCCACTGAGTCGTGAGCCCTGAAAAATCTCAGGTTCATCAACACAAAGAGTTTCTGAAAATTTTCAAGCAGGGCTTTCTGCAGGCTGATTTGACACACTGGCTACTAAAAACACAACCAATTTCCAGATCCACAGTTAGATGCTGCCCTTACCAAGCTGTGCTCCAAACATTGCTACATATCCCTTGCCAGGACCCATGCCACCCATATGCAGCTGGGCAGGTAGTGCCTTTCCTTGGCCCCTGCCTTCACCCCTACTACCCCACCTTGCCTCCAGCACCACCGGCTGTTCTGCGTTGCTGCCTTTTTCCCACCAAAAGTCACAGGTAGCCTCTAGAGGGAGACAGGGGCAGGGGAGCTTTCAAAATCTGTCTTGAGTTTCTAACCATGCCTTTTAGTACATATCATTCATACTGAAGTAACTTCACCAGCTCCTGTGCACATGAACTTCACTGCAAGGCAGCCCACAGAAGTTTTAGTTAGCCCTGGAGGATGATGATGATTAATAACAATAGTAATAATCAGCAAATTCTCAAAAAGCAGTACATTTATCCCTATGCAACATGCCAAGTTTAACTTGAACTGCCTGAGTACATAGATGTGGAGGTCTTGTCTTCCTTTCCTAGAGGGGGAAGAAGAGGATTGATTTACAACTGCAGCACAAGCAGCAGTGAATTCAGAGCCAGGGCTGCTCCCGCGTCCTTCGCCAAGGAACCCCACCAGCCAGAGCACTCCCCTGCTGTGGGAGACACAGGAATCTCCCACCTCCCTCTGCTGCCAAAACAGAGGATATACCACAGGTGTCACGATGGAAAAAATCCCAGAGCTCTGCTTTCAGACAAACAAGCCCTTCTTCAGGTCTTGAAGAAAGAGCTTGCATGCCCCCAAAATTGTTTATTTTTAAAATTAGACTCACTGGTCTATTTGTTCATATGAAGTGGGACAGTGTCAAGGGGACAGTGTGGGAGTGCACATCCCCAAGTGGAGGTTGGAGCTGGGGCATTGCCCTCAGGCAGAGGAGGGAATTTATCTTGGATCTGCTGGTCCTCAGACTTTTCATATATCTTTCAACTTTCAAGACCTTTTGGAAAAAGGAAACCACCCTAATTCCTTTTCCCGTTTAGGCTAGATTAGGTCTTTCATATCTGAAATAAAGCCTTTAGCTGTGGGTCAAGTCAGTGAGTGACTACAACAACATTTTTTCTGTTTTTAATTTTAGGGAAACATTTCACATTCCATTCAGTCCAAAGTGAAACTGTAGTCCAATAATTTTTTGGCTTAATTTCTGAACGGACCCCAAAATTTGTCACTGTATGTCTTGTTTCACACAATGCCCTACATCATGACTGCTTGTTGGTGGCAACCAACGCAGAGCTGGGAGTGTAGTTTAGGCGAGAGCCATTCAACCCAGCATACTTTCGATTAATTACAGCGGGGTGGGAGTATTGGTTTTCCTCTAGACGGGAAAAATTATATGAAAAGAACACATACCACTGCAGGTCAAATCCCCGTCTTGTCCTGCAAGCTGCAATATGTCATGTCTGTGGAGTTGCACCCACTTACAGAAGGTCTGAATTTGGTCTTGCTCTTTTCCGATGATGTTTCCCTTTAGTAGCTCACTTTATGGTCATTTAACAGGAACCTAGCACACATGCAGGAGAGGTGTCACAACATCAGTTACCTGAGATTATTGTAAATGATGTGCCAGCACCTGAAGGAGATGTTAGGATGTATGTCAGATCATCATAATAGATACAGTGTTGTACCAGGCAGCACAAAACCAGATGTATTTATAATTCCTGCAGCTGCAGCCCTGCTATTAGTTAAGTCTAAGAATGGAGCCACTGATAGATTTGTCATAGATGAGTTCTCTCTCTAATAGAAAAAAAGTGATGAAAGGAAATAGATGGTGACTCAAGTTATTGGCAATACAGAGAGTCTTTAACTATACTTCTTCAATTCAGAGCCCGCCAGATGCCTGTGCCTGTCATTTGTTCCTCCCCAAACCATTCAGTGCCCTCTGCAGTACAACCTGATGTGGTCTCACTCCAGGTTCCCGTAAGAGGGGACTGATAGTCTCCCCAAGGAGAGGGAAGATGTGTAGGCAGCAAGACTGACTTATGCAGTCATAGCGTTGTAGATCTGGGATGAAACATACTGGCCACGTTGGGAAGTGTCCTTCTTGTTGGCGTCTGTCTCTGCTGGAACTTTTTGGAGATGGATAAAAGATTTAGGCTCTTCACATTACACTCAGAGATGGTTCAGGGACCCATGAACTAAATTCAATGGTGAACTTGAACTGAGGTCCTAGAAACCCTGTAGCCATCTTAACATCTTCCTGCACCGAAACTGTTGTACTGCCACCAGCTGCAGCCCTAAAATACAGCTTTCTGCACCATATTTCATTACTTTCACCCTGTAATCGAGTAATTTAATAACTGTGAATTAATTTTCCACATTTAAAAGAAACAGAAGGGTATATGTCTAGAAGTTTGGGAGATAACCATCAGGGATCAACTGCCGAGTCAGGCTCCTAGGGCGCGAGCTGATTACTCAGACCTCATTATGAATATTCAGAGATGGAAATCAGAACGCAGACGGTGGAGTGGGGTGAGGTGATCAGGTAACACTGTCATCAGAAAAGCAAGCTGGGGAGAGAGGAAAACTAAACACATTTCCTTTTTCTGATGATGATGAAGAAAACTGACATCAAAGTGTGCTACGTGACTTAGACACTAACAACCAAACTTGTCCAGGGACTGATGCAAGAGCCACATTGTGTTAAGCTGTGGGTTTTGAACTCAGAAGTTATCTTATTGTAGGAAGTTTTTTGGGAGTTTTCATGGAAAGGACTACGTAAAGACTACCTATGACCTCCATGCCTTTAAAGACACTTCAAAATGGATGTCCTTTGACTATAACACCATTTTGATGTACTTACCTTGGTCTATTAATGACAAAATTTGCTGTAATTAGGAATCAAAAAACCTCCATCAAACTATGTGGGAAAAAATATTTAGAGGGGGTAAAATTTGTGCTTTTAGATCAAAGTCCTAGTGTAATACTAGAACCTGTCGATAATATCATAGGACCACATGTGAAAGAAATCAATGTGTGTTTTTTGTTAAAAGGTCTTAGAAAAGTGAAAAATACCCCAGCTGCGTACATCTAGAAAAAACTGGGCATTATTAAGCCTGCCTTTTTGTGATTCTTAATGTCTATGTGCATAATTCCAAATCAAACATATTCACATTATTAACTTTTATAAGTTTATTAGTCTCAGTGCTAATGAAACCATTCATCCTTTGCAAATGCACATGGCTCCCTAATGAAACTTCAATAGATGGATCAGCAGTTAAGTGAGTACATCCAAATGTTTATGCCAAATTCTGTTTGCTGCAGTGAACAGGGAGACCAAATCTCTTCCAAGCAGATATCTATACTAACCAACCGACAGATGTAATGATGCCATGTATGTAATAAAAACTCCCTTTACCTATAAAGAAAACTATACATTATATAGGATACTGGTATTTAAGATACAATTTTCTTTTTGATTACCCTGGTGTCAGTCAGAGAAATTCCATAAAAACTAGTAAAAAATCTGGCAAAATGAGAGGATAAATCAAACCAAAAAATCATGAATACACTAGAAAAATATTTTTAACAGAAAAGCAACAAGAATTCCATGATGAACATTCATGTACTTATTAGCTGAAATTTGAAATCTAAAGTTCATGCTGCTAATTGTCATTTTAATACTGTTTTCACTCTTCCATCTCTTGTCTTTGTTTACCTGCCTGCATTTTTCCAGTTCAGTTTTCTAGATGGGTGTATATTTAGATGTTAGAATGGGAAGTAGCTGATATCCCATGTGACAGAATTCCTTTTCCTTGAAGAGTTGGTGTGCTTTTCCTTTCTCATTCTCAATTCAGAAAGCTGTACCAAAAGTCCAGTTCTGAATTTGGGATTTTTGGCATTACTACGACTAAGTCCTGAGCACAAACATTTGTGTCTTGACATTGCAATATTTTGGAATCTTTCCTTAGCATCAAATGTTTATAAAATGTACAAGATTTGGGACTTCAGGATTTATTTTCAGGAATTCAGAGAAAGGAAGATTTTATTATTATGCCAAGCAAGAGAAAAATGCATTTGCTTCTGGACTATACATATTATCTTAATTTTTTTTTCATTATTTTCTACATTGAGGTATAAATACTGTGCCTCTAGCCAAATATGTATCTGCACAAAACAAACAGAAAACATTCTTAAACCAATGAAGTATTTACTTTTTTAAAGACATTTTAATCCTATTAACGGTAAATTATATTACCTATTGTGAAAGCAGACATGAAAGAAATATCTGAAGCATGCAGTTAATTATGATACCAAGTGAAACATAATATTTATGCTCTCCTTGTGTAGCTGGAACAATTTTTCTTTCACTAACTGTGAGTCATCCACTGATTGAAGTCTTGAAACTGATGATGAGAGAGTTGGCTGGCACATCTGCCATAGAGGTTTCATTCTATAGATAATTAATACTAAAAAAACCCTGGGTTTTATTCTTTTATATTCCCAGTTCTCTATTTTTTAAACAAAATCTCCTCCTTCTCCTCCTCCAACATATCTCTCTGTTTGGAGGTTATGTGCTTAAGAACATTAAAAGACATCAAAGTCTCTGATAAAGCTAGGGAATGAAGATTTCACTGAACAAGGGTCTGAACCACAATTTCAGATCAAAGTTGCATTTCCATGTCAGAACATGGGAAATCTTTGAGTCCTGATTTTTGCTATGGCCCATTTTAGTGAGCGGGCTCAGGACATAGTCTGTTTAATGACCTGAGTTTGGAGTCTCCTCCTCTCTCCAGGAGACTGAAAGTGTTCAGATAGCCAATTCCTATTACAATACCCTTCTATTTTAAGAGGTTGTTTTCCTCTCATTGTCTTGCTTAATTTTTGCACTTGTTCATATTAGGTGCTTGCAGTGGCTATTTAATTAGCAAACTAATGCAATTGCATTTGATTCTTATAGCTTTGATTCTGCAGCCCAAACCAGCAGTAAAGTTGTGTATGGCACAGAATCTTATGTACCACACCCTCTTTATTTGCCATTTTTCTACTGTACTTATTTTTACTTTCCCCTTTTTTTTTTTATTGGATTTTTCTATTTTATTTTCTTGTTCATTCATTTGGCGTCTATTTTTAAACTCCCCATCCTTCCCAAAGGATGCCCTTATTGTACTACTTGATCCTGAAAAGGTTTCCGTTGAAAGTCTGTTCATATACACCCCTCTGAAAAGTTACAAGAAATCAGCCAGAAAGGTGTTCTGTGAGGAGTACAGCTGCTCTCCTCCCCCAGGAAAACTAATTCATCAGCTCTTTGAAACAGACTGTCTTCGTTGTTTAGAAACAAAGAGCTATGGATTTTGTTCGTTAGTGTAAGTGCCCTGCATAGAAATACCATCTAGTGTTACAAGTAGGAGGCAACCCCTTAGCACTCATGACTTCAGTTAGGTTTTTCATTCCAGCCTTAATAATTTTATGGGTTTCAGGTGTTTAAGATGCTGTTTTCAGGATCTTAAAAGCACAGTTGCTTCTTTTCCCTTTGTAGCAGTAGTTTAAAAAACTTCTTTACACTGTGACTGATCCACTTACAATCTAAGGCTTCTTGCCATGCAAGTTCTTCTGTTGAATCATTTTAAAAAATCACTTTCTACAGCAACGTATGGCCCTTGCTTCAGTTCAGGGGAACTTGCCTTTCTCTCTTGATGGTACATGCCCCAATCCTGCAGCCAAATATTAATCTACAGGCATATGTCAATCTTATGAAACTGAGGGAGGGACAGAGAGCACACACTGTGGGTACATTCTTTCCATTGCCTTTGGACTGACTGGACCACAGCACCAAACGCGATCCATATCAGAGGTCAGCCCCAGCATTTCTTGCTTCCTTGGCATACCAATAACCAGCCAGTTATTGCCTGACTACATCTTATATGTGGTTACACACATAATCGTCCAAGCCCTATGGAGTAAAGAACCAGTTGCTAAAATGAAATACATTTCAAAAGATACTATAAGAAAATCCAAATGTCTAATACCTCCAACACAGTTCCAATTTTCCTAATGCATGACTCCACTCACCTTACCTAAATATTCAGTGATAATTTTCCTTCATCACTCTCAACTCTGTAAGATTTTAGAGACAGTTGTCATAAATCAGTATTTCATTGTTTCTGGCTATCACCTCTTTACAATAAAAAAGATGTTATCAGTTAAAAAGTAAGAAATGCAGTATGGTCCAAAGAGCACAATTATAGAGAATGCTATCAAACTACAGTATAAGGTCCATGCAAATCCACTACTGTTATCTATTTCATAGATTGCAAAAAGCTAGCAGTAGTAAATGTGCAGCAGTATAAAAAGGCAGTGATAATACAGAAAATAAAAACCTCTCTAATCCCTATTAGCAATTTGCACTGAACAATGGGAGTAAACTCCCTGTTAAAATTTTGTTCTAGGAATTTACAATAGCCTCCTCTTCTTTTTTCTGTAATGTGAGTTCTTTTGGTCTCTCAGTTCAGCTTGCTAGTGGACGTGACAAGCAAGCGTCAGCAGGTACACACAGGTATGCTAAATGCATATGGCACATAGGAAGGACACCGGTATGCTGCAAAAACCATTCAACTTTTACAGGTTTTGTGATTTCCTTTGAACAAAATCTGTACAATCATCTTTTATCTAAATAGCACCTTCAAGAAGTAATTTTTTCTATACTTCTCATTTAATAGATCTCTTTGCAAAGTGTCAAGGAATTAGGTCAATATTTAGCTGTAGTGAATAGCATGACTTGAGTGGTGAAATTCACATCTCATGACCCTGCAAGCATCTGCAGAAGAATGGCATTTCAGCCAAAAGTCTTTCTCTGAAAACAAGCATTTGCAATAGGAGCCCAAATGGTCTCCTCGATGTATTGTCTCATAGCAGCCTTGCACATAGCTGTGGTTAGCATATCCACATAAGTTTGCGCTCCGCTTCTGCTGTAGGGAGCCCCACTCTCTGGCCAGGCAGCTTGCATGCCAGGCTGTCCAAGATTGACCTGCAGAAGGGTACTTTTGCGAAAGCCCATGCAAAAGGGAAGGCATGAAAGCAAAGCTAGGAGCGTAGACAGACTGGCCCACACAGCCTGACCTGTCTCCTCCCGAACATCTATTGAAAGTGATTGATCTAATGCCTTGCATCTGCCAAACCGTCATTCAAGCCAGAGGGGATTTGGTTGAAGACAGGGGAAGCATTGTAAAAATGCGTTTGAGTGTTAGTTCACTGAGCAAGCTTTGAACTCCTAGGTATGGCAAAATTAGCTTATTGGAAAGACTATGCCCACAATGAAATGGCTTCACTAGGTGGGGGAACATGAAGGGAAGGGGGGAAGTGCTGTCTGAGGAGTTAGAAGATTTCTTCCTTTGATTTGTGCCTGAAAGAAAAAAATATCCCAGCTGTCTGCTGCATTGTGTGAACATATACATGCATTTAAATTACTTATATCATTACTTACAGATGTAATTGTGAAATATGTTCTTTTTGCATTCAAAATTAGGGGCAGAACAGATGGTGAAAACTCAGTTTAAGGCAATATGTCCATTAAAATAACCCATACTGTTTGTGTATTGTAACAATAGCAGTCTTCAGCGTAGCTGAGATTTTTAGCAGTGCTGGATTATGATAGAAATACAAATAGACTGTAGGACAAAATTCAGTATGACTGAAAATTCACCCTGAAAAAAATTAGCTAATTTCTCTTTGGTGGCTGTCAACAGATGAACTCACCTCTGCATCCCCCTGCCTTTGCAGTATTGACTGCTTTGTACCAAAAAAGTGAACAGTAAACTTGTTGGAGATCATAGGCTGGCAAAGCCTTCTCCATATTTAATTCCCAGGGACTCACAAAAGTTTGCAAATTCCTCTGTTGAGACCATTTTTACCTCAAAGAGTGTATATATTATGAGCATATGTATTTATTTTATATATATATATATAGTTGCTACTGACAGGGCAGCTTCTTTGTAGGAAAAGGAGAATGAATGTGTTTATCTAGGTTTGCATATACAATGGCCTGTATTCCCAATTATTCTTTCAGATTTCCATTAGCAGAACCTGAATTCATTAACACTGAAGTTTGGATCAGGTGTTTTGAATTCACACTATTCAAGGATTTTTAAGGAAAAAAAAATGTAAAAGTCTGTTTAATTATTAGTATTAGTTTTTAAAAGTGCCGCACCAATGTGATTTCATAAATGAGAGCCAACTCACCTGCAGTGTGTCCTAGCTATGTCAAAGAGGTTACTCGGGGCGTTTTGAAGGAGTTAAACCTCATTTCAGTAAGCTCTTTTTTAATTAAAGGGCAGCTAGCCTGGGGATGTTAGGACAGGAGGAGGAGCAGCCCTGCTCTGAATAAGCAGGGAGATGGTGTAGGCATCAGGCTTTGCCTGAGAGGCAGGTTCCCAGACACTGGAGGGGGAAAGTGCTCACACAACCCACAGCCAAGACATTGGCAAAAGCCCAACATGCGTCTCATCTTCCAAGGGGGCTGTGTGCCCATTTTGTTTTACACAAGTTGCACCCTGAACTGTGCAACGCTCAGCCTGTCACTCTTGGAGCTGGACTCAAGAGCTGCTGGCTCTGCCTCCCACATGGATGTCCGTGGATTGCCCTGGGCACCTCCCTGGAGTTGTGCTCCAGAAAGGACCCATGTTAGGAGCAAACAAATCTCAGCTTTCGTCTCTGGACTGTAGGTTTCTCACCCTCCTGAACATGAAGAAAAGCTTGCAAATGTGAGCCAGGCACTCTCCAATGGCTCAAAAAGCAGCTAGCCATTAAGCCTATCATGCTGTTTTCTGAAAAGTCTCACATAGCTTGCAGCCCAGCTCACTGTTTGCTAACACTGAGTACTGCAACCACTTTTTGGTCTTGAAGAGTACTTTTTCTAAAGCCAGTCAAATGACAAAAAAAATAAAAAGTGCATTGTATTTTGGACTGAATCACCGATAAGTAAAGCACCAACAAAATATTCGACGCCCTTCATTTGCTTGTGATCCAGCACAATAAAAATAGAATAGCATTATAATAGCCATGAGTCTTACGTCTTGCCATAAAATCTGGCACACCCTACATCATTTTGGATAACTAATTTCCATTCTACTTTGTTCACTTCCACATGGTAAAGTAGTTAAGAGGAACATTTATCCTTTTCCCTCATTCCATCAGTCCTGACATTTCAAGCTATAATTCCTGGTACATTGAATATACATGTTTTCGTTTCATTCCTGCAAAAGAGCGATGCTTAAATTTTAAAGAAATAATGATGGTTTGTGAGAAATTTAAAGAAAGATCAGATCTGGCTTCTGCATTTGTACAGCACTGAACACAACAAGAATCACACCTCTAACGTGTTGTATTACGCAAGGATTAGAATGGTATGTCTTCATGTCGCATACATGTAAAGGAGAATTTACTCCAAGCAAGACAGATGTAGGAGCTCTTAAGCAATAAGCTCAATATCACATCTACTGGAATTTGCTAAAATGCTTTTATCAGCAAGGCACCGTGCCTTTAAATCCTACTCATAAATACCCAACTCTTTTAAGGGTATTTCTCTCATGGGCTGCTAGAACAGCTGAGAGTAGGAAGATTATAACACAAGATTCAAAGAACTTGGTTTGCTTTCTTGTATTTATTTAAAGATACAAGAAGTCATGTTAAGGAATATCAGGTGGTCATTACTAGATTTAATCTGCAAACAAGAATAAGCATTAACCATGAAAGAAACAAAGTTTTAAACCAGTACTCCAAATGCCTGCATGTGTGCGTGGAAGGAACAATCGAGTTCGAAGGTGGAGCTCGATGAACTGTATGAGAGCACAGAAGTGTTTTCAGGATGCATGAGGTACTTGTATCACATTTATATTTAATTACACAATGTAGGTCTTCCAAAGGATCATTTTTAAGGGCTGAGGAGTTTCTTTTTCTAGGCATTGATTCAAAGCTGGTTTTCTCCACTTTATATTTATTTAGTTTTGTTTTCCTCTTAAAGTATCTGAGATAGGTTCAGATCTTAATATTATCTGGCTATAGTACAAGCAGTCAATGTACCCTTTGTTTCTCTTACTCTTTTTCTGGTAGCGCGTTGTAGTCTTTGTGGATTTGAACACTTTGCACAAAATACCTCAGGTTGTTATAGAAGGAGAAGCAGAAGGATAATTTATAACTTCTGACTTAATGTCATGGTCTCTTCAGCCCCCTGTTTAACTGCCTTATTGCCAAGGTCTCACAGACTTTGCAGTGAAGTTGATCTAGAGGGTTGATGGAAGACCACTTCAGTGCAGCTCTCCTTAAGTTTCCCTATCCTTCAAGAACACTAATCCTGCTGTATGATCTATGCTTTTCAGGTTGTGGTCTGTATTTTCTTAACCTTCTAGATCCAAATGACACTCAGAGGAAAGTATTTGACTTGTCTGAATTCTCTAGTTCTCCTAATTACTTTTTAAGAAACAGCATTATTAATCACGTTTCTAAAACAGCCGGTAACTCTTCTGAAATAGATTTAATTACTAAGAGGTCCAAACAGAGCAGAGCACTCTCCACCTGTCAAGTTGGACAAGACAAATCAAATGCTTTATAGCAGCAGCAGAATCCTCCATTGATCTTAGAAGAGCTGTTAATAAAGCTAGGATCAACAGAAAGATTCATTAATTCAAGAAAGAGTTAACATGGTGTAAAAAGGAAATGTTGCTAGTAGTAATGAAATGGTCAGCATTTGGCTTACATATATCAGTTTTCCAGATACAAAAGGTGTCCAACACCCTTTTTTCTAATTGTTTAAAATGTGATGTTGTTTACCATGTTAAAATCCATCATTAAGAAATGGAAAAAGCAAAACCAGTGGAGGACTTGTGTAAGCTGTGGATGCACTTATTAGGTGACTCCTGATAATCAGAGGAGTGTGTGCATCCATATGCTACTGTTATACTGTGGTTAACTTTCAGTAACACTTTTTTGTTAAATGGGAATAGCAACCTTTAATTAGGATTTGGGGTTTGGTTCTGAAATTGCCATACACCTGCTTATTCAAAACAGATGTTTTATCTGCAGTGCAGTTTTACTCATAATATGTTATGACGGCAATAGCAGGTTGCTAACAAAATACAAAGGAAAGGCAATATCTACTCGCTGTGTTCTCTTATATGAGGTTAATAAAGTTGACTGATTAGGAATATCAGTTTGCTTTTACCAACATCTGACTATGTTAGCATGCCACATTATAATCTATGTGAATGTATCCTTCAGTGCTCTGTCACTGAGACTCTAATTCAGTTTTAGTCAGAAAACAATTATAAAATGACTTGGCCTTTATGTTGCACTTCATTTTTGTAGTGCTTCATGCATCATCAGCTCTCCATGCATTACGTGTCTCCATCCCCATTTTACAGACAAAAGAAGCTGAAGCACCGTCCAGCACTGAAGCAATGCACTAGCTTGGCCAACCTCACACCAATAGCACCACAAACACAACAGATACAGTGAATTTCCCAATGCCTCACCCCTCATATAAGGCGATTCCTTTCCTGGGTATATTCCGTAAATCCTACAGCTAGAGGATGTGAGAGAGAAATGCCTGGAAATGTTAAAGGGAAGTGTTCTGGGCTCAAACCAGGTACATGAGAGGGAGCATTTCCAGAATCGCTTGCTCTGGCTTTATAACAGGCTTAGAAGGTAGAAAACTCTTCTGATGCACGAAGAATGACTAATTGCCCTTCAGATTTTAACTAGAATTTGCTTATTATGTGCAATCAATATCTTATGTAAGTTGAGGGTACCAGTTAGTTGTTGAGTGGCCAGGAGAAACCTGGAGCTGAGTCAGTTTTGCCATGTTTATCCTGAAGTGTGCACTGAGAGGGTTGTCCTGCCACCATGGCCAGGCTGCTTGGACAATTTATGTCCCTTCTTTCTCAGGAAGATGGAAGAAGGAGAAGTGTCAGCAGAACGGAGGACAACGCTGCTGTGGTCATCCAGCCCGAGTGCCAACAGCGATGCAATACCAATGACTGAAGCTTCACAAAATAGACACCAGCATGCTTCTCTTTGTTTCAGCCTTACAGTAGTTAAGTGGGTCGTTGTCATGCCTTCTCTGTCAAGAATGTAAAATTGTCATATTGAAGGCTAATGTAACGTGTCAATTTATTTTATAAAGATACCGTGTAGGTTTCTAATGTGATATAGATGTTAAGTAATACGACAAGAAAGGCATTACTATAACACAAAGATACAAATTTTCTGCCATATTAGCACTTTTTATATTATAATAAAAAAACGTATTGCAGCTGAGAAGTGTGTATCAAATCTACAAACCTTGAACTTTGGTTTCATCCAGTTTGCAAAATTTGTTTCAATCTGATCTTCTTCTGTATTATATTTGCTGCCATCCAGAACAATAGTTTGGCACTCTCTAACTGGTCTGTTGCCTTTGACAGCATGGCTTTATCGTTTCAAAGAAGCAGGCAAAGCTTACAATGAGTGAAATAGCTTTGTTATCATGTCTTAAACTGTTTTCAGTCTAAAAAAATTTAAGTAACTATAGCCAAATGAGTACAATGCTCTGGTTTACTTGCTTGCTTTTTGTTTGGTTTTTATCACTTTTCCTTTATACAAAACATATCTTGTAATGTCAGAATGTGAGAAGATACAGGCTGTAAAATTATTATATATTGACTCGTTCTCTGAATAGTAGTTTCTTTCTGGAAGAAGGTTTATGCGGTCTGACATGCAGCGAAGCCATCTTCTAGGCTCCAGTTTACTGATAGGCCACAAGTGTGTGTGGATCCACTTTGACTTTTGGACTTAAGAGATGTCGAAAGTGAAGCATCTGTTTAAGTAATTTGCTGAATCGGGGCCACAGTGAACTGAAACATCAAAAAATTATGTAAATACAGGTTTATAGCTTAGCAAAATGAACACACTGAATGCATAACTGAACAAAGAATTTATTGAGTGAATCTCATCTCTCTTTGTGTCTGCTTTTGGAATAGCTGTGACCACATCCTGTTTTTTTCATATTTATTTGTTATTTGAATATAGTCAGCGACTACCTTTAACAGATTTCTTTTTATTCTCTGGTTTGATTGTTTAACTTTTGAGATTTATTGCTTGATGGGATACCTATTGAAAGGACTGGAAAGATTCCCATTGGCTTCAAAGGACAACGAATTGTGCCCGGAGCTCTGGTACAGCAAAGCATTTAGACACGTGTTTAAACATTGATGCTTTCAATGGGAGTTGAGCACATGTTTAAGATAAAGCATGTGCTATGGGCTTTGTTGCATAGGGAAGCACTTCAGCACATTCTTAAATGCTTTGCAGAACTGGCACTATAACAACCTCTGCTATTAGTTACATTTTTTATTTTCATGGAAAAAAAAAAATAAAAGCACTAGAAGAAGTTACTGTTACTTTACGATAAAAATATATTTAGTTTTGAATGGGCAGATTTGCCACCTGTTTGTTCATAAGAAAGTTTACATACACTTTGATCTATTTTTGAAGACCAGAATTTAACTCTATCTTAATAGGAGATGAAGGGATCTTTTCCCATCCTTTTTGGGCAGTTTCAGTTTAGCACATGTTTAAGATGTTATTAATGTGCATATTCAAGGGAGTCTAGGGCCTTCAGTAGTTCTCTATTATGAAATGTCCTTTTTAGCATGTAAAATTTCTGCCTCCTGTTCACCATCCACTTTTAGTGGTCTCCCAGTTATCACTTCAAATACTTTCCAGGGAGTGAAGAAGGAACAAGAATGCTCAAAGAAATGTCTTCTTCTCAAACCGTGTGTGTTTTCATTAAGATTTTCTTAGCTCCCCACTCCCACATGCCTTTCCCCATGAAAGCGAGAGGAATGTGCCTCTGCCAACTATTTATCCTTCATTAGAACTAAATATAAGCTTAAAGGGACAGTCGGGAAACGCAAGATTCTAAGGCTTAAAAATTTGCTTCTTTTTTACCCTTGAAGAACTAAGCCTTTACCACGCAAGATGAATGCCATTATGCATCGCCAAACTCACTGGCAGACAGGAGCTACACAAAGTGCCAGTAAGTCCAAAGCTCAAGAAGCTCATGTTTTTTTCACAAATGAAGCACACAAAGAGAAAGCTTCCCCTAGGAAATGAGGTTGGTCATGTTCCCCGCTCACAAAATCTCTGACAGAAATCCTGTGGAGTTTCAGAAGAGCAAACCTGTACTGTTCATGGCTGAGCTTGTCTTTGAGCTTCAGTGAATTGAATAGTGAATATGTTAAACCAGTTCCAAACTGTCTTGGGCACTTTTAACAGTTTTGACTATGCTTATGCTGCAAATAACATAAGAATGACATTAACCAACCTTATAATGCGTTTACTCTGTAACCCGAACATGTGGTTGCAATTCCTGCTGACATATCCAGCCTAGCCATGATAGCTGTGCAGCCTGATGGAGTTAGAGCCCCAGCTTGCCCAACATCCTGGCTAAATACTCCGGCATGGTCAAAGCCGAGCACCCGCTATGCTTCTGTCAGTAGCTCAGCTAACTCATTTAGAAGCTGGCTTGGATTTAATTACCACAAATACAACTACAGATTTGGATTGCAGAAAGGCGTAACCTTGAGAACACCCACGCACAAAGTCACGCTACTTTAATGACACTGATAATAAACTACTTCAAGTTACATCAGACCTAAAATCTAAAAAAAGATAGAGAACTACTGATAGTTCAAAATTAAATATGTGAAGATAAGATTCACAAAAACAGGAGAGAATAAGAAAGACAGGACACCACAGAAGTTCCCTGAGGTTTTCAGCTACTTCCAGCTTTGACTTTGTGGAATATTTCTGTAGAACATGACCTTTTTGTAAGAAAATACTTGTTTCTTTGGTTACTGTTCCTTCCCCAAACTTCAGGGTTTGTTGCTGTTTCATCAATAAAATGGAAAGAGAATGCCAATTTTACCAAATTAAAAATAATAAATAAGCAAAACCTTGTTTCTTATAGATACCTATTGAGAAGAAGTTATGAACACATGATGTTATTCAAATTGTCTTTTATTTTCCTACCTCTCATTTTCTCTTTGTCTCAGATGGCCTGGAAGTTTTTACATAGAAAACTAAACAACATCTCTTCAAGAAACCTTACCTGACTCAAATTAGAGCTTTCCAGCTAGCAAGGAGCCCAGTGCTGGGGAGCTGGCTACGTGTCCCTATTGTCCTGACAGCATTTATGTTCAGTTTTACAGCACATGGGTTTCACCCTCTACATGCTGTAGTGCAGTGAACATGAGCTCATGCCATCTCTTGAATCTCTGGCTACTTTCTGCACAGTGTGAACAGCCTTTGAAACCATGACTAGTAAGGCTTCCTGGGATGCTTTTTCTTCTTCTGTGTTGAAAGTGTTACTGGTTTAGACGTGAGACAGAAGATGCTCTCAGTAGAAATATTTTGAAGACAAAATAAATAAAAAAGAAAAAGTGGAAAGGAGTCAAACAGGCAATTATTTGTAATTGAAAAAACTATTGATTTTCCTTTTGATACATAGTCTAAATTATCCCTCAAGAAAAGTAGTAATGCATCTTTAAACAGATTTATTGGTCCTTGCTGTAAAAAAGTGGCTTATTTCACTTCAGTGCAATCACATTTTTCTGTTTTCATTTGATACAGAGATAGGACAGAAATGCAGACACTGGAGAGGAGGTTTGATTTGGGGATCAAAAAGGTTTCAGGTCCTGAGGGCTCTAGGACTCTTCTGTAGCTTTCAATTTTTTCTCTCACTTTCCAGTTTGCAGGTCCCCAGCTCCCCATCCTTCCTGTTTGTGTGTCTAAGGAGCAGCCTGCTCTGCTCCACACCTCCAAGCTCAACTCTCAATGGGAGGCAACATTTGTGCCTGCTCAGGGGTCTGCCACGAGACGCACGCACCATTTTCTACTTGAACATGTCTAGTGTACACTCAGAGCTGAAGGCAAAAAAGTCCTTTAAATCAAATCCAAGATTGCAGTATTACAATAAAATAATAATGCATTGTCAGGACTTCATACTGACACCTGTCTACCAACCTGCTGCTTCTGCAGGTTTGATTTTTTTTTCCTGGCAGTCCTAATAGTTCATCTGTAAAGGTAGTCCATAAACCAATGTTATGCAAAAGGAAAGTTAAAGGCAGAATTACAGCGTGTTACAGTATAAAAAAAATGCAAAATGGCTATGATTTTCCAAAGTATAACCATGTGTCTGGCTGGCTAGCTGGATGGATGGATGGCAGAAGAAAAACTCTACATAGTTCCATTGCCAGTGAAATTTACAGACCTTGTTTCTGTGCCTTTGAGCCTCAGGTTCAGATTTACCTCTATTTGCTAAGGTGCAAGTCACAGCAGAAGTTTACCCACAGAAGGACATTTCATCATGTTTCTGCATTCCCAGCACTGTCTCCTTCTCCCACTCTTTCCTGAGTCTACTCTCTGGAGTCTAATGATATAGGTGCATTCACTCTTCAAACAGTCTTTGGTGAGAGTACTAACTTGTGTCTCTTTCTTCTATCCAGGACATATGTGCATAAACTCTGTGGGACCCTGATACCCCCAAAATCTCAATCTCAGTTTGACTGGAGTTGGGCAATGCATTCAGGAGTTTTTAGGGGAGGTCTGATAGACACTCAACCCGCTCACAATGATCTGGTCTCTTCCTCAGAAAAACCAGGAAAGAAGCTAGAATCTCCTTCACTAGAAATGCTGTCTCTTGTACATATATGCTATGGTGCTCTAGACAGCCTTAATAAAACTACTATGACTTTTACCAGTCTCTTGCAAGAGGAAAAGTAAATCTGCATGTACATAATTCTCTTTGAAATAATGTCTTTGTGCTAGGATGGCAATTGGGTAGGAAAAGAGCAATAAACACAGATGAGGTCACGAATACTTGTTCTAGGAGATTAAAAGCATATTACAAAGTGATATTGCTCATATCCCCATGATATCTCTGTGGGATATAATACAATGTCCAAAACACAATGGCAACAAGGGACTTAAAATGTTTCAAGACTATATGATCAAAAGCTGGCTCCAGCCAGTCAATGGGATGATAATGTGTAAATACATATACATGCATACATGCATGGATGAGCAGCAGTGATGTGCTATTATGTGTCAGCTATTGCACTGGGACCCTTGGACAAGACGGAAGATACAAGCACCAGTATTGGAGCAGAGAAGATGGGAGGAAGACTACATATTCATTATTGTAAGCGTCTACGACAACACCACTGTGTAGAACACAGGATGAAATAACAATTCCATGCTCTTTTTCATACACAAGGACCTGTGTGCACACTTGCGCTCTCTTGATGCCCGTGGAGAGCAGAGGGCACGGGCAGGACAAAATTGTGTGTTCCAAAAACAGAAAGACAAAGTTGAATGCTCTGGCCTATTGTTTTATCCCCATTCAGTGAGAAAAATGTCAAGCAGAGGATATAATATGGCATATATGGCATATTTGGAGTTTTTCTCCTGCACAAAAAGTATCCTTCTTGCTGCAGAATACTATTAGAAATTGTACACCGCCTCACCCCTAAGAAGAAGCAAGAGAAAGGTTAGGCAAAGAAGCACCTGTGGTTTCCCTTTTGGCCCGGTGTGCATTGTGATGCTTGTGTCCTGGTCATGCCAGGATTTCAGAAAAGGTCACAATTTACCCTCTGTTTCAGTTTTCCAAGCTATATCAAGCAGCCCTCAGTCACCAAGGAGGGTCTGACCCAGATTTCCTCCCTTTCTTCTTAGCTCCTTGTTGGTACCTATTGAGCATCTACTCCCCAGGCCAACTTTCTGAGCCTCATCATCTCCCTCTCATGTACCAAAACAATCATTGCTTTCAGGTCTTTTCCTCCCTTTGATCTCTCCTTCTCTGTGGACATATTGCCCTTCTCTTTCTTTTCTCCCAGATACCCATTTCTCCTTTCCTGTAGATCCTCCAGGTTGATTTCTCCCTTATTCACATCCCCCTGTTCCCTCAGGTTTTCCCTTTATAGACTCAAGACCCAGTTCTCTATTACGAAGCCTTCCATTCGTGAGATGGGGGAGGGAACAGGGAGAAGGTCTGCAGCTTTTCCAAATGTTGTGTTGTTGTGAATACTTCCCTTATTGTGCCTGTCTAAAATTTAGTTTATACAGGTGGCAGAATGAAATGTGCCATCTCATAATTAGTCCCACATGCACTGCAGGCAATTTATCATCAAAACAATCAGCAGTCACCGTTTGATTCAGTGAATACCAGAGATTATCAGAAAATTGAGCTGAGGGAAAGGAGGAGAATAGGATAGAGCACTTTGGCTTTTGTAAATTCCTTTTTTTTTTTCTTTCTTTTTTTTTTTTTCCCCACAAAAATATCATTTTCCCTGAAAAGTAGTGACCAGCCTAGATGACTCCATAATGAGTAGATTCACAGGAAAGCTGTTGTCTTGGCATTTACAACCTTTCTTTACCTCTGAATTTGTTGTATTGGACTTTCTTGTATACTTAAACTGCTTCAATAACAGCAATCAGCAGAAACATGCTATTTCACTGGTGAGGAGGGTGTTCTTTTTCTTAGCTGAACGCTGCTGCCGCTCCTTTTAGTGACGGCAAGACAAATTGTTATGCCTCTTTTGTGCAAGAAAATGTGCACAGCAAACTCTGGACACTCATTCATACATATACACATACACACACACACACACACGTGCATTCTCACATGCATGAACACACACATGCATAGCCAGAGGTATCAAATGCCCCAGGCAAAATGAAGAGTGGAGACAATTCCCCACGTGATAGTTAAGGATGGTTATAGTATTATTTACTGCCAGTCCTCACTGCATCACTGATCATTTTGATGGAGAAATCCAGTAATTAATGGAAAAAAAAAGAATGCCACCAAGCTCTGAGGAAGTGCTGAAATCCAAGCATCAGAGTAATCAGGGTACAGAGGAGAAACGTGTCTGCAGGGAGAGACAGCAGCAGTCCCATGATCCTGCATGAGGGCGTGTCTGCCTCTACCCTACATTTAGGAATTGTGGAGATATATTATCCTCCTGCAAGGCTATGCAGGAATGCTCAGTGATATGGGGCTCACTTGCCCTATATCATGAAACCCTGCACTGGAGGGCATAGCCCCTGGTGTGGTCTCCAGCAGGCAAAAGATTCCTGATGTTTATTTGAGCTTCTTACTACACACCAGTTTCAGAAACGAAGTAGTGGGGAAAACAAGAAACTTTTCTCCTCGTCTCCCAAGGACTGCTCAGTGTTTCCCCTTCTGTGCTTCAATAGCTGCCACTCTTTCCTACCCCACCCCCTTGTACTGAGACACTGCTAAAAAAACTCAGCAGCCAGCCTTTAAAATTTTTCCACCATATGTTACAAACTGATCATTACAGTCTATGAGTCAAAACGAGTTTACTTTTTAAACAAACGATGTGTCAATAAGAAGAATGGACTAATGTTAACTTCTATTACCATAGACATGCCTGGAGATGAAGAGTGTTTGATCTATTACTACTTCTTCAGGGCAACTTTCTTTTGCAAGAAAGGCTTGTATTGCTGTGTTCTCTATATCCTCTGCTTTCATTCTATCAATGTTCCTTTTGTTTTAGAGGCTCTTCTGTTAAATTAATATAGTGATCAAAAGCAGAGAACTGAGTTCAGGCTGAGCTTAGATAATAAATCTAGAGTTGCTTGGAAGAGAAATTACACAGCTAGAATGCATCCTTTGAGGTGAAATTTCACAACAGGTAGATAGGTGAAGGTCATGTTATTTTAGCCACAATATAGCATGACTTCAGTGATCATTTTAAGATAGTGCAATGTAATGCTGCACTATTGAACATCCGCTCTGTTATACGCTCACCAAAAGTCAGTATGCTCTCCATGTTCTGCTAATTAATGCAAAATACCAAATACAAACAAAACATTCCTCTATCCCACTCCGGACAGTGAAAGTCACATGTGCCAGTCCCAGATTGCACTTATTGTGTGAAGGTCTTGCATGCACCTGAACACAGGACATGGCAACACAAAATCACACAAAAGGTGAATGCCAAATAATTTGACTCATTTCCATTTCATTAAAACATCTCCTTCAGAGTCAACATGAAAATGTCAGTCCTTCCTTACTTCTTAGCTGAAACAGAGAAATGGCCATTGGCTGTACATACACATGAAGGTCAATACATTTTCATCTCAGCTTACAGCAAAGTGCTATTGTCAATAATTAAGAGTATATACAAAACAAACAAACAACAGCAGTCCTCTTCAGCTGCTTTAAGACTGGTATTTGCCTTTGTTCCCTTAAGCCCTGACTTTTCCTCTGGAAACAAACGAGGCACCCAGTAACACACAAGCCTGCACCTCCCTGGAGAGGGAAGGCAGAGTCAGTGTGTCCATGCTGCAAAGGAAGAGCAGCTGATCATCGCCCTTCCCGGCACTGCCCCTCTCTCTTCAGTCCTTCCAAGTAGTCCCAATACTGCGGGCAGTAGGGAGGTCTTGAGCAACATCCATACTCCTCACTGTCTGGAGACAGGCTAGATAACCTTGCTTACAGGCATGGGTGGGCTCTTACTCATAAGGCACGGAGATTGCTGGCTCATACAGTGGTTTCTTACTCTACCACGTGGTGCATGGATGGACATTGGGTGGGTGCCCAAGGAAGGTCTCATGTTCACCATTGTAGCCAAACAGTAATAAACTGGAAGGCTTTTGAGAAATGTCTCATTTTTTACACCTTTGTAACCTCTATATAGCAAACTGTGCCAATAAAGACATAAAAGGAAAAAACAGGGAAGTCCCCAGCTCCCAGCTGCATATACCAGACCACGGAGACTGTAGAGGTGGGTGGCTCCCCTATTGTTGTCACACCAGCACTGGTGGGCTGTTAACATTGGAAGCAACAGTACTTCACCAATGTCATCACTTAACAATATAATATGACAGTATCTATAGAACCGATTAGCATAAATCAACATAATACCCACTTTGCAGCGTTAGTATTGAAAACTTTCGTCTTCAAGTAGTGTGGGGGGCAACACAATATATGATGAATTGTAATGATTTTGCTGAAGTGTTCTCACATGACATAGTATGTGAGACTGTACACACAAACACACACGTGTATTTTAATAATGTGCCTAATACTGTAACTATGCATTTATGCATTCTCCTAACAATAACATGCCAATTTTTCTGTGATCTTTTCTTAGACTTAGAGAAAAGACAAATTTCCAGGATCTACCACATGAGGAGGGGTGGAAAGAAAGGAGGGGTGTATTCATTTTGATTTCAAAGCACATCAGCATGTCTTTCTGTTCCCAAAGGGTCATCATGCATAGAGTCACGTAAATAGAGACTGCTTAAAAAAATAACTCGAGGTCACTCAGAGTCAGACCCCTAGGTTTAAATTACAGATAAACACATTTCAAAGTGCAAACTTTGGAAATAAGGTACAGGGGAGAACAACCTTACATGGCACTTCCATCAATTTGATAGAGCAGTTTCAATTTTCAGTGTAATAATTCAAAGGTCTTGTGGCTTTCTGACAACACTGAGCTCTCCTTCCCTCCTCCTCATTCTCTGTCCTTCCCTCTAGTGCTCTGTGCACACTCTGAACATTACCCGTTTGCAACCTGAATGCTTTATCACATCCAACTGTATTTTCATGAGCTCTTCCAAATTCTTCACTTTAGGCAGCATTTTCTTGAATGAGAGGTCTGTTTGGGGTTAAGATGGCAAGAGCGTTTGGAGGCGGCAGGCAAAGTACAAATAAAGGAAACGCACTGTGCAGTGCACGAAAGCAATCCTTCTCCTGTCCTAAGGGAAAAGTATATAAATACTCTAGACTCTCCAGTAGGTGAGGATGGGCAAAGTCCCCCATTCCTTCACTAGCAAAGATGTCAGGGAAAACCTGAGGAAGATCTTCAAGGGTGGTCACTCTCTGCTCTACTTCCCCAAGCTGCCACCCTATTTCCCAGATGCTGGGGAAGCAGAAAGCTTATCGTAGGCCTTGCTGCTTGCCACCAAATGGCATTATATCTCTGCACTTACCCTTTCAATCATGTTAATGCCAATAATGCAACAATCTTTTTCTTTTATAAAGGTCTTAACCTGGCTTGTGCATTAATTTAGTTTGCCAAGTTATTTATGCACCTATAAAAATGCAGACTAGGCATCTCTACAAGCCCAGACAGATCCTATTTATGCTGATCTGAAGGAGTTCTGAGCTCACGGTTACAGGTCCTTGATAGCATTGGCCCCTTACTGCACGTTTTCTAGGGGCCAGAGGTGAACAAGCTGATTCCAAGAGGAACCCGTCTGTATTCCACATTAACCTGAAGTCCATTATTTCCCACTGAACAGCCTCACTCCTCTCTTGCTGCTTCCAGCCAATCTCATAGTATTTCCAGACTGATGAAAACAAGCAATGCTGACATATCTCCAAACACTGCTGCTGTGGTATTTCCAGCCTATTTCAGCTACCATTTCAGTGAGCACTGGGAATGTGTAGTACTTCTCTGAAATGAGACCATATTCACAAGCTTTCTTTGGACAGTTTGGTGAAACCTGCTCTGAAAACACTGGCAGTTTTGTCCAAGTGAAGCCTGGAGGACTAGGCTGTATGTGGTACTCCAATAATAACACCAAAGTAAGGAGTATTATTAAGGGCCAGTTTAATTTTTTAACGTATCATATAACACACTGTGAAAGTAGCACAAGGTCAAGGAAAACATCCATTATTTAATTTGACTTGGAGCCAAAGTGGTGGTGATGTTGAAGACCACACTTCCCACCCTGAATGAAACTTCCTTTATTCAGTCCTTCCAACTTCATCAAAACTTTCCACTCTCTCTACCTTTGTCGTCTCTTTCTTAGCAAATACATTACAACCTCAGAGGGTCCTCCCCTCTCCCTCTTTCTTTCTTTGCCAGACAAATGAGGAACACTCTTAACTCCTTTATAAGCTACATTCTGTTTCCATTTCTGCCCTTAGCTGCTTCTAAGCAGCTCCAGGAAAGCCAAAGTAGCAGCAATAACAGCAGAATCTCATCATAGAAATCAGTGTCATTGTCACCCGAACTCTTCTTTCCAGATAACATTGCCCCTCCTTTCTTGCGCAATAGGATGGTGATTTCACATCAAAGGTAACCATGACAGCATCATGGCAGACATATTTGTTTGGTAGGTGGGTTAAAGCAGTTCTTCAGCACTGTATGCCAATTAACGTTACTACCTGCAGACTCTTAAAAAAATCACTATTTCAGTCATTAAAAAGGTACATGTGAATACAAGATTTGCTAAGCCTGAGTGGATGTGATCAATAATTTACATATTACTGGATAACAAGTAAAGAAAACAAAAATAACAGCTTCAGTTTCAGGATATATGTAGCTGTCCTATGAAAGTAAATATATTAAAACATTCCTGCTATATTTTATGACTCTATATAAATATCAGAATAGGTTTATAAGCTGAAAAGAGAACATGCCAATTCTAAAATCACCGCTCACAGCACTTCAGTTTATGCCGTTAACTCTCCCAGCTAACAGCATTCTGCAGGCAGTTGCTTTCCTTCTCAGGAGGCAACCCACACATCTGCCATTCCAATACCCACAGTAAAAAAATCAGTCAGGAAACGCAGGCCTGCCAAAACACATTCAAAGAGAGTGGGGGTAAGGGGAGTCACCACAGGCACTCAATGCAACACAACCTCCGTTGGGTAGAGTAGAGGGGACATAGATGAAGCATCGTGGCATTGGCATCTTATTCTGCTTCCCTTGGCTCTCTGGGCATCTCTTTCCACCCTTCTACCTCACAAATGTCCTCAGAAGAAGGTGCTGGATCTCTCTGCCTTTTCTGTATGAAAAGGTCAGTATGGAGAAAGGTAGTTTTGCATCCTGTACTGAACGGACCATGTATCTTTGGCACCAGAAGCTAGCTTGCATCCAAAGAGGGGCCACATTGTAAAACCAGATTAAAAAAGCAAGGCCTTCATCAGGTGTGAAGTGTGCTTGAACTGAAAGCTCCTGACAGAAACTTTACCAGTACCACAACCACTTGGCAATGTGATCCATTTGCTGGCCTCCTCCCAACTGCAGTAAACTGAAGTTTCTGTAACCCCCATGACCGTACAGGACTCAAAAATGGTTTTATTAAACATTTCTGTGAAATGCTCTGTGAATTTCCTCAGGTCTCCCCTCAAGGCCAAGAGGAAGCTGGGTCCCAGCTTTTTTCCAGATCTCTGTTTCTCACAAAATCTGGTTATCATAAAGACATCAATGGAAAGGGAAGGAAAAGGTTTGATGAGCTTCTGCTCTTTCCTGCCTTTCACTTTGGTAGTATTTTTCTTAGGGTTATGTTTCTTGGACAATATGCAAGGCAAGGTTGGCTTAACCTGTACAGCCTTATTCTTACATTGTTCAGAAATCATTTGTTTGGCATCAAGAGATCTTACTGAGATGACATAAGTAAAGCCATGGCAGAATTACATTGAAATCAGGGGACCCAACCTTTTACTCAAAGAAATGTACACCCTGATCCCAAAAGCTTCTCCTAATCCTAAAGAACAAGATCAGAACAAATTATAAGCAATAAAATTTCCTAAAGCCCTTCTTGACAGCACTTTGGTACTCCATGAGAAAACCTGAGAGGAAAACATGCATCCAGTGATCATCTGATGGAACAAGTTATCATTTAGTTTTCCCAAATGCTTTGTAAGATACTGTTTTGAGTGATGGCATGGCAAAGAGCCACTGTCTCCTATTAAAGTCTGTTCTTCAATAGGTCCTTCCACCTGAGGAGATCAAATCCTTTCTACCCCCCGTTGGATGCCTGCCGTCATGGTGGTGAATCAAGATACTGGAGCTCTGTAGGAGGGTGGTGCAGGTGACCTGAAGAAGCGCTTGCTGATCTGAGTGGGAATCAGGTCACCTTTTAGGGACCACCGCATAGCTGGTGGGGGCAGCCCCAACTCATTTTCTGCCAGGTCACAGAGCCAAGCACTGTAGCCATGCCAGGGAAAACTCCTGAGTGGCTCTTCCCCAAACCCAAACTAAGAGAAAGAGCAACAAACGAAAACCAGGCAGTGGTTTCCCTCAGACACTTTAGGACAAATATTTCTACTGATAGTCCCTTTGCAGCCTACTTTGCCTTGCCTTTTCTCTCTCTCTCTTTTTTTTT
>VYXH01000125.1:432-25358 GCA_013397275.1 Burhinus bistriatus | reverse complement strand
TTTTTTTTTTTTAACATTTCCAATGCTCCTTCTGCACCAGAGCTTTATTTAAGGCTGTTGGCTGGGAGCCCCTGGGAGGATTCCCAGTTCCCTGGGTGGATTCCCGGTCCCTGTACATTGCAGTATTATGAGTGTGGCCTCCTGCCTTGCCAGGACTTTAAAGGGCCCATCTGCCCTGTTACCATCGATCACATTGGCTATTTGTAATTCAGCCCCCCCAAATTACCCAGGCCTTAATTCCCAGTCCTTTCTCCCAGAGAAAGAAAAATATCTAATTTAAACCCCAAGTTTCCCCCCCGTAACATTTATGCATAGAGTGCATTACTGCTATTATATTCTGAAATACAGCTATTTCACCAAAAAAAATTCCTTTTTATAAGGGCTTTGCTCCCAACTTTTTTCTTTTCCCTTTATGTTGCATATACCAACAGGGGCCAACTTTATTTCAGTATTGACTTGGATTTTGATGAATATGCTTCTATTTCATTTATTCTTTATTTGTGAAGAAGCTAGGCAGTATTTTTTATATTGTTTCCCACTTCCTTTTTGATTAAACTGTTATATTTGATTTTCCAGAAATAAAGCAGTACAGAGATAGGAAAAGAGAAAAATACATCATTCTTGATTCTCCCCTGACTCACAGCTCTGTAAGCTCTGACCCAAAAACCCACCTTAACCCACTGGAAATAAGTGCCCAAAGGGAACCGTCAGACAGGAAGCTTTTCAGGAAGTGACTACCCAAAGTACTAACCACAGGAGAATAAGGCCTTTTCCACCCAAAATTAACCGAGCTTCTCAAACAAAAACACTAAACCTACTATAATAATAATAGATGACCCAAGTCAGTCCTTCTAAATTGAATTGCTATAATCAGTATCAAAGATCAAAGGCCACTCAAACTTCAGTGTCACTAGTTAGCATGTCAGGAAAAATCCAGTTTGTACAAAATTCGGTGGATAGGTTGCGTATCTCTTTTTCCTTTACATGTCATTTTCCAAAGCTCTCTTCTTTGAGGTTGAGGGTTTCCCCATTCTTTGTTTCAGCTTAAGCAAAAAGTTTTCTGAGCAAAAAATATTGCTACCTCCAATACTTAGGGGGTGTATAGGAAAACCCTCTCTTTTTGCTGCGTGCCCACAACAGAACTTGGCAGTAAACTAACACCAAGACAGAAGTTTCTTCACTAAATCAGCCAGCGATTGGAACAAGGTTTCACCAGTGCCATGTGATAAGGGAAAGAAATTTACTGTTGCTTATTTGAGCACTCCCATGGGAGATGACTGAAACAACCTGGGGAGAGGGAACCAGGTAGCACTGCTATAATTAAGACAATCCAGTGTAACCCTGAAAAGTGAACATGATCCCACAACCCTCACCCACTTCCATTCCTTCTTCCCTGCTCCCTTTCGCAGCCTGTCAAGCCCATAGCCAGTGTGGGCAACCCTCACCTTGCAGCGCGTGGTGACTGCTTTGGCAGGCCACCAGTTCCCAGGCTGCTAACTTTTGGTTAAAAATGCCAATAGCAACAGCAAAAGAAACATTAATTTTCACAGAAAGACCAAAGGAAAAGAAAAAGCAGACAGTGAACCTTTTTATTTTTCTAGAGCAGGAAGCTTTAGGCCAGATGAACTGGGTCACAGGCCTTCCTCGTGGTCTCTCAGCAAGGGAATGACAGGCATTAGAAACAGATCCTGCATGTTGCTGGCTCTTGAAGCTCACTCCTTCCATTTGCCTGCATCTGTCCAAAAATGAACCTCATCACCATTTTAACCACCGAAGAGGCGAGGTCAGTAGGGTTACGTATTTGCACGGTGGCTGCTCCCAACCACAGCCCCAAATATGAGGTGAGCCCCCAGCTTGCTCCGTGTTCAGTTGCAGCTGAGGCCTGGCTGCGGGCTCCTTGCAGACATGGAGGAGCTGCCCCTGCTCCCTTCCCTCTAAGTCGAGAAGCAGCCGGGGCGCTGCAGGAGGAGCAGGGCTGAGTACCAGCCAAGGTGCCCTGCTGAGAAACCAGGCAGGCGGCTGAGGCTTTGCCCTGAGGAGCACAGGCTAACTCAGCGAGGTGCAGAAATCCCAGCTAAACGAGAAGTAGCGCATTCCTGAAAGCCTCAGAGCAGATCGGTGGCCAGGAAGAGAGCCCAGTCTCCCTCAGCAACGCCCCTTGCAGTGTCAACCTTCATCCTTTTTAAGCTTGTGCTGCCCTTCTCAAGAACGAGAAGTGGCATTTTGTGCCTTGGATGAGCCTGTGAAAGGCCTCCAGGCCGTCAAGCTATCCGCTGCCATCAGTTGTGCTTCCTCCCCTCCTTCAGGTCTCTCACAGTGCTCCTGCATCCCAGGGCCACCAGCCTGCTCACTTTGTAAACAAACTGCCTAAACTACGCCGCCCAGCTGCCCGCCACAGGGGTAGCCTGCCATTCAGCCGAAAAAGGCACCAGAACCTTACGACAGAAAGTGATGGCCAATTTATTTATTCGCTCAGTAAAGGAGCGGAGTGGTAGATAAGAGTCACGAGTGCAGAAACAGAGTGGAGAAGGCCAAGCATCCCCTTGTGCTCTGACGCGCTCCATATCAGGTTTTCACTTCCTAGCCCCTGATGGATAGTTCGCACGTAAATGGTTGCTAACAGACGTATGTGCCCTGCCCTGATTCTTCTTCTACAGAATCAGTAAGCAGAGCAACTGTAGGCGTTAATAATGCTGCTGCTGCTGCAGCATCTGAACACTGGCTTGGCCAGGACTCACCTCCTTGTCAGAGGAAGCGATTTCAGTTCACAAATGTAGAAATAACTGAAATATGTGTTTCCAAGTATAGCCACACCGAAGGTTTCTCTGAAACTGTGACTGACCACGAGGCAGTCGATGCTAAGGTGTATATGAATAGGGATTTCTAGGAATCTGATTTCACCCATAGATCTTCACAGGAAGATCTAACACTACCATGGGGACAATAAAGCATTCACAACCTGTCTGCTAAGCCTACAAGACAATTGTAGATTAAGTCATGAGGAAGTCAGCTACCCAGCTGTTATGTAAAGCTTTCTAAAAGGCAGTGACATACATTTAGCCGCCATCCCAAAATGGGAACATCAAGAGGAAACATTTTTGCAATAGCTCTCCTTTGCTATTGCCGGCCTCTTTCCCTGTGAAGGGAGCAGTGTTTATGGGACCAGTGTTAGGAAAAGCAAGCTTGAATAGCAGTGTCAAAGGGTAATTGGCACAAAAGAAATCCCTACATTTGGAACAAGAGGAATTAAGTTTTCTTAAGCACATTGGGACCACAGAGGGCTTGTTGTTGATAGACCCACAAGTAGTAAAATTACCAGGTTCACACCAAGGGTCATAGCATGCAGTGAGACAACAGTTCCTTAGAGCAGTGAGAGCAGGGTCATGACTCCTGTGTGCAACTGATTGATCCTCAGAGTTCAGACCTGTGAGACGCATGGGGAAAAAAATGTGTATTTCACAGCATTCATTTACACTTGGCTTTGAAAGGTTTTTATTGAGGCAATGATCACCTTGCATTTTTGCTTTTCAGTTACTGCCTGAAAGCCAGTGGAGGGATTTGAAATGATACATGACCGTGGGATTTTATCAGCAGAATGCATTAGTGCACAGGTTACATACAAGGTAAAGTTTTGCAGCTTTTGGTAGCTTTTCTTCTCAAGGGCCCATGACTGGATACTGGTTTCCATTTAGCAGGACAGAAGCTTGAAGCCTTGAGAAATGACAGTGAAACTATGTGCCAGCATGCCAGGGAATCAATTCTTAGTTTATGTTCATCACGACTACGAGCACATCCAAGTCACATTTCCACTGTATTGATCTTGAACCTCAACTCCCAGCATGGACTTGAAGAATATTTAGGGCAACCTGAGGGCCAGCAAGGTTTAGGGTGCTCTAAATGATGCCTTCTGCCACAGACTTCTGGAGTCCCCTACACTGCTCTTCTAATCCCAATCCTCAGCACAACTTGCCTCTGTTCCTTGGTAGACTTCTGCATCCTTGCCACCTTAGGGGACGTTGTTTCAGGAGTTATACTCCATTGCCTCTTTTGAGTTTCATTTATATTTCTGAGGACAGTGGAAATTATTCAGACTCAAGCCTTAAGAAGGAGCCCATGGCTCCAACACACAACCTTAAATAAGCCTACTGTGCTCACTGGAAACGTCTGGGAAGCTCAGCAGAAGTCATTCTGGATTTTGTGAGAGTTTTGAGTCGCTTCAAGCTGTACTGTCTAATGTCCAAGGGACATCCCCTTGGATTGATGACCAGGATTATACAACAAGACGAAACTTCTCTGTAAATTTTGAATAAGCCCAGAGGTAGGGCCTTGGGAGTTTGACCAATGCTAAATGAATACAGCAATCAATAAAGCTTATAGCTACACACTCTCCCACCAAGCCTCGGTGCCTGGATTCAGGGAGCTCCCTGCAGAACTGCACACAGACTGGATTGCTCTGATCAATACTGCTAGGTGGCATAATACAACACTATTAATGCATCCGGCCCCGTTGAACTCAGCAGAAGTTCTGCCATTTACTTCAGTCAAGCTAGGATTTCACCTAGTGTGTCTTTTCTAGCTCTAATGTCTGTGATCCTGAGCACATTACTAAATTGCCAATGGGATCTGCCAACCATCACAGTCTCTGATTTGTCAAGTACTCTATTTGTATTCACCACATCACTGTCGTGTAAAGGATTCCAGTAATAAGCTATTAAAGACATTTAATGTTACCAATTTAAAACTGAAAAACACAAACTACTGAGGTGGTGAAGTTGCCAGAAGAGACATCAGGGCCTATGTTAGAATATCTGATTCATCAACTCCTATATGTGCAAAGCCTGCAGATTGGATAATTATAGCTCCATCAGTGAATAGTGTGTTTATTAGACCCAAATTTGGTGCAGTAATAGAAGCAGAATAGAGACTAATATTATCAGAAGTGTTCACAGAGAGATTGCCATGGTACAAAGGGCCGGCAAATGTGGACAAATAAGGATGGTTTGTTAAAACTCAGTTTTTGTGAGGGCTGCACCCATTTTCAATGCAGCTACCTAATAGCTACTCTGCAACATGGTGCAATAATATTACATAGCAATTAGGGCATAGAAGAGGACTCTGTTATACTGGTTACTTAGCAAAGCTCAAACCCTCAGCTCGACACTTAATCAGACAGAGATATTGTTTTCCAGTAGTTTCACTGGAGCAAGGCTTGATAGAAAAAGGAGGGTCTCGAATGCCACTCCACTTATTCTTGCTAAGTCATTAATGGAGGAGAAAATACAGATAGCTAGATGGTTAGTCTAGTCTGGTATCAATTGTCTGTGCATGTTAATGCTTTTGTGTGCACATAGAGAAACAAGTTACAGATGTTTAAAAAATTATGACAAATGAGATAATAGCCCAACACTAGAAGTGGCTGCAATGAATTGCCTTTCAGTTACAGGTCTGTTGTGGACAGCTGAAGTATATGAAGTGAAAGCTAAGGAAAGGATGATAGTCCCACTTGGCCCATATGGGGACGATGCAGCAAATAGTTGTTAGACAAATGTATTGTGAGAAACCTAAACAGACAACAGTCCAAAAGCCAAGGAAATGCTCAGGCCTGTAAGTTAAAGTGCAGAAGTAGTCATAATAATGAAGATTTTCTGAAAACTGCTGAAAACTCTTTTACAGTTCTTGCAGATTCCTGCAGTGATTAATATACAGCAAACTCCACTAGGTGTTTGGCTCAGCCTGCGTGGTTGGTGCAATCCCAGTGAAAGGTTTCTCCCATTTGGTTCTGTCTCTCATTCACAGTTCAGGTCAAGACTTCAAGTAGCCCCTCACACACACCCGATTGTTCGTGGACAGTTCTGACAATAAATATGTTTTGGTTTTTGGGGGTTTTATTTAGTTAAATATTATTTGAATTTTCAGCAAGCATTGCTTTATGTCAAATTCAGTGTCTACCGTGATTCAAAACGTTCATCTTCTTTGGGAGTTTTTTCTGCATATCTTTTTTTTTTTTTTTTTAATGAAGTACATTTTTGGAGAAAAGCATCCACTTAAGCAGTATTGAGACACTTTAATTTGGGCAGGGATCAGATGACTCCAGGGGTACCTTCAGTCTATTATTCTGTAATTCAAAATGTCAAAAAAATCTTTCAAAAGTCATTCAAAGTGGTCCTGTGAATTGATAGAAATACGTCATTTTTTCCTGTTTAACTAAATCTATATTTTTCAGGATGAAAAATTGACTGCAAATTTTCATCCAGCTCTAATTGAAGTTTTTCACTGAAAACATTCATAGAACTACACTTTTGATTTTACCCCTTCAGGAAATAACCTGTTTGCAAGTCAATTTATCAAAATTACACTTTCCAGTACAGAAAATAATAAGGTATTCCAGATACCTCTCTTGCACCATTTTTAAAAACGGTAGCATTAGAAAGAGGAGAAAAGAAAGAAAAGGCGACAATCTATTTTAGAGCTTCTTTAAGTCTTTAGAATCACATTCTTCAGCAGGGCTCTGTTTTCATCACTAAATCAAGCTGAAGTTTCTTTCTGTGGGTCATACAAGTTCAGATAAACTTCAAGAAGTAGCTTATGTCACATTGTTTAACTATATAAAGCTTGTTTAAGAAAATGCAAAAGACATCCAAAAACTATTAACAGACAACAATATATCACCATTAAACATTTGAAAATTATTTTTCTTTTTAAGAGAAAAAGACCTAGCTATGTTTAATGTATCTTACCTCTCGATAGAGTTTTCACCATTTCTAATGGTGGTTCTTGGAAGTTAGAAAACAATCTTTTACTCAACATGTTGACATGTTTTGTTCAATAAAAACGGATATATTTGGAATATTCTATGAGGCAATGTGGCCAACAGATTCTTTTGTTTATTTAATTATTTAATGTTTGAGCAGTGCTTTGCAAGCATAATATGCTATTATTTTTAGTACTACTTGTGCATATAGCATTATCAGCAAGATATGAATAAAATGCTCTCAGCTTTGCAAGCAATTTTCTTGATTAATTTCTTTGTATAAAGCAGCAGAGGGAGCTCATACATTATTTTTGGTGTATCACACCAAAAAAATGATAAATTACGTGTGCACACACATGTGCACGCACACGCACGTCTGGGTGACATACACCCATATATGTGTATGCCCGTGCAGTCAGCTCTGGGACGAGCTGCACAGCTACGGTGGCTGTGCCTGCATTAGTCGTGCAGACCAATAGGAGCAGATATGTGCAGCGAAAAAGCTGGGAGCGAGCATCGCACATCCACAGCACTCGCCTTGCAGGGCAGTCTCACTGGCCTAGCTGCAGCCTGGTACCATAGGCTGAGCCACCCATTTGTGCCTTAAGCACGTTCGGCCAGCTCCCAGTGAGCTTTTTCCAGCTGGATTTTACCCAAGAGGAACCCAGCTGCTGCGTTCTGACGTTGTTCCGGAACGCAAACCCAAGCCCAGCTGGCAGGGGCGATCAGGAGGCAGGCATCAACAGCACGCACCTGATCCAAACCAAGTCAACACTGCGAAAGCTGTATTAGGAACTTCTCGGTACCCTATGAGCCGATTTGCACGTGTGTAAGAAATTAGATGGGTGACTTCAATTTAGGCAATTGCCTTCTGCCCGAGCGGCACGTTAGGTGCCTACAAGCTTTTTTAAATTTTCACCTCAATCTCTGTAATTTTTGCAGGAGAGATTTAATGCTGGAGGGACAGTGAGAAAGAAGTGCTGAAGTCACTTGAAGGGCTGGACAAACTTTCTATAGCTTCTTGTTTGTGTCTGTTTGAAGGAGTTCTTGGGAATGTAGGCCCTCAACTGGCCCTCTGAAATCTATAAATCTGAGATGTAAGGAAGGCTTAACAGACCTGCACTTAGCAATCCCTAGCACTCCCTGAACAGCACAAGTATAATTGTTATTTCCTTTAAGAGTATGTAGTGTATTTCCTCTTCAACATGCTGGGCCAGCCAGTGCCTTGAGAGCGTGGTTTAGCTTCCCTAGGCACTCCTGTGAAAGTTTAGGAGGAAGCAATGGGCAGTGGATGAAGTGGGGACCATGCTTTGGTGGAGGACAAAGCCATAGGGAAGCGGTTAGGCCGATGGACTATCCCGTATCCTCCCATACACAGATGAGCACCGTTGATGCAAAAGACTGTAAATAATGGGAAAACTGACCTGCTGATACCTTTTGCTTCCAGCTGGGCAGAGATACTGTGAACTTTGCACTATGGCTTGATGGTTTTTGCTCTCGGACCTGGACTGAGCAGATGAGAAAATGGTAATAATGGGACTGAAAAAACCAGCAGAGGCTGGGAGATCAGAGAAGCGTGGGGAAGGGTGGGAGTGGGGTCACAGGGCACAGGGTGGGAAGATGAGACACCGAATGGCACAAATGCTTTGTGGTTTTAAAAAAAACAGGGCAGCGCTTGAAGCAAAAGGGATAGATTTGGTGAGAATTATTTGTCATATCCAAACCAGCTGGCCAAACTCGTAGTAAAAAGCCCATAAACCATCGCTGTGAAGAGGGAAAGCCACATTGTTTTTATTTGTCTGTAGAGCAATATGTGTCACCGTATAAATAGTAACTAATAATAATAACATGCGCTGCAGCACTTCTGTGATATTTTTCAATAATTACTGTTGTTGTAAAGGAGTTTAGTATGAAGTAAAACATCTCTATGAGGGAAAAAATTGCTACCTCTTTCCCTCTGATATTTGTGTAACTGAATTAAAAACATGCAGATACATTGAGTCAAAAAAAATGTTATTCCTAGTTCAAGCCTAAAATCTCAAGCTGAACACCTTGAAAAATCTCTCAGCTACATTGTTCTCTCATATGTTATGAGGATTTTTATTTCCTTTTAACTGCAGTAAATCGTCAAATGAAAGAGGCTTATATTGCACATACCATTGCGAGACATGCTCATGATGTAACGTCAGAATGAACTATTTTTTAACCTAATATACAACAATTTAGCAGCATTAGAAGAACATAAAACAGATAAAAGTATAGCTTTTACAGCCATTCATCAATGGCCTTTTTTTGAAGAGTGCAGATACCTCCTCAGGCTAAGCATACATCTCTCTATTTCACATAAATACACAAAGTGACAGGGCTTCCAGACAAAATAAACATTTGCTCAGTGTATACCTGATTTCCACCCATTTCATTCAACAGGAAAGATACTGAGGTTAACAAACACTAATCTCTCATCTGCTCTAGGGATGAAGATGTGCCATAGCCACCAACTTGTGATTGAGTGTGTTCACAGCTTGCTATTCCCCTGGACTTCCATGCCTTTGTATTGGTACTATCTAAAAGACAAACAAACAAACAAGCCTTAAGGTGGATCCAGCCAAAATGACTTTCAGTTTTTAGAAAATGAGAATGGCTCAAGGCAGAGAGGACAATGTCTCAGTTTTGGTGGCACTGCAAGGAGAAGAAGGATTGCCAAAGAAAGCATCATTCGGGGGAAAATGCAGCACAAGGTGATATAAAGATAATATCAATGCAGAAGAAAAAAATTTACACATAGTATTGAACAACACAAAGCAGCTACAATTCAGGGCTTAAAACAGTCCACAACTTTCAAGAGTCTGAGGCACCTAAATCTCACCAGATTTGGCGAAATCAGTGGTACCTAGACCAGAAAGTCAGTTTTTGCAGTCTTGGCTGTGGCTGCATTGCCTCAAACCCTCTGTGGAAGGAAACATGGTCCTGCTGCTTCGGCCTGTTTCTCCCGCAGTTCCGTAGCTGGAAGGAGAAGGGGAGCTGAACACAGCTCTCTTACCTCTTGGGGCAGGGCTCATTGAGCTGCACCCATCACCATCAGGGCTGGCTCCCTTGCCAAACAGGGGCTGAGAGGATCTAATAGATCCTCTCTGGATCCCACACCTGGCTTGCCAAACCAATAGCCTGATGCTTTGCCAAGTAAAATACAGCATTTGGACACACTGTTGGGTGATCTCACACTAGGATTTCACGCCACTCTACTAAAGAAAAAGTAGATTGAGATATTTTAAGTCATGATGTTAGTCAAACCTGATTAACAGATTATTTTCCACTGACATCACTTTTTTTTTCTATTTACAAGCTAAATAGCCCAGCCACTCAATTGATAAATGCTCATTTTCCTCCATCTTAATTAACTAAATATTCTTTTACTTACACAAGCCCTCATTTTTCCATAGACACAGTAATAGATCCATTAGCAGAGTCTATCTGAGACCAGGGATCTTTTATTTATGAGGACAAGTCCAAACGGTTACTATTTTTTAATGTTTTTATTTTCCTTGATACTGTACACCGTGTAATGGCTTTGGTCCAAACAGTAATCACACAATGGGTGCCGTTCCTTCTTTCTTGACCTATCACACTCCACATGATTTAATCCATTGTTTTGGATGTTGCTGATGATTTATTGTACGAAAAATGTAAATGATCTGGATGGCAGATGTTTTATATTTTCTGACCATTCATTTTCAGTGGGAATGTAATTAAAATTTATGAAGTGTATCTGCTGAATTGCATTGGCAATTGATGATCTCCTCCAGTGCTGTCTGTCTGGAGATGATGAGTGATTGTGGACAGTGAGATGTGTTGACAAGGGCAGAAACAGACGTGATGTTACTGTCATGAGTGAGGCTACCTGCAAAAAGGCTGCCGGTTTTTTTCTTCCCTTTTTTCCCACAGGAAGAAGGTGGCAACCAGAGCTGTCTTTCTTCTTGCAAGACAGAGTACAAAGCCTCTGCATACTCCTGAAAGCTGTCACTCTTCACAAGTGCAATCTCTCTCTCTCTCAGCAATGGGCATCTGGAAGCCACGATATCACTTATAACAACCCATGTCAAGGATATTAATTAAATTCCTGATGGCCACCCAGAGAAGCTAATGAGTGTAAATTTCACAACATCCCAACTCATAAGGCAGCACACTTAACCTTTTCAGCGTTGATATCCTTCCTCCAGAAGGGAAGTAAAGCAGTGAGCTGTTTGCCAAGGGAGTGTTGCAAAGAGGAATAGGGAAAGGAGGAGATGCTTGGTCTGCCCTGGTTTGAAATAGAAATGGATTGGAACCAGATCTGCCAGATTTAGATATCCCACAAGCCCAAAACAGAACAGGAAGGCTTGTTTGCAGAACTGACACCTCAGGTAGCATTTTGCACAGAGCCCTTATCACTATAGAGCTGAGTGGATCTCCTCATCTCAGCCCCTTCCAGCTCCACGTGCAAGTCCAGCAGCTCTGTTTTTAACTTACTGGACTTTGACTTCCCCTTGCTCTTGACATAGCATATGTCTTACGTTTCTGAGTGCTGTGGGGGATACAATATGTAATGACTACCATCCTACCATACAGTGTTCTCTACAATAGATGTACAGACAGCCTAGATTAGCGTGTGGTGTATAATGTAAGTGCTATAGGACCAACAATTGGAACTGGGGAGTTTCTTACACCCATCCTTATCATCAGGGATTTTGATCACTTGAATGTTTAAAGTGCTTTCTTAATCCACAAACCTCGTTTAGTATATCTTGCATTAGACGCTAATAAAAATGCCTTCACTCTTAAGTCATGTGACCACCTCATTACCAGAGGCTGGTAAATGAGGATTTTATTTCAAAAGCAAACTCCAAAGGTATTTTGTCACAAATGCCCCAGTCCCAGTCCCACTGCAGTTACTGACACCACTTCCAATGAGTTCTGTCAGGAAAGGTGGGGTTCGAATGAAGGTGACTGTAGCTATCAGTTGATGAGCCCTTCTGGTGCTGAAGTCAGTAAGCATTTCGCCATTCGTTTCAAAGCAAGCATTACAAGCTCAAGAACTAATCCAAGCTTCAGCCCTGGTGGTGACTGTGACATTTGAAAGTGTACGATGCAAAACAGACAAGGGATCGAAATGGCAGGTGCAGCAGATAGTCAAGATCTTGTTACACAAAGGCATTTTTGATTCATCCGTGTATGTTCCCAGCTCCGCTACTTCTACGTGTCTGTGGCCTGTGACAGGGGACTGTGGCAGGACAGGAGAAAGAATGAGGTAGGAGAGGAGACACAAGGTCTGGTTAGTCAGATTTTGGAAAAAAACAAGGAGGAAGACAGATACTCTCAAGCAGCCCTCATCCTACAAGAGGCTTAGTAAATACTGCAAAGCTCTGGGAGCCAGGTAAGGTTAAGTTCATCATTTGGCTTCATTGCTGTCTTACTGGGTGCCTCAGTTTACCTATCTGTAGTCTTAGGTAACATCCCTTACCTGGCTTTGTATGCCAAAACTTCATTCATTAATACTGATGTCAAAGAGGGCATTCAGCACCTCACAGGAGGCCCAGTGCACCTGCATTAGTTAGCCATAAATCATGGGAAACAACACTTTGAAGTGTCAGAGAGATTTAATGTGGGATACAGAACAGAAGGCGAATGTGATGAACTGAGCCCCAAGCCCCAAATAAGGAATTTAAAATGCACCTTCCCCTTAAAAGTGTCAGCAAATGAAGAAAACGAAGAGTGGGGGAGCCCCAAAGGCAGCAATTTTGAATGCTTTAGTTTTCTCTATTGACTTTAATTAAGCTTACCCAGGATTGGAGGCCTGTCACTTGGGGAACCTTTCCATAAAGAAAAAAGGAGTTTGCTCCCCAGGTGGGTTTTCCCAAGTTTCTCAGGCTCTTACCACAATATATGCCTGGCATCCATGACAGGGTCGTCAAAAATAATAGCTAAGGAATTCACTGTCTGTCATTCCAAAATAATTATGTATGGGGCTTTACTTGCACTTGAGATGGGTTATATATTTCATTGAGAAAATCCATGTAGACTAAAATATATATTTATATGTATGCTTGTGATATATGGAGGTTGCACAGATTAACAGGCAAATAAAGAATGTGGGGGAACAGAAGTCTATATACACACATGTGAACCATGTCGAGAAAGTGGGGGGAGAAAACTGTCGTTCCAAGGCTTGTTAATTACAAAATGCATTAATGTTTTATTAGCCCTTTATCAGTAGTTAATCACCTACTTTGATGTAAAGTTCAAGCTTACCAATGCACCGTGGAAATTGTCCCCTAAATATGAGCGAAGTTTGAAGGGTCAGCCAGAACCATAGCAAAGTTAGCAGCGTATTCCCCTCAGCTGGAAGGGACTTTTGGTGCCTCAGCATTGTGCCTGTGTCTACGCATGCAATAGCTTTTGGGTGCATGCAAAGTCAAAATAGTGTGGGGAAAAAAAAAGAAGAGAGATTGCAAGCAGAAGGGGAGGAGGTAGTATACTCAGTGGTATTCTTCAGGTGCACAGTTTGAATAAAAATGCAAAACAGGATGCTCCCATTCAGTAAATATTATCATTTTTATTCACTCATTAATTAAGTTGCTTAATTGCTGCTGTCAAACGACTCTTGAGTTTGTGACTGGGGTTGTTGCACTGTTTTGATAGTAGCTGAAGAAGGAAAAAGGCAGTATCACTCGGCTTGCTCTTTAACTGCTAATAAGGAGACACTGGTGATAGGAGATCATAATGAAGCTGCAGATTTTACCCATGGAAAAAGAAAGATATTTCCAGGAAAAAGAGGACCGGGGAAGGTCAGCTTTATGAAATCCATCAGATATTATTTCACTGGTGTGATCGATGCACGGTAGCTTATGCATTGTCCTTTCATTCATTACTCCGTGAAAATCATTTCTATGCAAAATGTTTCCCCCTTTCGATCTAACTTCCCCACGAGGGCCCAGAAATGGAAATGGACTCAAGCCATGCCAGCCAATACAATTATAAAAATTTTTTCTAGATCTGTTGCCAAAGGATTATTTTAAGATGGTTTAGGAACCATCTCTTCCAGGACACTAGATTGACAAATAGCAAACACTTATGGTATATTATGCATTTGTTTCTGAGACACTACTTGTTCGCACCAGGATGATGATCGGTCACTCAAGGATGATGACCACATCACTCAAGACATTCTTAGAACCAATGCCCACTTTACTGCAGGCATCTCACATCACAGTATCACACTGATGAATTGCTGTGGTCATGATATATGAAGGTGTCTGGGCAAATGCCTAACATAAAAACATGACTGGTCCTGCTGACATGGGTCAGGACCACCAAGAACCATTTATTGAATCTAATTACTAAATAGAATAAATGGAAAACAGCTTTCAAAACAGGTTGTTGAGAATTGGCCATGGTACCTCTGGAGTCAGATCATTACATGTATGTCTACACCTATAAGAAGGACTAGAGATGTTCTAGGTTATGCTCACCTCAGGCTGGCTCATGAGTCACAGAAGGAAAGACTATTGCACACAGGCAACTCAGCAGAAAGAACTGAGCAGAGAGAGATTAGGGCTAGGATGATGGAGATGGTACGTAGCCTCCAATTTTACCTTATGGCTGAGAAAGAAATATGTAACGTCCTTCAGTTCTAAAGTCAAGCCTACAGTTAAATCTATATGCCCATTCTCTGCTCATAACTCCTCTTTTTGAGTCCTGTTTAATGAAGCAGGTGAGCACTTAAGGGGCTTATTTCTGCTCATGAGGGAGAATTCTGCTTCATGCTGGAGCTCCTTTACCCAGGCGCGGAGGGGAGCACAATGAGTCCTGGTGGCTTCTCCTGTGCGCAATGCAGGGACTGTCACAGCAGGGTCTTACTTTGGATTTTTAGGTGTCTCACACTGCCCATGCTGCTGGCTTGGATAAATTTCAGAGATAGGTTATGAAAACCCCCAAAACTCTTTGACCCACTGAATTCTCGGAAAGTCTTTCATTGCATCTTAGTCTGTCCCAGATACACTTGCTAATGTCTCCCCGCTTCTGCTGAGAAGAGACTACACTTAGTGCATTTTGTAACGTACACAAAGATTCTCCAGGAGAGAAGCAAATCTAGTACACTGTTGCAAACATCTCATCTCCAAAACCGAACCTAGGTTTTCTGAGTTGAAAGGCTACTGGCCTGCAGCATCACACAGCTTTAGCTGTCAAGTATGTACAATGCTTACAGATTCCTTGAAAAAAACAGCTGCATAATTGCATGACTTACAGGCACCTGCTGCACTCATTGCTTTTAATTCCACCAGTATGAAAAGGAAAAGCAAAACTGCTATGAAACATCCTATTCTACACATCGGAAGGTGTAAGCAAAGAAAAGTTACTGTTCAGCCAAAAAAGTTATAAAACACACCCATGCATATTATTAGTTTTTAAAATCTAATAGTAATAAGGGTCAGTATAGCCTCTTTAAAATCTGCAGGTCTAGGAAATGCAAGGGTGCTGATTGATGAGCTGGGACAGTTTTACCTTGGGACAAGCTGAAACAGTTGGCAGCTTCAGCTGTCTACCCTGCTCCCAGTGTCCAGACGTCTAAGCTGCTTGTCAATCAGCTCCCAAACCACTGCAGTTTACAGAGCAGACTTTTCACTGCAACCATCACTGATTTTGGTTTGCCTTAAAACGCTTCACTGTAAATGCTAGCCGATTTCTATGGAGGATAACACAGGATAGAAAGAGGTACCTCCGCCACCTGTCCCCATACAGGTGGTCCCCAGCAGTCAGAGTCCCAATGTAGTACCTCTGTATTCCTCACCGTGCTTTTACAGAAACAGCCAAAGCACTGAAACATGCATTTCATTGTGATACAAACTTAAAGCATGCACAAACTGCTTTTACAGAGAGTTTTTGCCATTAGCCCCTGGAATTGGGCACTCTCTGGTATTAACAACAACTGTGTCCCTGCACATCCTCCTTTCCTGACCCTAACCAGCTCCCCTGACCTGCAACGACAGCATCAGAGCACCAGACCACTCATCTTACTGGTCTGGGACACAGGATGCTGAAGCTGCATGCTCATGACACTCTCAATATACCTCCTGTCCCAGTTTGTGGATGCAGTGGTGAACATACCCAAGGAGTTAAAATGTAAAGAAACATCAGTTTTGCCTCTTCTTCTCTTATATGAACAAATACCTTTTCTTCTCCTTTCCCTTGACCTTCCTGATACCTCTTGTCATGCTACCTTTTGCTTCTTTTCTCCTGTCTAGTCGCTCCTTCATCCAGCCCTGGAGAGCAGAAGCTATGAGAGTCACTGTGAAAGGACAGTGGTTTTCAGAAGAAAATGTTGCTTCTTAGCTCATCCCAGAAGAGTCTCAGGCATAGTCTGAAGCTTATTTAGGCTTCTCTTTGTCTCCAGTGACCAGCGGTTAAATTATGCTCTGATAAAAGGAGAAATGAGCCAAAGGAAGGGACCTAAATTTAACTACAAAAGAAAGCAGGTGATGTAAGTTCTTGATATAAGTTCTCAAACAGCCACCTGGACCTGAGTAACTCCTTAAGTAATTCCCTGATATAGCAGCAGTAGGCTCTGCCTAGAGACAGTGTAATAAATTGCCGGAGCACGTTATTCCCTGAGGACCCAGCAGCCAAGCACATTGAAAGCTTCCTTGGGAAAAAAAAAAAAAGAAAAAAAAAGAAAAAGCACAAAGGTCCAGCTGCTGTCCTTGGGCTTCTGTTTCCTTAACGCTTCCCCCAGCACAACATAGTCAGACCAGAAGATTCGGAAACGGGAGCTGGCACCCTCCGTGCCTTTTGTCACAAGTCCCCAGGACATCGGCACGATCCCCCACCCTGGTGATGGCTTCCAGAGCCATCAAGCAAAGGCCACCGCTTCCTCCTCCAAAACAGAGGGGACATCCCCATCCAACACCAGATGAGGCCTCAGAGTGACTCCATAGTTTTCCTTTCGTTTGTGCTGCCAGGGGCGGGCAGACAGCAGCGATGGGGTCTGTAGGGGAGAGCCCCCAGGAGGGTCAGGAGAGGCTTGGCCAGAAGAAGATTAAAAGACTAAATTGTTAAAAGGTGGCTGCACCCTCCAGTGTGCGACAACATTCCTGTCAGGGTTCGGCAGGCAAGCCTCCTCGGCTGGGTGTTGTAGGTGAGGGGAGGCAGAGACGATGCTGTGGGGCCAAGGGCAACCATCCCCCTGCCCCGGCAGGGCACCCAACGTCCGATGTGGGGCTGGACATGAAGCGGAGGCGGGTTAAGAGGCCTGTGGAGTTCCGGTTCACGCCTTGGTGCGTGTGTGGGAGTTGAAGAAAGGGTCAGGGGGTGAGGGAGAGTTCAGCCCTGGGCTGAGCGATGGCCCTGCCCATGCGGGAGGGGGATGCCCTCGGCCCCTGAGAAGAGTCACTGGAGGTTCATCCCGCCAGGGAGGAATTCCTCCCAGCAGTAGCCGTCCCGCTGATGAATCGCCCCGCAGATGGGGCTACCGGTCTGCGCACCCTCCTCTCATGCAGCTGTGCTCCAGCCCTCCGGCAGATGTGTGCCACCACCCACTGCGGCCACCATGGGCACCCAACACAAATGGCCCCCCCGAGAGGGATCGGAGGGGGTGGCATGGGGGGAGCCCAGGGCACTGGGACTTGCTCGCCACTTCATTCGCCCAAGCTCACCAGGGAGGGAGAGGTGATGCTGTGGCTACGTGGCTTCCTTGTGAAATCCCAGCAAAGTTTGCACGCTCCTCGCTCCACCTGTTGCTAAAGGGAGCACGGCAAGCAAGCAAGGGTTTTCTGCAAGGTTATCTCTTCAGTCACTTAAAAAGGTTCCTGAAGTTTTATTCAAACAGACCAGGTCCACAAAGCGCTGAGTATCTGCCACTGTCCCCAACTTCCTGGGGCTAGAATCATGCTCTGGATGTGGGAAGACCAGACTGTGCAGATAAGACCATGGTTATCCCATAAATGATGGCACCTTTCAGGCTGTTCTGTGGAGCAGGCAAAAAACATCACTGCAACTCAAGCGCTGGTTTTGCAGCAGATTTTAGCAGCAACAACAGTTTTCTGTTTAAAAGGGCTTCAGAACAAATATTTTGAAAATTTTTAAATATATATATTTTATTATATGTTTTTATAAAAAAGTAGTGAGAAATGGAAGTGATTATTTTATCTTCCAATTGAACCATGATGGATCAAAGCAAGAAAGTATGTATCTCAAAACTGACACATCCCTAAAAATTTTATGATTGTTGCTATTTGATGTGACACGTCACAGAATTTTATGTCAAGCTGAAGAAAATGTGACAACTTATATGTAGTATTTTCAGAAACAGAGTTTAAGTGCAGTATTGAGAAGTGTATCTGCAGGGCTTTTAAACTCTGCTTGTTCCCAGACTTAAGAAAAGCAACCCCATATGCTTTAAACTTCTGCACCCCATTAATTAAAGTCAGAGCTTAAAAGTAATACTGAAAATAATTGGCTGGATTAGAAAAGGCTGTGGGTGAGCTGAGAAGTTACCATTGCACAAATATTAATAAATCACTTTTCCTGTAATTAGCAGGGAAAAAAAGAGTGCAGTGTGGTGAGTTAGCAGTAGTTTTGCAAAAGTATGTTGGCTAGAGCCTGTCATCCTTCTTCCTTTCCCTTTCCACACACACATCCTTCCAAACCAAGATACAGCTGCTGATGCCATTCCTAAGAGAGAGACCAGCAAGGGCAAAACAGGATTTTTGAAAGGTTGGTAGAAAATAAGGAAATAAGCCAAATGACCGAGACTGTTAATAAGTGATTAATATTATGCTATTGTCACCAGAAATGGAACAGTTCAGCTTCGTAGTCTTTATCCCGTTTCTTGAAAGGTGCAGTTTTATAGCAATGTTAGGCAGCACAGGAGAATGTTAAACACCCCTCGTTCTTTCCTCAGCACTTTCCTAGATGTAGCTCATGGGGAGAGGAAGAATTATAAAGAGCTCTAAGCCTTCCCCTAATCTAAGGAGAAATCCAACATTTGCAGGTTTCCAAAATAAAGCCAATAAATAAGAGCAATGTTTTGCAAAACGAAAATAATGTTCTCATTTAAGAGCATCACTACGAATCCTAGCTAATTGTTTTGTTTCGGCAAGCAAGTAAATAGCTATATAGTTTTCTTGCTTGAGCACACACAAATAATCCAAGGTACGAAATAATCACAGCCTTCCTGATTCAACAGATTTCCCAGAGGTAGCTTCTGACGTGCTGTTCTCCTGGACGGTTTGTCTGCCTTCCCTTGGTGTACGATCATTCTACTTCCTGGGTATATCTCTCTTACGCTCAAGAGCTCACCTTCCTGTTTCCAGCAACATCGCCTCCTGCCTCTGGATTGCCTTTTGTCCCTTTTGTATATGCCCAAGATTCTCCTCAACTTTTCTAAACAACCTCTGCTATTCTGTTTTACTCTCAGGGAAGCTCCCTCAAAAACACACTTTCCTGCAAGTGGATTTTAACTGTCACATTCTAGGGAAAAAAGAAAGTTCCAGGTTGTTTTTCTTTTAAAAAAAAAAAAAAAGGAAAGAAGAAAGAGCACTTCAAAACATTCAAGCCTTTAAAAGTGCATATACTCGTTCTAGATATCGCCTGATCTTTTTGGTTCCTAAGCCACGATATTATGAACTTCTGCTGCCCTATATCTCTGCCCTTTTGCACACACAAGTTCCATTGACTTCAAAGGGAGCTGTGCATGCACAACAGTGACATGTAAAGTCTCCTCAATCCTTTAATCTTCCAAGAATTTAGTATTTATTACTATCTCAAAATAAAAGCCTTTTTTTTTTCTTAAAAATAATCTAAGAATATTGACCATCTCTCCAGCAAAGCACTTAGGTATGTGGTAAACTTCAGGCAAATAAGTAGTCCTATTCATATCCCGTAAGATAAATTAACTTTTAAGTCAGTAGCACTGCTTACACTTTTAACGCTAGGCATGTGTTAAGCACTTACCGAATCGGGACCATAGGAGAGAAATTACTTCATCAAAGATACCAGTCAGATCACAGGGAGTATAACAACTCCTTCTTAAGCCTCACCTCCCAAAAACCTAGGGTAATAATTGCCAGCATTTGCAACAATTTTATTCTGTTTCTGAATGTGTTGGGTTTGTGCATTATAGTCATTGGAGGGAAACTTTAGTCCACTCTGCACTCTTCCCATGAAGGAGGACGGAAGGGTTCCGTGCATGATGCACATCACAGGCTGTGGCTGCAGCTGTACAGTGCCGTTCTGTCCCGCAGAGGGGACCTGCGGCAAAGCGACAGCCCATCTACCGGTATTAGTGCATGGGCAAAGGTCAACCCGGTTCACACTGAGGTCAATGGCAAAAATCCCATCAACTTCAACTATGTTCTTTGGGTAATAAACTTCTCTTTGCAGTGGCCCCGTACTTTCACACTTGTCTTTACAGCACTCATTATACTCCGGATATTCCATAATTGCCACAATTATTATTCTTGCTTACTCTACAGTTTTTATTGGCAGCAAACAATGAGAACCAAATAAATACTGATATGTATTCATAACCGATTCAAGAAAATCTTGGGGGTGAGATTCTGGGACTGGGAAGTTTTTCTACCCACAGAACGTTTTTTGAGCAGCAGAGAAAGAACAAAGAGACATGATGTTGTTTATTTTGATGATTCTGAGAAGCTAAAATTCATCCTGCTCATCCCAGGAGCAAACAGCTGGCAAACAGCTGACAACATAGATATCAGTCAACTCCCACGTATCTCACAGTATAATACAATAAATATAGGTAATAATGATATGACATGACAGGATGCATCTTTGATTGGATCTGTTAAAAAAAATAAAATCTCACACAAAAGTGTATGGAAAAGGTTCCAAGAAGTCTTCCTTTCTCTTTTTGCCTCTCTTACTTTCCTACTTTCATAACATGGTTGTATATTTGAGATTTTTCTGTAAATTATGGTTTCTATTTGAAACATTTTTCTTCAATTTCCATATTCCCAAAAAATCATTTTACTATTTATGTGGTCAAATCCCTCCTAATGTGATTTGATGGCACATAAATAGTAATATGACTTTTTATGTTGTCTATTGCTTATGTAGAGTTTTCAGAAACCCTATATTATCGCCTGGTATTAAACCCTGATAATTTTCAGGGGTCATCACTATAATATATGGCTGGAAGACTGCTATTGTGATGCTGTTGTCAGCCAAAAACCTTGCCTTCAAATGTGTGCCTAAACCATAGTATAACGTAAATCAAAATATGTGTCTGCCTAGCCATATATCCATTCTGTGACTTTAAATATTTTTATACTCATGGGTACAGGACGGGACACTGGGGACTTTTTATAACCATTGTTGGAAACAACTAAACATTAAAAAAAAAAATAATCTGCATGTTATATTCCTATAGCAGTAATGAGCTTCCCTGTGTGTTCTTAATGAGGGCATAAGTTTGCTTTGGGTGGCAAACCTCATGCTGCTATATATAACTTTCCATAACCGTCACTAATCTATTGACCCTTGAACAAAGCACTTGGCAACCCATTTGCCCCTACACACACTCTCACACACACACAAATACGAGAGTTTTTGCATTAGTTGATGATCACCTCCCTGGGATGGTTAAGCTAGCTGATGCCAGGCGACAGACGATGCTGAGCGAACATATTTGAATGGAGGTGTTGGTTTAAAAGACCAGAGGTGCACAAATGTGGTATTTTGACTCAGAGTCACACTCTGCTTTGAAGGCAAACACTAAACCTATCCAGAGCCCTTACTCCAATGTGCTCCAGTAGGAGATTTTAAGATATTCAGACTTTCCTTCTCCCTTTTGCGTTTCCAAATCTCCCATCAGCTTGGTTTATGAACACCAGCTAGCTCTGACTGCCTCCTCGACTATGGGGCTCTGTTCATATTATTTCAGGTATTCCTAGGCACCACAATGTTTCCATTTCACACTTGTTCTAGAGCAGGAACAAGGCGGGAAATGTGAACCCTGCATGTGCAACGCAGTGCTGTGGGTACTAACAGAATGGGGCTCTTCTCTGCTCTGAGAATGCTGTAGGAGTCCTGAGGCCCCTTTGAAAAAAAATCACCATCCTCTGCCAAAACAGCCCCCTCCCACAACGAAATTCTGTATTGCAGAATATATGGAAAAATCTAGAGGACAGTGCCCTCCATCCCAGCAGCGGCTAAATTTTTACGAAGCTGTCTACGGCCAAGTTCTGCAAAGCTTTACAAAGTGTGCATCTTCCTCACACCACTAATTCCATCAAATCTGATCAAGCTAACTGTGGGAGTTAGGACTACAAACACAGGATCAGGACTATAGCATGTGAAATCCTCAGAGATGAAAGTGCGACATAGTTTGAAAATAGTATTTCTATTAATAATGAATGCTCTCAATTTATACCAGATTTTGTAATGTTTCTGGGTACGCAGTGTTCTTCTGTTGTTGTCCCAGATGCTCTCCTTCCTGACTGATTTGGTTCCCTTTCACAAACAAGCACCCCCTGCTCGCCCTGGGGAAGGCACTTAAGGGAAAAGGGCAGTTAAAATTGCAAAACCAGGGAACTGACTGTAATAAAGTGCAGGGAAATTCCATGTAAATGTGGCCCTTAATTTCTTAGGCCTCTGCAACTTATCAGTACCTTTCAACAGGGTTAATGTCAGGTACTGTACAGCATTCCTTGTTTTCAGAAAGCTGTTTCCTAAGGTCCAGATGATGTTATAAGTGGTATAACATGACTCAAAGTAGTTTTGCCAGATGTGATATCCCCTGTTGCAGCCTCAAATAGACTGAGAATGAGGAATGCATGCTCCATTAATTTCCATTGGAGTGAAGAATGCGTTACTCCTTTGCCATTCCCATACTAAGAAATCTTCACATAGTCACAGCTTTATTTTCTTTATTCAGGAAGCCATATATTCCAGCATTCTCCTGTATTTGCTTTTTGAGGATGTTCACTGACTTTTTCCTTTGTCGCTTCTGCAACACATACGCACAGTCCTGTCTACACACACCGACACAAATTATGTCCTCGGGGGAATATCTACAATGACCTGTTACTTTGGGTATTTCATAGCTGGTTTTCTCCTTCCAGTGATTAAACCCACAAATTTAGTTAATGTACAGAGCAGGTTTCATGCATAAATCTACCCCCCATAATTGCTTTTAAAATGCTGGAACCACTTTCAGATGCTGTCATCCATTTCTTAGGCGGTGGCCTCCTTCTTTTGTGCATTCAGTAAATCAGAATTTGCATGACTAGTTCCCACCAGACTTTTGTGTAAGGTAGATCAGTTCTCTGTGTGGTCTTTTCAAATTGTATTTTTTGCAGATTTGGAAAAAGACACATATATAAATAAAAAGAAATGACTAGAAAAGCTCCTAAAGGATGGTAACTGCTGAACAGTCTCAGACATGTTAACAGGGGGAGAAGCTCGTGTCATGTCTCTCTCACATTGTTATACTGGTCATTACAAATCGCTCATCTCGCACCACCATTCTGAAGTGTTACTTTATTATTAAAAGTGTCAGTAACTTGGTCTTTTCTGAATTAACTCCTCTTCACCTCTAAATGACAAGAAAAAAGGATATGTGTCTTTTTAGCCAGTCAGCAGAACTGCGCTAATTCACACTTTGCTAATCCCCACGCTCCGCTATTCACACACAGAAAATGGTGGTCTTTTGCTGTAAAGCTTGAATGCCATGGATGGTATTGTAACAGATCCCATGTTACTACAATTTCACTGTGATTACAAATATCTATTACAAAATGTTTGTGAGCATACTGGAGATGTACATAAAAGCAAATTGCTTGNAGTTTCACATCTTGTCTACCTGTTTTCCCACAGAAATTTACTACAGCTATAAGTAAAAAAAGGTGTAAAAAAAAAAAAAAAAAGGAGAAAGTACAGTCTGTTTTCTGTTGTCACCATTTCTAAAAGTTTCTTCACTTACCACTTTATAAATTCACTAATGGCCCTGGACTCCCTTATCCTTGCTACAAATAGCAGAAGTTTCTACCATATTTATGCCAGAGATGTTACTCATTTTCAATAATCAGTAGCTGCATTTCTTTTTTTAAGTGAGTTTGAAATATATCTAGGGTTTCTCAAAAGAGGACTATAAAGTGCACCTAGAGAGGTTAACTCTCAGTTCATCTCAGGTGCTCACTTCCGTTGTAAGAAAGTATTAGCAGAAAGCTAGAAATGCAGCCCAGATCCTCAGCTGATGTAAGCTGATATACTTCCACTGATTTCATAAACTATGCTGGGTTATTTCAGAAGAGGATCTGTCACAATTCATCACTGCTTTGAAAATTGTATGGGGTGATAATCACAGAGAATATTGCTACATGTCTGACATATTGCACCAATATTGCTCAAACGTGGTTTTTTTTCTTGTGTAGCAAGTTGCTTTGGAATGCATGAACAATACTAAAATTAGGATGATGCTAGTAATTTCCTGATTGCTAAACTAATCTTATAGTCTGAAAGCCTGAGAGTGGGAGAAACAGGTAAAAAGCTCTCAGATTCACAAAAAGAAACAAACATGCCCTTGAAATAAAATGAAACCTTTTAAAAGCACAGCTATGAAGCCAAGCTCAAGTTCACAGAAATTGTTCAGTGGCTTACAAAGCCACTGGAGTGTTACCAGCATAACCAAGGTTGGAAATGTCACCTGCCAAAAGCACTGCGAGCAAAGAGGCAGTGGAAGAATGCCATCATCACCATCGTGAGTCACCCATGCCCTGAGACCCAAGAGCCAAGCCTGCTTCTCATGAGTGCAACCAGGCAGCTCTCTGGGGCTTCTCGGCATTTCAGGTGTGTTTTGAAAGCAGTGAGTAGTCTGGTTGCCCAGCCCAAATGTACGACAGGTTGTAATGAGACCTTCTTTGCAGGATTTCTCAACCAGACTAAGGTAAAAGGAGTGTGGAAGTCCAACTAATGGAGATTTTCCTTTGGAAATCCTCAGTGCCTTCTCTACTGAGAGATTTCAGGGCCTTGGGACGACTCGTCAAGGGATTGGGAGCACAAGGCGTGTTCTCCTCTATCCCTCCAGTTGTGGGGAATGATGAGGGGGTAAACAGGAAGAGCCAGCAGACCAATGCCTGGCTCCGAGACTGGTGCTACCAGCAGGACTTTGGGTTCTTTGACC
>VYXH01000124.1:37513-49362 GCA_013397275.1 Burhinus bistriatus | reverse complement strand
CTCCCCTTCCTGCCATCCCATTTACACCACCGCATCCCCCTCCCACCACCAACGGGGCTCTCTGCTCCTCTCCCACTTCCAGGGTCTCGGCTCCCCAGTTACCCTCTGCCCTCCCAGTGCCTTTGATGTGCTGCTCCAGCGCTCCCCGGGCACGCAGGGTGGACGCCAGTTCCCACGGGGATGGACCCCAGTTCCCACAGGGACGGATCCCAGCTCCCATGGGGATGGATCCTAGCTCCCATGGGGATGGATCCCAGTTCCCACAGGGACGGATCCCAGCTCCCANGACAGAGCCAAACCCCGTGGCCGGAGGCGTGGGGGGAGCAGTGGGTCACATCCTGCGCTGTGTCCCCACCCTGTCCCCGGTGACCCAGAGGGACCGCAGTACCCGTGGAGCAGAGCCTCCCTCCGTGCCTCCCTCCAGCCGGGGCGGCTGTGGCCGGAGGCTGCGTCAAGCCCAGTGACACCCAGTAACACCCTGGGCCACCAGCACAAGGCGAGCCTGGCTTTCCTGGGGGAAACTGAGGCAGGGAGCATGCGCCAGAGCATCGGCAGCGTCTCGCCCGCTGGCGGGATTGTGGGTGGGAGAGCGGGGCAGCACCCACAGCGTCAGGACCCTGGGTGGGCGGGCAGCACCCATGGGACCACCAGCCAAGAGCAGCCAGGGTGGGCTGCAGGGCTTGGGGGGGGTCATGGAGGGAAACGGAGGCTCCTGCGGGAGCTGAGCTCCACGGCCACCAGCTGCCAAGAGCATCTCCGGAGGGATGGAGGCCTTGGAGTGGCCCCAGCCCATGTCCCCCCGCCCCGGCCAGGAGGTGCTGAGCCCACACAGCGGTGGGGAGAAGGCCAAGAGGGACGGGGGGGTCCTTCCCCCAGGGACCCTGGAGGGGAGGGCAGGGTTTGTCCCGACGCAGGGAGCCCGTGCGGGCAGGAGATGCTAAATCCCCCCACTGGCACCAGCTGCAGGACACAAACATCTCCGCANTGGGGATGGATCCCAGTTCCCACGAGGACGGATCCCAGCTCCCACGGGCTGGGGGGGGCGCTGCTCGCTTGCAGCCCCCCTCTTAATTTTTAATCCCTGCAAACGAGCAGGGACCTCGTGGCGTTTCCACCTTCGGCTCTGGCTGGGGAGGATTTGCAAGGCCCGTTTGGGAAGACGGGGGGTACCGAGAGCCCCGGCGTCAGGTCTTGCACCCCCTTCCCCTCCCCTGCCTGGGAAAGAACAGGGGTGACGGTGGGGGCGAGGATGAGGGGGGGAGCTGCAGCCTGGGAGCCACCGCGGCCGCAGGCAGCCCAGCCACCACCATCGCTGGCGCCTTCAAAAGCTTCCACCCTGCGGATGCCGAAGCGCAGTATGATATTGCTCCCCAGGGAGCCCTTTGATGTGTCGTGTCCCCCCCCGGCCCCGCTGCAGCAAAACGAGCCCGCTTCCAAGGTGGCTCCACGGCAGCGGCGTGGCCAGCGATGGGGCGTCCACTCCCCCGTCCCCGCAGGGAGGTGAGGAACCCCCAGCCCCGCTCCCCGGGGTTGAAGAAGCCCCTGCACCGTGGCTGCCCAGGGCGGATGGGTCACGCTCGGCCATGCCAGGCGAGGGCAGAGGGACAGGAGGCAGCGAGATCCCTCTGATGAGTCGGTTCAGGCCATTTGGCAGGTTGGGATGGATCCTGCCATTTTCGCTTTGCAGCCTCCGTGACTTTCAGCAGCCTCCAGCCCTCCCAGGGCTGGGCTGGCCCCGCTGAGACGTAGGAGAGAAAAAATGAGGAGCAGGGCTTGCATGGTGCAGCCTCCTGCCACGGCCGGAGAGCTGTGAGCACCCCAGGCACCCGAGTGTGACTATCTTGGCACGTTCAGACCGGCTGCTTCTGTATAATCCCCAAATACCATGACCCGAACCGTGCAGCTCAGCTCCCACGTACCTCCCGCCAGATTCCCTGCGGCTCCCCACGCAGCAGAAGTGGGTTAGAAAAATCCTGCCGCGCTTGGGAGGCGAGCAGGGACGCAGCAGGACGGTTACACCAGTACAGAGCCGCGCAGGCTGGGCAGAGTACGGTCCTGGGGGGGGGGGGGGGTTTTGCATCCTCACCTCGTGCTCCAGCGACAGACACGTGCAGGATAAACCCCTCGGAGGCTGCCTGCCATCCTCCCCCTCCCCGCTGCCGTTTCGCATGCCCGGAGCTGAAGCAGGGGCTGGAGTTAACACAGCTGCAGGAGCAGCGTGGTTTGGATGGAGGGGCTGAGCAGGAGAGGATCCAGGTGGTGTTTTGTAAGATGGCTGCGCCGTTAAATCCCCGAGCCTTGCACACAACCTCATTTTAAGGCTGATCTACTTCCCCCACCGCGCAGCCTTGGCCTCTGGATATCAGATGTTAACGGAAAATCGGCTGCTGCATTAGCAATCGTTACAGCACTCGGAGGCCCGGCTTCCCTCGCTCCCAGTTCAGGCAGCAGTATCCTGCTGGGAGAGGGAAAAACGAGGCCGGCTCTTCGCATCCCACTCCGCTCTCCGCTCCTCCATAGCTCCCAGCAGCCCTGGCCCCAGCACACACATTCCCTCCCCAACAGCTTGCAGGGAAATGGAAGATGGCAGGGGAAAGGACCCCAGGCTCCAAGAAAGGAGAGATGCCAGAGATTTAGGACTACGGGAAGGGAACAGCTCAAGGAGATCAGCCTGCAAGAGGGGGCTTATCTCCTAAAAAAGCATCCTCCTCCTCGGAGCGCTCGGCTCTCCCCTGCCCAGGGCCACGCAGGGCTCTGCTGACCAGGCAGAGGCGCAGGGAGAAGCGAAGAGCAGGAGCAGGCAGAGCCTCTTCTCCTCCCAAACGTAACAAAGACTCCTGGCAGGTCGCTGGCTTTGAGAGAGCCGGCATTAAAGCCTGCAAATCCCACGCTGTGGCAACTGGGTTCCTCCTGCTCCCCAAACCCTCCCTTCCCAACAGCAGGTCTGAAAAGAGGGCTGTGAGTTTTGCCCCGGAGCAGAGCAAAAGGCAAATTCATAAAGTAAAAAGGCGTAGGAGCTTCGGGGTCCGGCTCCTGCGAGCAGCCAGCCACGCTGCCTTGGGGCAGGAGAGGGGCCGGTGCTCAGCGGAGCAGGGGGAAATACCAACCCTGCTCCCGGCTGGAAGGAGGAAAGAGTCTCAACAATAAGAAATGCGGCACTTGGAGACATCCACAGAAATAAGTTTATTTCCCCTACCGTCAGGATTATGAAACCACAGAAGCAGAGTTTAAATATTTACAAAGTGATCCAGCGCCCCACAGAGATCAAGAGAACAAAGGATGAGGGTACGGAGGGGGCTCGCCTTCGCCGGAGAGCAACGGCAAAGCCACGGAGCTCTGCAGCACAAGCACGTGCAAAGGGGAAAGGAGCGGAGCCGAAAACTGGCATCTGGAAGGTGAAGCACAGGGTGACCCTTTAATGTGGCTACTGGAAGGGGGCACCGCGAAGAAGCCGGTAGTGAGATGAAGGAAGCTGCAAGGACAGGACATTCCTCACCCACCCCACCCCCTTCTGCTACCTCCCACGCCAAGAGGAAGCAGCCCACTCCCCACAGAACCGCAGCCGATGACTGCAGCGCTGCTGGGAACCCATGCCGAGCACCGCCGGGGATCCTCCTCGCTCCCGCAGCGCTGGGCTGACACTACCGCAGCGGAGGAAGCCCATAAATCCGACCAGCCCACCCGCCTCTCCCAGTGTCCGACCTCTGCGGGCACCATCCTTCACTGCGCGAGTACAGACAGCTTTGTGCGTCCAGCACGGATGCGCAGGCTGGCCCTGCCGGTACCTCAGCTTTGGGCTTGGCTCTCCCATGAGCCGCGTTTCCTTCGGATGCCTGGAGCCATCCTCCGTCGCTGCCGGTGGAAGCGGGTCGGCCGTTCAGCCAGGACTTGGGCGAAGCGCCGCCTTCCTTCCCCGGCAGCCGACACTCCAACCAACTACCAGGCCCATTTGCTGCTCCCGACAAGTCTCCGTTTGAAACCCAGATCTGGTAAAAAGCGTTAGGAGCAAACGACAAGGATTTTCACGGTGGGGAATGGCACTCAACATGTTTTCAGAAGTCCCAGGAGCGGGAACTGTGGCCAGCAGCCCCGCACCCGGCCTCCCCTGACAACTCAAAGTCTCAGCTTTGGCAACGCTTGTATAGCTATCGATAAAACACTGAATCAACGTGTGAGACAGGCCTAAGAGTCTCTAGATTATTGCTACGGCGTAAGACAGGTTGGCTTCAGCCCTGGGGCCAGGGACTCCGAGCGCATCCTTGGCAGGTCACTCTGAGAAATCATACTTATATTAAAACCAGAGGCAAAGGACTAATCTCTCCTGTTCAACTGGCTTGTCCTCGGGCACGTTAGCCAGCAGGCTCGCTGGGTGGAGACCACAGAACACAGAGTAGCTCGGTAAGACACCATCCTTTCATCGTAAGGTTCTCTTTGATCAAGATCTTGGTTTTCTAACCAGCCCCAGGCCCAGCACCCTCCAGCCTGCTCTCCACGCAGGCTTGAAATGACCGTACAGAGCAGACACTGACGACTATTGCAGTTCCAGGTAAACGGGGAAGGACGCCGAGGTCTGCACACCTCCACCCACCCCAGAAAGGCCAGCACCAGATGACAGAGAGACAACGGGACGCTAGGGAGAAGGGAGAGGTTTAAGGGGCTATTTAAAAGTGACTGAGGAAAAGGAGGAAATGCAGAAATCAAGAGGTCCAAGAGGAGTCCCCAAGCCTTCCATACGGCTAGAGGAGTTGGGAGATGGAAGCGGATGAGGAGGCACCCAGGGACAGGTCTGAGGGCCATGGATGAGGAGGCACCCAGGGACAGGTCTGAGGGCTAGCAGTGATGGTGAACGGGCTTCCCAGTCAGAGGAAGCCGCAGGGACTGCAGGCAGTGGAGAAGAGCTTTCTTGCCGGCCACGAGCGCTCCTCGAGGTTGAAATCCGCCAGGTAGTGGAGTAGAGAGCTGGCCTTTCAAGGCACGAGAAGAAAAGCTGTTCTCCTTCCTCTGCTGTCAGAGGGGATCTGCTCAACTGCACACAACCCTTCAGCCATACTTTTTTTTTTTTTCAAAAAGCCACCTGGCTCACAGCCCCACAGAAAGCAGCATCTGCAGGCCAGAGCCTCAGCAAACACAGACCCGGACCTCTCGCCCTGGAAGAGGTCTGGGTCACGTCCAAATTCGCTTCCTGCCTAGCACTCGCCAACAACCTACCCCCTTACTACCCATCCTGCCCCATCCAGGGCTCAAACGGGCCATCAGCCCCCCAACGCTGCCGGACCAGCATTTCTCACATCAAAGCCAGTCCTGCAAAGCACTTTTACCCCAGTGTGTTCTTCAAAGCACGTCAAGGAAGTAAATAGACCTTCTTGTTCACCATCCTGGAACCAGCCACAAGAAAGTCAGTGTCCCAGCTTGCTGCTGCAAAGCCCAACCAGAACACGAACTCTTTCCAGTCCCTTCACCTTTTCTTTTAATCTCTGATGGCCCCACTAAGCTCAGGTCTCAGGTGCTGCTCTCGTGGACGTTTTCAAAACTCTACGCGAAGTCTTCTGCCCCAGAAACATGTACCTGCTGCTGCTGCCACCTCCGCAGGCTCAGGTATGCTGCGACACACAAAGTACTAGGCATCAAAGGAAAGTAAGTGGCTCATGAGAAGTGTAATGACAATTTTAGATATTCAGAGCACAGGGAGAAGCAGCGAAGCTGTATTTTTTCTGGCACAAGCTAAAAGGGACTTAGCAGTAGACTCCCAACTCTGCAACAGGCTACTGAAAGTGTGCAGACTGCCACGAGCCAGACCCAAGCCAGCTGATCGACTTTCCTGCCTTTCTGGGCTCACCAGCAGGACCAGATGAATTTGCCCTGCCACAGAGCGTTCCTCTGCGTGTCTCCTCAGAGGAGCGTCCCACCATCAACGCCTTTCTGTCACTACCGGGGAGACCGTCAGTGAGTGCTGTGGCACTCTACGACCCCAGGAGGAACCCCACACCTGGGGGAGTCGTGCAACAGGGAAACAACGGCTCCTTCCTGGCGACTCAGGAAACCTGAGGAAGCACCTGATGAAGTCTGCCAAGAAACCAGGTGATCAGAGAGAACCTTACAAAGTGTATCTGCTCGTACTCCTGAACCAGGAGGCAGGGTTTGCCTTGCAGCTTTACTTCGCAATGAAAGCAAAGGTGCCCACGCCTCTCCTTTCCCGATTGCATTTCTACCTACCAAATTGCAGAAAGGGAGCATATTCAGGGAGAGAGCAGGAGGCTTCAGGACCCCTGGCACTGGGAGACACCATCGACAGAACAAAAACAGAAGGAAAAGAAGCCAGTTCCAGGAAACAAAGATGAGCTGTTACAATGGAGTGGAGTTGCCACCTTCCCCAGAAAACGCCTCCCAGAGTCCCGTGCCTCCGTCTCGATGGATCAGTCACAGTTTCTTCCTTCGTGTGCCCACAGAATGGGGAGTTCGCAGCTGCCATCACCGCAAATGAAGCGTCAGAACAACGGTCACGATCACCCCCAAGAAGAGGACAAAGGGAAGCCAGGTCTTCACAAATCCCCCTATGCTGCAAGACGGAAAAAAGGGGGAGGGTTTAAACCTGAGAAATCAGCAGAGAAAGACAAGAAGAAGAGAAGGATGTGAGAACAACTGGAGAAATCAAAGGGAGACAGACACCCTTCTGACTTTCCTATCCATTGCTGGCACTGCCACGCATCACATCCTGGAGATTCAGTCTGTGCTAAAAATTGAGACTAAATCAGGTCCACAAATAACTCTATCATGAACAACAGGGCTGGACTCTCCTTCCAGCTTAAATTCAGGTTGAAGACTAGCACGTTTCATATCTACACAGACAAGAGTGGTGACAGGAGACCACAAAAACATGGAACCCCGTCACCGCACACCCCATTATTCAGAATGCTTGTGTATTTTATCATCACAGCGGGGACTACACTTGCCTAAAAGCTGGTAGAAAAGCTCTTCCAGAACAAGAAAGACCCAACAGAAGTGGAGCAACTCAAAAGCTCTGTGCAAGGCAGTCGTTGCAGAATCTCCTCTTCAGGCACAAGAAGCTGAAATGGAGATTAAGTGCCCTTTCTAGTAAGGAAAACTCGGGGTTTCCCTCTCCACTCAAGTTGGAAGCTTCACACCAGCTGGAAATCTGACTAGGTTTTATGTAAACAAGATTCAAGAGAGGGAAGAGAAACCAGTAATCCTTGGAGACAAGCCATTCTGTGACCTTATGTTCTGACCTAACCCAGCCAAAAGACAACACAGAGCGAGATTTGCTTTAGCTAGCATTTCCCAAATTCCAGGCACCCTAAATTAGCTGCCAGATACAGTATTTCAGGAGGAGCATCCAGTGCAACCCAGAAAGCACCCTTGGTTCTTTTCCGAAGAGGCAGCATGCAGTGATAGTACCACCTACCAGCAACGTACACCCACGTGTTGTGGGGGAGAGATGTTTCTCCCTTCTCCACGGGACAGTCTGAAGCTTTGGAGGGCGAGGAAGAACAAAAGAAACAGAGCCCCTTTGCCTGCTGAATCTAGACAGCTCCTCAGCTCACCTTACATACTTCCCGTACAGGAGTGAGAAGAAGCAGAGTTTCACCATGTTCCAGGAGGTGCTGTTATCGTATCTCATCAAGTTTAAGGCCAGAGCCACGTGAGAATGGCAGTTATCACAGCAAAGGTTGTGCTGGAACAGAAAAAGGGGCAGGGGATTAGAAATCTTGTCCTTGAGGCTCCCCAGTTCCGCACCCTGTGCTGGTGCGGACCCAGCAAGGACCCAAACACTGGGGCGATCGTCCTCCACACACAGACAGGACATCAGCGTCAGAGCCATACCATTCGGTGCTTGTACTCCTCCGAGGCATCATGTACGGCCGTGTCCCAAGCGTTGGGACTGGTGGAGTATACTTTGCCGGGATCCAGTTTCCAGTACCTAGAAGGATGAGAACAGATCCTTTTGCATCACTGCTGCACCTTTTACCACTTCTTGCTCTTCCCAGCTGGAAGCTGCTTAAAGGACTTGGAGGAATCCACTACCTCTGGAGTCCACGGAGCTGAGGTCTTCACGACAAGCGTATGCTGCAGAGGGCAGCAGAAACTACCGCTCAGCACCCTCAGCCCAACGGCACCCCAGAGAGAAACTGCAGACCTCAGGGGCACAGACAAAACTCTGAACTGCTTTCACGTCCCGTGATGTGAAACCTTCAGGCCATTCAAAATGTAAACCTGATCTGACAGATACACAAAACCCAGGCACCTCTCCTCCTCCCCCCAGAAAATCATTAACAGGATGTGAGTGATGACAGTTCATTAGTACAGCACAGGCAGTATTTACTTGGAGCACTTGTTGTTAACGTTATCTTAAAATCTTTTAGCCTTTTCTTCTCCTTTTTTTTTTTCATAAAGGCTCCATCATACAGCTCTAGTTATTAATACCATTACATTGCTGTCACGCTTCTAGAAAGATTTAATTTAACGTGGTTTCTTGAAAAGCAGAGACACAGCAGCCATCCACTTGAATTAGGGCTTCTGAACAACAAGAAAAGCAATATTATAGCACGTCTGTCTCCATGAATTAAAGGACATCTGCAGGTCAGTCGGTTAGTTTAATAAAAACTAACAAGAGCACTTACTTCACTGGCTTCCCAAATGCCATGTTGTCTTCCTACAAAAAAGGAAAAACGTCTCAAGAGGATAACCCCGCGCAATATTCATGACGTGCCTCTTGCTGGAAGGTCTCACAGCCCGCGATCGCTTAGTGATAAAACTGCCACACTGCCTCAGCAGTCTCAAGACACCAATCTTATTTGTGTGTCTGGATTTAGATTTCAATTGTTTTCATACTCCTGTTCTGGGCACGAGTGTATTTATACTCTATACATGGCGACATCATCTAGCTACATGGTACCTTGTTTCTCTTTTTCAGGGGTTTTCCCCCCCCACCACTGTTTATACCTTGTTAATTCAAAGTTGTAAATGTCCCAATCTATTAAGAGTATTCATTATCCCAAATTAAGACTCCCTTACTTTAAAAATCCACCGGACTATAAAGCAGTTTAGAAGACTGGCACATACCTGATGCTAAGCAGCATGATAGTAACAGGCATGCTGAAGAAGTTGGAAGGCAGCTTCTGTTACACAGAATTAAGAGAATTTAGGTCCTAAATTCCCAATTAAGAGCCTAGACTACAAATTTTTTCCGTTCTGCTCACCAAAACAGCCACTATTTACCATAGCCCCCTAACGACCTCCACTGGACAGCAGCCCACAGAGTAATAGCATAGATCCACGATCTCCAGAAACATCTAAAGCCATTATTTTACAGAACTTTGAGCTGCAAAAGACACGGGATGGCTCAAAAGTCACCAATGAAGGCAATAAGCAGACCAAGCACTGATTCTGCTTAAGCACCTGCATCCATCATCTACTTACTGAGACAAAGTACGGCCCCGCAAAGTCCCGAATGACTCCAGTCGATGTGCAGATACCCATGTGGCCAATGATCGGGAAGAGCCACCTATCGAGGCAACAAGCAAACCGTCAGGTTGAGATATTTGCCCCCCCGATCACATCGAGTGCGTGCAACATGCTGCCAGGAGACTGCTGGAGCGGCCGTGCAACCAACTGCATAGCGTGGGATAGACAGGCACAGTTAACGTGTTACACGCAGCCGAGAGATGAAAGCAGGTGAGCCAAAGCCAGGCAAAGACCGGTAAAGACACAGAAGACGTACAAGCAAAAGAAAAACACACAGGGAATACCCAAAGTTGTGCTGACAAGCAGGTCTACAGTCAGCTCGTCTGCGGGGCAGCCAGGCTCTGGGATTTTACCGTGAGAGGCCGCAGTTACAGAGAGCACAAGACTCCCAAGGCCCACACTACACACCTCCCTGGCCAGTCTTCCAGAACAAATCCATTTCCGTACCCAAGCAAAACGGTTAGATCCAGGAGAAAACGCCTGGAGATAGAACGTTCTACCTCAACAACTGAAAATAAGGTCATCCTGCCCATCTTCCCATCCACACGGCAGCTTTTCACAGCAAACTAGATTTAAGCACCCCAGACAAAAAATGGGGCTCCTGGCTCCAGGGAAAGCATTCCCTCCGCTAAACAATCCCATTGCTTCGAAGACCTCCTCCTCCCCGCTGGATATTTACAGCCCCAGGGAGCAGCAGATCTATATCCCAACCCCCTTTCCATCATCATCACTTAGAAGTAAGTACTTCAGGCCAAGTTACAGCTCTCTCCCGCATCCTCCAGCATTCTCAGGTTTGCTGACCTCTCTCCGATTTCTCACCCCTCTCTCCCTGAGGGACTGCGCGCAGCAACTAATATTTCAGAAGAGATTACAGCAACGCTAAACAGAAACAGATTCACAAGCCACAGCCCAATTAGAGATCCTAAAACTATCAAAATATAAAGGGATTGAGGCTGTCGGATGTTACGAGGAAAGACAAGCTGCGGACACCGAGAAGCGCAGCTGAGGTCATAAACAGCATATAGCTCCTGTTGATAACGTAACCCTACGGCGCAGAGAAAAGACTCTGCAAAGTTTGCTGTTCTGCGCTGCATTAACTCACCCTCTGCATGTCCCTACCTGGTGCGATGCAAAGCAGCCAGACAGTTTCGCTATCTGCGCAGCGCTTTATCAGCCAGAAGGTACAGCTGAATGTGACGCTGTCACAGCGTTGCCACCTTCAAAGCTCTAGGCACTTCTTCCTTTTTTTTAATTCTCCTCTCAGCACTGACTAGCTTTCAAGCCTCCAAACCCAAGGATGACAGGAAACGTCAGAGGGAGAAAATGGAGCAATTACGCAATCTAAGGAGAGATTTTGCCAAATAACACCACCGACATTTCTGCTGCAAAACCAAATCAATGGGAAGATGCAACTGTTCATCAGGGAATGAACCCACAAACAAATACAGATGCCCGGTGACTCTGGCAGCAGGACAGCTCTCTTCGTCAGTCCCAGGGGGAGATAAGAAGGTTCAAAGCTTTGGAAAATCCTTTGGGAAAAGACTAAGGTGGAAATTTCAAGCAAAAAAGAGGTAAAACCCAAAGCTGGTTTGTAGCTGTATGCGGGACAGCAACAGGCAAGTTGCGTCTTTTCCTTGCTGAGGAGAGTTGTGGTGCCATTCCCAATCCCGGCACAGACCGCACCACGTCTTCTACCTGACTTTCAGCTCCGGCTCAGTAAACTTTATCACCTGATATGAACCGGAGGGGAAGAGGAAGGCATAAAAATAAGCCCTTGTGTTCCCAGACAACCCCCCAAAGCCACATTTGACAGCTTTTCATTTTCCCACGACCAGAGAAAAACTCAGAATTCCTCCCTGGAGCCTGCTTTCGCTTGGCTGACAAGACCGGGAAGGCAAATCGACTTCTAACTCATTAAAAGCCAAGCGCAAAGGTTCTCCTCAAGGCCTGAGCTGGTCCAAGATCCCCGGCAGCCAAACCTCGGCTGCCAAAACATGAAAGACTTCCCACGTTTCACCGGATCCCCTCCGCTCCTGCCCAGACAAGCCCGCTCTTCGCAAAAAGCTTTCCCTACGCACGCCTTGGCCGCAGGGAGAGGAGAGCCCTACCCCAAGGACAGAACCCCCCACGGCTCCCCGAAGCAGCCTGGCACCCAGTCACCCCAAAACAGGCCGAGCACCCCGAGCACCCTGCCTGCCCCNGCTAGCCCCGCCTCAGCTAGGCCCGCCGGGGCCGGCCGGGGCCGCGGGGGCCGCACTCACGTCAGGACGGGGATGGGGGTCCACACCACGCAGTACGGAAAGCGGCCGCGTTCGGTGTCCAGCCCGGCCCCGCCACCGCCGCCATTGAACTGCTTCATCTTGGCCTCC
>VYXH01000124.1:5097-32382 GCA_013397275.1 Burhinus bistriatus | reverse complement strand
CAGCAGGGACTCAAAGAGGATTTCATCAATTTTACCCCCCACCCTGACAAAACATGATTCAGAGAAACTAACTCCATAACAGCACCGTTCGTCTTTCTTTTCGTGCTCCTCTCTTCCCCAGCAAGCCCCAGGCAGCCGTTCTCATCCTCACCCCAACGTTGGCAGCTTTAGCTCTAAACCAAGCCGGGGCTGGACCCTGCTCCACAGACAGATCCCAGTTCCCATACCTGGATAAACTACCATCAGCGCTAACTCGGCAGCCACCACAGCTTACAAGCCATGGTTCAGGCTGCCCAGCCCCCTTCCCACTCGAGTTTTTCGGGGCCTCTCTTCTCCATGAAGCAGCACTGTTGAACAGACAACATCCAGCCCAACCAGGCCACCCTCCGCCCACCCTTGTCCACCTCCACAGAGGAGAAAGGTAGAACAAAGCCAGAACAATCCCCCCAACAAAATGACACCAAGAAAGAACTAGAACAAAGAATTGTTTAATTGCTTAACCCTTTCTCTTCCAGGGACCAGAGAAACAAGTTTTCCGCTCCTTCTAATGAGGGCAGTAAGGCTTGTGTGTTACCTCTACAACTGCAGGGGCAAAGTTTACGAGATGATCATCTTTAGTACTTGAAAAAGCGAGAAGCAATGGTCATCGCAACACTAAGAGAATCCTAGAGTCTCCTAACGGAGAGCCCATTGCTAGAATACAAAAATAAAGGAAGCATCCCTGCGTATCCCAGGCTAGAAAGAGTTAACCAGAAAGAGCAGGAAGAAGCTTTCCCAAAGAGGGGGTTGAAGTAAACAGCAGAGGTCAACAAAGCAACATCTTCTCCCTACTTCCCCAGCATGTTTTTTCCTTCACCAATAAATACAAATTCCTCATTAACAAGCGACAAAGCAGGTAATCTGCCCACGACAAGGGGAAAAGGGGCTAGAGGCAGAAAGATTTTTCTCTCCCCTTCTTTCCCATTATTATTTATCTTTTTTTAACCAAAGCAGCCATTAAAAAAAGCACTCCACTGCAGAGGCAGGGAATCTTGTAGCTTTCACACTGCAACTGGCAGGTAAAAGAGCTGCACTGTCTCACAAGGGTAAAAACAACAAAAAATAGCTGCCACAGCAAAAGGTGAATGGGGAGGGAGAGGTCTGTTCTTTTCAGAGCTTTCCATCTCAGTCTCTCAGTTTAAAAATCAAAGTCTGCAGACATTGTCTACTGAAAGCCGAAAAAAAAGTTTGAGTGGGAGGAGATGGGGGGGGGGTGGGGCAGGGAGGAAGGATGCGTCTAGTAGGAAAGCCTTAAGCAAAAAAAGAAAAGGCCAGACCATGTCAAAAAGCCACCCAAGTGAGAAGAATTTTCTGTTGCCTCTGGGTTTTGGAGAGCATCGAGTGCCAGAGAACACCTGGGGTGGGGGAGCTTGTACACAACCAAACAGGTAAAGTGAGCAAGCAGTCACATCTACTGCACTGGTACTGCGCGAAAACAAGCAAACGTGCCCTCAGCAGCCAAACGACACTCTGTCCCAGGAGAGCTCGGCTTCAGCAGGAGAAGATGGAGGGCGAGTCTGCCACCGCAGCTCAGCAGCGCGCGAGGGTAGCCCCTTGTTTCTGGGCAGTGAGGGGCATGCTCCCACGAGACTGGGGTTCTCTAAGGCTCCGTTTCACCCGCACGTGAAAGAGCAGATGGACATCTTTGTCTGAGGGGCAGAGATCAGGTCCCAGGTAGCTCCACTGCGATTGCAAGGGGGGCGCGGGGACCTCTCTATGCAGGGAACAGTGTCCTTGGAGAGGCGCTGCCAGCTACGAGCCTCTGTGACCTCTCTCCCTCCTGCACAAGGCTCACTTATCTCATAAAGACTGTTCTGGAAGGGAGAGGAAGCCAGTTACCTTGATCAGCCAGCACTGCGCAGTCTCTCTCATCAACGCCTGGCAGCCAGAAGCAGCCAGAGGAGGAAAGGGAGGCCTCTCATCTTTCCACAGCAGGAACAGGAAGACCAGGGATTGCACCACATGGAAGCACGGCCCTAATGCAGCATACACACGTGCGCGCACACTCCCAGACACACATCTCACACCCCTGGGACCAAGGCTAGCATGTTCAGACCTTCACCAGCAAGAGATACGAGACAGCGCAGAGCAGTTAAGATCTCCAGGGGCTCTTTGGTCTTAGTTGATAGTCCTAGAAAAAACAACCTCTTCGGATTCGGTTGTAGCACAGCTGTGTAAGATCTATTTGATATTTACTGTTTGGCAACTGCAAGAGGGGAGAACGGGGCTGCACGTTACATGAGAGGGGGAGGAATGGAAGTACAGTGCTGCATTTCTAGGCGTACTCCTGGCTGTGCAACTAGATCAGTGTATGGAGAACGGGAAGAGGAAGGAAGGTTCCTGAGAGGACCACTAATCCATCAGATGTTACACCAACAATGAGGCGGAGAAGGCCCACGTTGGCCGAGACAGAGAAGCTGACTGCACAAAAACGCTGCTGTCTAAAAGCTCGAAACTTTAGTTGCAACATAAACACGGTGGCAACGTTCTCAGCTCCAGCACAGGGGACACAGAGAGGAGAAAGTGAATAGAGCTACACACATTTTGGGCAACAGAGAGAGAGAAGGTCCGAAAGAGTGCTGTTACCAGCCCCTTTCTTCAGTAGCTTTAGCTACGTGAGTCCTAGGCCTCTGATCAAACCTGCTCCCATTGCTGTCACCTTTCTCCATGGGTTCATAGACCACAGGAGAAAGTATCAGAGCGGGGCAAGCACATCCTGCCCTGTTGAGCCGCACATACTCAGTGCCTTCACTGATTCATCAACTAAGACATGCCCAGGGACAAGACAGGCTATATCCAGTCCTTAATACAACACAGCCACATCTGGTGACAACACGTTAGAGATGGAAGCCAGAAGAAAGATGTTATGGGACAAACCAGGTGTTTCATGGTCAACAACTCTAAACCAGGGGCCTCTAGACAGGCTGGTAGCACAAAAGCAGAGTCAAGCTTTCAAGACCAAGATCACTGCAGTAAATTCATTCCATAACCCCTGCCCTAGGTTTGTATTTTATTCAGGAATTTCACATCCCCTCTGCAAATGCATGAGTGCAGGCAACATCCCCTGTACCAGATCATACGGCAGCTCTGGAAAAAAACCCACCAGCTTACACTGCTTACAGACAACTCAAAGACCCCTGGCTGGGACTAAATTCCACTAAAGACAAACCCCGGACTGCACTGCCATGCTGCTCAGAAGCGTGATGGGAGAAGGAGGAGGTGGTGGCGATGGTTTAAAGAGACGGCCGCTCCTGCCCCTGCCAGCTTGTCCTACTCTGTGCATAGTGCGAAACAGTGCAGTCATTCATCAGAGAAAGTTCAGGACCAAGGAAACTAGGTTCCCTTGCAGCCAAACAATTAGAGGAAGGAGAGGCAGTTCTGTTTTAGCTGGGCCGGCACTGGACTTGCCCCTCTGAGCTGTCTTCATCATCTGAGCCTCCAGCCCCACCACTGGTCAGTCCTGTAATCCGGTACCCCATGTTCAGCAACATCACCTCCAGCGGGTCTGCATTCATTCGTCTCTGGTTAGCTTGGGAAGCACCTTCCATGTCTACTACCACGCGGCCATTAAGGGTTTCACTCTGCAAGACAAGAAGGGAGACAACTCAGCAAGGCAGCGCTAGGACCAAAGAGGGGCTGTTACCGCTGCTGCAACTCTCAAGAGATCCCAGTGTGTGTTACACCTCATGACAACAAGACAGTCTTTTAGTGCAGCTCGTACCTCTGGCCTCGGGTTCCACAGTCGTACAACTGGGTCAATGCCGCTGGTGGCCAGGAAGCAGTAACTGGGATGAGGCTGGAGACAATTCACAATTGACTCATCTCCCTGCAGCACTCTAACAAGGTTGGTGGTTTCTTTCTCCCAGATGAAGAAGGAGCCGTCATCAGACCCACTGACTATGTACTGTGCATTGCTAGGGTGAGAGGAGCAGAGACTGGAGATCACAGCTCAGAGCCAAAGCTAGTCTCTAGCAGACATGAGAATCTCAGTTGGCTTCTATAATCAGCAGGCTGCCACCCCTCACGCTTACGGATCCAGATAAAGCTTTCTGTGTTGGTTCCCTCCATCCCCAGGATTCATGTTTTCAATCCCAAATGGCTTTTCTGAAATGCTAGCCCAACTGGGTCCTCTGTGGATCTGCTACTGAACCAGCTATTCATGCAGCCACACAAGGAGGAAGGTTTCTGTCATCTTTTTCAACCCTGCAAACCATTTGCAGTGTCATTTTATGAACAGTCACATGGGGCTACGCGTGAGGCTTTATCCGACGGAAGAGAGCATTCTGCTGCTACTCACACTCCTGTCCTGCATCCCTATTACGCTCTGCCAACATACCTGCCAAAGAAATTGGCCTCTTTGATGTCTGTAGTAGTGTTACAGTGGCCACAATATCGGAATTTGTAGTCGTAGCTGCGCTCCCTCAGCACCATCTCATCCTCTGAGATGGAATCCTTGCGGCCTGTGGCTCGCAGCCGGATAGGGCCACCTCCTTTCTTGTCTTCAGCTGGAAGGACAACAGATTTCCCTCATCACAATTTGGTGAGGAACACGTTCTAAGCAAACAGCGCTCTAGGAGACCCCCACCAGCTTTAAAGAAGAGTTAAGGACAATTCCAGCAGGGAGCAGGGCTTGGAGCACAAGCTTCCTTCCAGATTATCTCCTGGGTACATCAAACTCCTTTTATCATACTCTCACTCAAGAGCAAACCTGGACCAGGTGCAAGGAAAGAACAGGCTCGGGCCAGTTTTCATGCACAGTAACAATCAATCTCTCTCAGTAGCTGGAGCTTTACTTCAGAGGGGCAGTTTAAGGAGAAAAATCCTTGTCCGATCATTAGATTTTAGTATAACCTTGAAGAACCACACTGAACGCTGGCACTCACCGTTATCACTCTTGGAGAAGAGGGCTGCATTGATGTCCCTGTCTAGCGCATCGCAGGCACTGCTATGTGCTTGTTCTGGGAACTTCCCTTTAAAGTCATCCAGACACTCCAGTGCTTCTGCCACGTACTTGAGTTCAAAGAGACAGCGGGCAAGACGGAAATGGGCCTTCAGGTGGCATGGATTCAAGGATATGGCCTTCAAGCAGTCCCTTAGAGCATCATAATGGTCCCCATCCCTGAAGAAAAGAGAGGGCTGGATTAGATAGCCCAAGCAGAAACAGCGTGGGTTTTCCACTGCCATTTCCCAGCCCTCATTTCCCTCCAAAGCTTGCCGTTCCCGGCTCGCTCTGTGCAAGCAGACACCCCACAAGCTCACGTACTAATAGCATTTGCTGTTTCCCAGGGGCACCATCTGACCAAGCCCAGCTTCTCGAACGCACCTCCACACGCAGACAGGCAGCCCTGTAACATGACCACACAGGGAAGCCCAGCAAGTCTTGACCTGCCATTTTAAATCCGACGGAGCACAGCTCACTGATAGAACACATTTAGGGAAGTCCTTTGAAGATGGAGGATGCACAAGCCCTCTGGCCAAGCAGACACAAGGCCTCTCCTGCAAGGCGAGCAGGGCCTCGTCAGAGCACGGCAGCTCACGCGTGCCCCTTTGTGGACGCACAGCGTGGCAGCACGTTTCCCTGCCCACAGTCACAGCCACTTGTAGCCCTCAAGAAGGAGCTACAGAACCACCACGCTTCATAGCCCCATGTCTAAAGCAGCAGTCTTTTCCCACCTTTATAGGAAAAACCTTGAAGTTTTGGAAATAAGCATTATAGGAGACTGGAATCCTATTTACAGTTACTGGAGACTACGCTTGACTTCCCTAAGCTCCACGGCTGTGGGAATAAGAATGCTTCTGCTTGTGCTCTGGAAGCGGGAGAGACTTGACGAGCCTTGCATACTGGTATTCGGTTCAGACTGACAGAAGCGGAGAAGTCAGACAGCACTGACATGCCTGGTGTACCAGCATCAAGCCTAAACTCAGAGGCACCACAATCTGTCCTAAGAGAGCGCCAAGTCTCCATATGACGGCTAATAATAATAACAACATTTCACACCTTTAACGTATGTGCGCTGCACTTACCAAAGTCTGAAACAGTCCCAAGGGGAAGGGGATGAATTGCCCCGTACCTCCCACAAGACGACAATTTTAGATCACGCGGAGCCTTTGTCGGGAAAGAGGTGCTCCTGTGTCTCTACTCATTAAAGGGAGCTCCAAATCTTTGGCTTACATGCTAAGCAGCGCTTACTCCGTGCCACAAGCATGTTCTGCAAACCATTAATCCTATTGCTCCCTCCCATCTAGGTGGATATTGGCCACATATTACAGTTTGCTAGCACAGTAGAGAAGGTGGAGTGCCTTGCCCATGAGATCTGCAGCAGAGCAGAAGAAACATGGTTCTTGAGGGCTGTCTTCACAGCAGTGCATCTGCGTTAATCCCAGAGGCTGGATGCACAGCATCAGGCCACTTTTATTCAAAGAAAGAGGGATTGCGAGTTACCTGTTATGATATCAGACGAGCGTCTCGCATTTTCAGAGCTGATTGGGCTATTAGCTGCTTTGCCACCCTCAAAAATCCTTCAACCTCAACCACCAATGTCAGACAGCCCAACAGACCGGTGTGAAAATGGACACGTCGACACGTAAAGCAGGCACCGACTTCTCCCATTGTTACAGGTTTGCCTCAGCTTGTGCAAAAATGCTCTAACTAGAAATCAGCTAAGTACTGTCAACACAGACTGCTAAAAGCAATCTGGAGAGCGATGCAGTTGGCTCTCAGGAGCAAATTTTAAAAGGACAGCCTTAGAAGCGCTGCAGAGTATGAGTAGCATCTTAAGGGAGATGAGCAAGGAGAGGTTAGGAAATTACAGACCTTCCTTTCTTCCAGATCTCTCTGTTATTCAGACAACGAAGCCAAAGCAAGACCTGCAGTATTCTGCAGGGTGGCCTATAGCTGTTCCTGCTCTGAACGTGCAGGACACAGTGGTTCAGCGTGGGTCGCCGTCCAACTGCTTCACCCTCCTTCTCAGTGACATCCCGGCCCCCTTCTGCCATACACCAGAAGCTGCCCCTAGCAGAAAAGTGCCCTGTCTTTTCTGCACCTGAGAACACACCAGCTCAGTACTATTTAAATTCTAATCATTGCATGCCACAGAAACCCACTGTGCATATATTTTCGCATCTTCCTGCTACCGAAAACTGTAGCAAAGCACTAGCTGACACACAGAAAGGTTGAGATCTGCCAACATCCTTCGGGAAAAACAATTCCTATAAGAAAAATGCCATTCATGAGATCAGCACTCAGCTTCTGTCTTCCATTCCTTAATCCCAAACTATTGTTCTTCTCCCCCTGAACACTGAGGTCTTTTTGAGGCAGCTCCCAAATCTCTCCTATTGCAAAACAGCCAGTAGGCCAGTTACCAACAGTCACAACAACTGCTGGCTGCTCTTTATCTTGGCAAGAAGACGGGAGAATTCATACTGTGGATTTCACCAGGGAGAGGAGAAGGATATCCTCACAAAGCAAAATGTAGATGAAGGACCACAGCTATTTTAAATATGTTAATGGCAAGTCATGCTACTCAGTCTTACTCTGCTCAAGGGGACAGATACTAAAATAATTCAGCTATATCTTGCAGATGCAGCTCTGGCTATTGGTCAGAGAAGACATTACCTACTGCAGAGGCTAACGGCGTATTTTGCAACAATCAAGACAGAACCTCCCTCAGACTCCGAGGCACCAGCTGCCACCTCCCCAAATCCCTCAGAGAGGTTTGTTTCCAGTCAAGGGGCGTGTGGGTTAGCTGGGGTAGCACGGGAACCACCAGGTCACATCTGACTATCTGCAGTACTAGCTGCTTGGCTAAAGTAGCAACCGAAGAAACTCCAGGCAGTCCTACAACAACCTTGTATCATGAGATAGGAAGTTATAAAGCATAGTAACCATTACCTCATCTGTTGACAGCAGATTTAGAGCCATACTCTAATGCAGATCAGAACTATCCAAAGAAACACAAACACCCTTGGAGACACTCATAATGCTGTTACTCAGAAGTGGATTTTCAGTTTCTTTTTAAACAGGAAAGGAACAGAACATTACTCAGCATGCCAGCAGGCAAAATGATGAGCTACTACCAGCTGTGCTTGCCTGTGCAGTATCTGTGGCTGTAATTTCTCCGACACCTGCTGCCGTGCATCCCCTTGTTCTGTGCCAGAGGTGACCCACTTTACAGCTTGATCCAATAACCCCAACCCTGCTTCACGCATAGGGAGCCCAGGCGCTTCGCAGTGGACAAGGACAACGTGGTACTCAGATGCCAGGCACCAGCACTGCCTCCGACGCTAAACTCTCTCATATTCTCTTGCTTCCTTACCACTTGCGCTTCATGTAGGCAGCAGCTCTGTTTCCGTACAGCATGGCGTTGTTGGGGGCCTTCTGGACCGCTTTGCTGTACAGCTGGATGGCCTGAGTCCACAGCTGGCAAGCAAAGGCCTCGTTGGCTTGCTGCTTGATTCTCTCCAGGTACGGAGGTAACTCCACTTGGGGACTGAAGGGAAAGAAGAAAGGAGCGCAAGTAAGTCTCACATGCTAACGCTCTGTTGACTCCAGTTAAATGTCTGCAGTGTTTTGTTCCAGCTTAGCAAGTCCCAGCAAGGATTAGCTAATACCAGAAGTTTCAGAAAAAGGCAAAAGAGACCATGTACCTGAATAACCTGAATTTAGGAGGAAGGTTTCTTTTTGACCATTACCGGATTGTTTCCATTTTTTCTTTATATACAGGCATCCACTCAAAATTGAACAGCGTGTATTTTAAGCATCTAACGCCTCAGACTTTACCAATACATCTTTGCTTTGACTGCATAAACAACATTTCCAATCCTCTTTTAGCAATGTGTGACAGAATGCAAATTCAGAAGGAAACCAAGCATTCCAGTTCACAAGGCTGCACAAGGCCCATGCTCAGCAACCCAAAATTCCAGCTCCATCTCTGCTGCCGTGGTGGAGGGGCCATCTAGAGGAAACAAGCCGAAAACATCCAACAAAGTGACTGGTGGAACCTAGACTACCCATATATGGTATTAAGCAACTGTGTCTTGACTTTAAACCGTGTCTCATCAGCTGGAAGAAAAACACTCAGCAAGATGTGCTTGAAGTCTGCTTCTGCTTTGCCCCAACTGCATTTTGCTCTGAAAGAAAGAAAGCAGCAGGAACTATGGAAGAGGGCTCTCCATCCCTTCCTAGCTCACATGCAGACTGCAGGAGTGAAGACTCCAGTGTCACTGGAGCAATTTTGGTCACGTCAGTTCAGTTTGCAGCAGGCAGGTACCCAAAAAAAAATGACAAAGGGAAGCAAGGCTCTTTTGGCCCGACAGCCTCTCCCATTTACCAAGGCGCAGTTCCTGCGGGCCAGGAAGTTACAAGCACTCAGGACAGCTAAGAACTTCCAGGCCTGAAAAGTCATTTCTTACTTTTGTCTGCAGTAATTCGTCATAAGAGGGGAAAAATCCTCACGGACAACATTTCTCCCAGGATGCTCTTGCCTGATCTGACTCTTGTTCATAGCCCACACACCAGAAGCAAATACAGCTCCTAGGACAGAGGCCACTTGACAATCAAGTCAATACACCAAATGGATTTGCCCGTCACGCCTTGTTTAGCAGCAGCTAACCCTGGCAAGAGGAAGAGGACACGAACAAAGCCACAGCGCTTTCATGGAGGTAGATCTGTCCCCTTACCTCACATGTGCTCTTCCTTCAGACAAGCGGAAGCCATTGCTGTGGAGATGGATGCCATTCGACACTCCATTGGTAGAGGTTTTTCCATTCTGCACTTCTGAAGGTTAGGAAAAAAAACAAAACCCCACAGCCGGGCTAAGTATCAATGTAGACTACAAAAACTAATACACGAAGCTTCAGGGTTTTGTTTTACAGCAGAGCCAAGCCAACGCCACAGCCTCATTCACAGCAGAAATAAAACTTCCATGACTCCACATGCCCCTCCCCACCGCCCCCTCCGGCCACCTAGATTTGACTTGCCTTCTTACATTTACTACTAAATCTCTGCAGTATCCTTCGCAATACAACTCTAGAACAGAAAACTAGATACACACAGAACGTAAGAGAAGGCAGCTTGAACTGCCTTCAGACTGAGTCTAGGCCATAATCAGAGTATCCGACTGACCACCAGAAGCCTGACATTTAAAACTGCAGAAGCATTTAGTAACGTTAGTAACTTCATGTTTTAGATTCACTCAGATAAAGAATAAACATCTCAGATACAGAGCTAAGTTGCTGACCATTAAATAGAACAAGGATGATGAGGGGAACCACTGGAGGAATCCAGTAAAGGAATTCCAGATGCTTTTTTCCTTCCTTTCCTTTCTTACCCTACTGCTCAAGGAGCGGTTACAAGCTGAAGTAATCCCCTGAAGGTCACGCAGGCACATCATCTGCCATTTCTACAGAAAATATGCAGCTTCCAGCTTTACAAATTCCATTTCTGTTGCAGCTGGGAGTGTTCCCGTGGCCACTTCACAGGTTGGGAAACTGGGGACACTGTCCAACCAGTCTACCGAACTGCTCAGAGATTCCGGTGTGCAGAGACATGCATGCACACGAAGTTCAGCCTTTGTACTCATTCCGCCTTTTCACAGCCTTTGCCTGAACTTTCTGTGCCCAACAGGGTGGAGCGTTTGCCGCAACCGCACCACTGTGAGCCTGTTCAAATGCTGTCCTGCCATTTACAGCGTGACCTCGCCAGATACCACAGTACAGATCACCCGCGCGCATTCAAGGCAGAAGAAAAAGGCAGGCAGGGCATAGATTTGCTACCAGGATGCGAGTGTTAGATTAAGGCCTAAGGCGCGCTGAGTACACAGATCAAACTCTGCCAGAGCGCTCCGAGAACAGGGAACGGGCTGAGCAGGGAACACTCCCTGATAAGAGTCAGCCTCTGCCCGGGGAATAACGCTGCAGCCATTCACTGCGCACTGCCTGCAATATCTGTGTACGAACAGGCCCCATAAGAAACAGGGCCAGGAATAAAAAGGCTTTTGGATTTACTTACTCGTCAAATAAATGACTTTTTGATTCAACTATCTCACCACCAGGAGGGATATTAGTGCCAGGCCAGATTCCCAGACTAGGGAAGAGATTGTTCTGTTTCCTTCCTAATGGGTGTATATGGGGACAACAGATGTAGCCTATATTTTACTAAGCAGTTTAAAAAAAATAAAAACCATATACCATTTCCATGCCTGTCCAAAAACTTTTCCCCCTTAGTTGAAGGCGGGATACCAGGACCTCAACCACTCTATGAAGTCTATCCTTTGTTCACAACTTTAAACATTCTCCTTAGCTCACACAGGCATACACCTCAACAGCTCGCTTCTCAAGACACACATTTTGTCTCTCTGTATGAGTTTTAGAACTCAGGGTATGAAGTGCACTGCAGAAACAGCCCAGCAACAGCCATGCCCTACTTCGTTTTCCTCGTTCCTGCCCAGATTGGGCTGCACCCTGAAAAAGAGTTGTGTAGTATGTGATTTCCCTCTGTCTTCCGCTCACTTTCATGACAGCATCATACTTACCCCCTGAAGTATGGCACTTCTTCGGGAGAAGAAAAGTGTATGGTCGCTGTTTATATGTTAGATCAAACAAATAGACCTAAGGAATGAAGAACAAGAATGAGACAAAAGAGTCAGTGAAACATAGACGCTCAAGTCACAGAAATAAACCAGGGCTACAGGGGTATATGGTGCCACATTTGTGTTTTGCTATTTCCAATTTTCTAACTAGGAATCTTGTTTAGAGACACGTACACACAGGACGACAGCAGTACCAGTGGCATGTCCCATTCCAGCACTGGGTTCAGGAAGAACGATGCTGAGAAATAGGAGCCTTGTCTTACTCAAGAGGTAAGGAAGCCCTCTCCACACCTACAGAACTTAAAAGATGACCTGAGCACAAACTAACCTGTTCAGAAAGCTTCAGCTCTAAGAAGATGTTTTAACTACTTAATTAACACAGTGATGGTAAACAAATCCCCTATTGGCAGAAAAGAGGTGGTATCAAGGCAAAAGTCTCTCTAAGCTGAAGCCAGGATTTCCTGAGAAACTTTGAAAGCAGCCCTGCAAAGCTCTAATTTAAAACTGTACTGGTACAGGAATTGATAGCCCAGATCAGACCTACAATTCATCTAACTCAGCATCTTCTCTTAAAGAGAATGAGTGCAAGTGTGAGAAAGAGATCTGTGGAGGACAACCACAGAGTAACCTGCCCGCAAGCAAAGTTCCTGCTTAATCCATGCTGATTAATGCCGTCAGGAAGATTTTCTCATTTCACTGATAGGCTTTACAAAAGATCCATGAATATCACCCAGCGCTTAAAATTAAAGCAATCAATGATCCAGGTGAAGGCCTTTGCTTCTGTAAGTTCCTTATTCACTAGATTCTAGTATAGAAGCAGTTTGATGTTCCAAGAATGAGTTATGAAATCTTTTCTAGGTCAGCAAAGGTCAGTTCCAGAACTCTGGGTTTTTTCTCCCCTCTTCCAGAGAGCAAAACATGAATTGGAAAACCAGAACAGAATGTGGTTCAAGTTTGATCAGTGGTAGCATAACAAATAAATCCCTAATACCAAGCATTTAGTCTGAATGAATCAGAAAGCAGTTTAAAATCAATCATATTACTCAGAGAGAAGTTGCTATACCTGTTTTCAAGAATGCACAACACATAGTGACCCAACAAACACAACCGAATGTGAAGCTTTCTGCCAAACTTTAGCTGTCGTCTTACCTGCTCCCCTCCCATGTTGACCAAGAGCTCAGTGCCATCAGGACTGAAGGTGACGTATGTGGCCACCAGAACTCTCAGCCGGTTATTGTAGTCCGGAAGCTTCACTGGCAGGTGCCCTGTGGAGAGAAGAGGCCCATACATATCAGTGTAACTAGCAACCGCTGTCTTTGTCCTACCCCAGCTGCTCCCTTTTACAAGAGGTTGTTAGGAGAGCAATGTCACGAAGCGCACGCACCTAAGTGATTTTCCGTTTCCTACTGCTGTTTATTGAATCCTTCCATCAGGCAGCAAAACACGCAGATGTGCATAGCTGCCTTTTCGCAAGTTCTAGGTACCAATTCTGCACGGCCATCTCCGTATGAAGAGAAGATCGGATTATAACTAGCTTGCTAACAATGAAGTCTGCACAACCCAGCAAATCTCCGTTTTAGGGATTCACTGCAGATTTGGCTTCTGTGATTTGTGGCCATCTGCAAACAAATACCTCCATCTTCAACCCTCTAATCAGGTTTCCTTAATAAAACCCTTAGCACAACCAAACCAAGGCTCCTAAATATTCAGCTCACACACAGGTTCTTTTGCTTCAGACAGCAGATGTGTTGCATGACCAATTCAGGGGACCCAAGAAATCCTCTAGCGGGACTCATCAGACGCAAGACTGTCAAAACTGGTCTGCTGAACATGCCGGCCTAAGATACTTTAAAAAACCCAAACATTTGGCGGAAAAAAAAGATAGTAAATAATGAGCACTGGAGAAGAATGTCATCTAGATTGCCCAGATACCGCATCACTGATTCTTCATCTGCAGGATGAGGACAAGCCACTTCTTTTCTGTGCCAAACAGATTTTGAACGGCAGCCTTGCTGGGAGCAGTTCCAGGAGAAAGCCTATAGCACCCAGGTTATCCAATCCTTGGCTTTCCAATAAAAGTGACAAGACGACATTTACGCTAGACAAGAAGAAGGAAGGCCAGCTCACCAACACACACCACTGCCAAATCAGGGAAAGTGGGCAGGTAACATAAGTAAGAATTCACAGCATTGAAGTTAATAATCTGCAATTCCATGGAACATCCCTGTATCAGAGAAGAAGACTTCCAAGCAGTGGTTTCTTGTGTGATGGGTAGAGCTCCGCTTCTTCAGGCATTAACTTAAAAGTCCCATCAGTCACCCCCAGCACAGGTCCCAATACCTGCCACGTAGTACTGTGCCGCACCGTCCGGGAGGGGTTTCTGCCGGTCGCAGAATGTGTGTACTCCAGCTGAAGGACTCTGCTTCATGCTTTTTCTAGCCAGAAAGAAGAAAAGTCTTATAATCACAGCTTTCAACTGCTGGAAGCCTGATCTATGCTGACACTTCACAAGCCTGCCTCACACCGATCGAAAAGACTCTGTGGGTGATAGAAAAGACTGGGCAAAACCACATGGTGAGACAGGCGAGCGCCAGATCACTGCAACTCCCCCTTCCCACCACAGCCTCGAACAGATTTCTGTACCGCTCACGTCTGCCCAGAAGGCCCAGAAAAGCCAGTTGCCATTACCTGTGGTTGTGGATCATGCGTATGTCGTAGAGCCGCACAAAGGGTCCACTTGCCCCTACCGCTAAGTAGTTGTTATCCTGGGGGTTGACCGTCAGGCATTTGGCCTCCACCAGCTGCCCACAGTACTCTGTCAGGTCTATCAGGACTTCTGAACGTTTGCTGTTCTCTCGCAGATCGTACTGTCTGCAAAGGGAAGAGAGAGACAGGCCACCCGTGTCACTAGACGACAGAAGCAGCAAGAAGAGAGAGGTGAGCTTTCCGTGGTGACCAAACTGAAGACCACTCAAACCAGCACATTTATACCGCTCGGCAGTGACCTACGCTTAATTATCCGGCTTGTGCATGACATTAACACCATTAGCGGTCATTTGTGCCACAGGTTACTGGAAGCATCTCAGTTCAATATACACTAGGTCTCAATATGAGGATAACCATTAAAACCAGTTCTATAATGTGCACAGATTTATTCTAGTTCCAAATTAAACTCCAAGTCATGATCTCACAAACAGCAGCTTGTATGAAAAGTGGAACAGACTCGTAGTAACATTACTCATTTAAGAGTCTCAATGACTCTGGAGGGAAACATCACTCAGCGTTGTATCTCCCTTCCATTTGACACAGCTGTTCCTTCCTTCACCTCCCTTTTCAGTGGGGGGGAAAACACAGGAGCTCAGGAGAGTGTTTATCAGAGGAGTCTACATTTCAAGATGAATCCTTCCAGTTTCAGGAAAGGGAGAGATTAGCTTAAGCTCTTTAGCGTAGAGACAGTCTTTCTTCAGATCTATGCATAGTACATACTGCAACGGATTCTAATCCAGCTAATTTGGGGGCAGAACAACTAGAGTTCTGTACCTGATTAGCCCATCTTCTGCTGCACTCCAGAAGGTGTTAGGCCACATGGGAGCCGTGGCAATCCGCTTAACTCTGTTGGTGTGATCTCCAAACATGTGGATGGTCTCCTTGACGGTCAAATCATGGACATGCACCTTGGAATCTGCAGCTCCTGTGATGAGGATCCGATCCCCTGAATGCGGCAAGAACTGCGGGAGACAGATTTGACATGCAAACTTGAGAAGGGCTGAGGTTGTTCACACAGACATCGCTGAGCTGTCCCGGCAGGTCACAGAGCAGTTTGCTTTAGGAACACAGGATGACCCATGTTCTTACCTACAACACACATATGCCAGTGTGCAGCAGCACACAAAATGGTCTCTTCATCGCGCATCCCGATGCGCTACAACCATTTCCTTTGACTTTACAGAGAGAATAAGATAAGCCTGGGAACGGGTATTAGAGTTAATGCAATTTTTTCTCACCACTAGAAATATCAAATTATTTTGGGAGGGAAATTGCTTGGAGGAAAATGTTTCCCAGCAAGGATCTATTCTCTTGCTGCTTCAGCTGCTGATTTTGTCAGCCGTTTATTCCTTCCAATCACATACCTTCACAGAAAAGATGTTCGCAGTGTGTCCTGTGTGCATAGAAAGGAGTTTCTTGTGGTGCAGAGGATCCCAGACAATGGTATGCTGGTCATCAGAGCCAGAGGCCAACAAGCTAAAAGAAACAGAAGAGAAGCATGCATCATGTATTCTTCCGTTCTAAGCTGTGACCAATTTCTTAGAGTGGTTTGACCACAGAAAGCCATTAAGTTAATTCAGCTCTAAAAAGCCTACTTCCTCTCTCCTTTCTCAGCTATGTGTTCTTGTTGCTCCCCACGCACCAATCCATTCAGCCAGTTCAGGGAGCTAAACCAGCCAAATATCAACTCCACAGAAAATAAAGCGAGTGTTTTTCATTGGTTTAGCTCATTGAACCAGCTCACCACAGATTCAGATGGCACCGGGGAAAACAATAGGAGCATTTGGTCAATAACAAAACGCAGGGCCTCCATTTTCCTTTTTAGCCTGGCTGCATTAACTGCTCCACATCATCCCCGAACCCAAGCCAAGGCATTCATTCCTGGACTTTGGATGTGCCCAAGCAGTCCCAAGCCAGGCCTCATGTAGTGATTCACAGACTGCTTTTTAAGCGTAGGGTGTGGCAGCAGTATTGCAAGGCGGTGTTTGCCTCGCACATCTATCTTCATGTGAAGTGAAAGAATTTGACATCTGCAACCATCAGCTGTTTTAAACTTGTTTCCTTGTAGCCAGCTCTCTTTCAAGTACATGAAATTTTCACTGGTAAATAATTCTGAAGAGTATCAGACAGCAGATTTTGGATCTTGTAAGAGGCATGTCAAGAAATACACGCTCTTCCTTCCATCCAGTAATTTCTCATGCAGATACTCTTTATTCCACTTGGTTAACAGAAATGCTCTTATGTTTAGTTTCCCTCTAAAATTGCAGAGAGGGGTAAATGCTGTACCTTCCTCCTTTATATATTTGTCCCCCACCAGAAGCTTTTAACAGCATGGTGAAGGGGGTGGGGAAATGTCACTACCAGCTGGGCAAATCCTAAAGATCCATTATAATCCATAATACCACTTAAGAGAAGAGACGCAGCCTTCAATCCCTACTTCTTAGTCTGACCATTTCCCTTCTGAACTCTACTAAAGCGGCATTTCTAACAATATCCAAATATATTTAACAAAATAAAGCTTCTTTTGAAGCGCGAGCTCTATTACAGGTCAAAACTTTGAGCTTGAGCTTCACTTTGCTAAAAATGAGAAGCATCTGCTTATCGTAAGATGACCTACATCCTACTCTTGGGAGAACCTGAGGTTATCAGTTTGTTGGTCCCCCGAATCAAGCCACATACTTACTCTCCTTTTTCATTCCATTCTAGACAGTTGACACACCCAGAGTGACCCTGAGGAGAAAAAAAAAAAGGGAAAACAGTATTACACAAACTTCAGACTTATCAAACAGAGCTGTTCTAAGACAAGGACACAGCGAGCTCCCCACACATAACAACTTGTTCCAATACAAGCAGGTTTTTTTATTCCAACCCTGCAAAAAACCACCCACGTGGCAGATAAGCACCTCCAGAAAAGAGAGACATGCTATAGCAGCTGGGGTAGAAAAGGCAAAATGAAACAAATAAAGAAAAATGTAGTGTTGAATAAAATGGCAGTTTAGTCTCAGAGGCTACAGATGAAATCCTGCTGAACACGTGGAAAGGTGACTTTGCTTCAAAAGCCCTGGGCTAGGCTGACAAATTACATGTACGGGTTCTCCGGGAACACAGGGAAAATGCACTTTTGATAACTCTTTTAGAAGCACCTTGCTGCTGGGTGACTGTATCATCCATCTTCATCCAAATTAACAACAGTACCAGGAAAGACTAGGGGAGCATTGAGTAGCGTTTGACAGGGGAGATGCGATTGAAAAGGGGGACATAAGAAGCCTTTCCTCCCCCAAACCAAGACAATCTTAAGATCTTTAAGCTGCATGGGACTGCAATGCTGTTGTATACGTGTTAGCTATTTTTTAGGCAACACATTACACTCTTCAGCATTAGAGCTGAATATCTTGAACAGTTGACAGTTGCCTTCTTCAGGCACCACCGTTAGGATTAGCTGGTACACGCTCGTTAAAGGCTCTCTCGTAGGTGCATTAGGTAATGCAGAAAGCTCACACAAGATCTCACTGAGCTATTCCTGGCTCTAATGCAGTTTAGGGGACTAAGTAATCAGTATCTATCCCATACAAGAGAGAGAATTCCATACGCTCCGGCACGCTGTCCTTTCTGCAGTAAGCTGGCCAACAAGCAGCTCGGTTTGCTCTTTAAACACTGCCCACTTACCTGCAGTTCTGCTTCTAGGCCCAGGCGTCGAATGAACGGATCGGTGACATGATAGTGTCGTTCGAAGCCCAGCGCACCCCTCTCCTGCACAAAGCAAACAAGCGCCACACTGACTACAGCAAACAAAACACTCCCTTTTTCCCTTTAAGAGAAGATTCAAGAACTTTAAAAAAATCAAGCAGGGACCTTGCCAGGTATTGAGGTGTCCATAGCATCATCTCCAGGTAGGCAGTTTGCAATCCTTGCCCCTGAATTCGTTTTAAATTATGTTTATTGAATTGCCAGGCTCCAGCTGGGTAGCCAAGACAAGGTTTGAGAGGCCCACACTAAGACAGAAAAAGTTGCCTACTTTGGGCCAGAAACAGAAGATAGAGGAGAGCTTGGGGATGCCTGTCATTATCCCTTGGCAAGGATTTCAGAAGCAACTCACTCCCGAGGAGCGCAGTACTAGACCACAGCTGCTCAGGAGAAGTCTGCCACCACAGAGAATCTGTCCTGAAGCACCACCACCACGGGGCAAAGTACTGGAGAACATAACTGGGCAGCCTGCTTCAGAGATGGCTTATTTCATCAGAAATGGAGTAGGAGCACGTAGCTGCAGTACCACAGCACAGCCTGTTCTACAGGGAAGAGAACAGCTGCCACAGAACTGCATCAGTACAAATGAAGGTGAAGAAAAGCAGGACAGTTGTTTCCCCTGTGATCTCACAGGGTTCACAGATGCATTAGCAGATGGCTTCGATGAAAGAAGGCCAACTGCAGAGGCAGCCATGAAGAAAAGGGAATGCAAGTCATATTTTGGATGGAACATCTAATGTCCAAGGCGATTCCTTCCTAGGACTTGCTCCAGCCTCAGTCCCGACCCATGCCATGCTATAGTCAGGGGAAGACAACTTAAGCCTTCGTTATCACCATTTATAGATGAGAACCCTGATGTCAAAAGTTACATTGATGGTACTAGGAACATGTTAGTAGCCACAGAGCAGACACAAAGAACTAGTATGACATTACAGCTTTGCAGATCAATGTGAACTAATGAACTCCACACAACAAAAGCTATTTGAAAACAAAAGGGAGACAGATATAAGGGGATTGGAGGAAAAACAAAACAAAACAGGCTTTTTGTAGTAACTTCCATGACAAACTTCAAACCCCTTGACATATTTTTACAGATAGCTTTCCCAAAACACTGCTAGGCCCAGTGCAAGGTGCTGCAGTTATAATTGCCTTGCCATTGCAACCTCAGTGGCTTTGTGAGGTCTGTGCAGTAGGATATTGCTTTTCCTACACGGAACTGTCAGACTTAGCAACCTTCCCAAGGTCACACATGAAAGTCTAACAGAGCAGACAGTGTGAAAAAGTCCCAGGCTAACGCTCTAACCACAGAACCATCCCTTCCTTATTAGAGCAGCAAAATAAATCTTTGCACATGGATTAAATTACAAGCTTATAAAACAAAGTTTGGTACCAAACTGCAAAGTGAAATGAGCGTTCAAGCTCCTAGTTCCTTATTCTGGCCACTAACAGACCACTTTCGTGAATGCTGATTACCAGCAAAGCTGCAAATGATTTTTAAGGCCTCTGAGTCCAAGTAATAATTGCCTATTGTGTCTGCTGCAGCTAGTCCTTTCACGTTAAGAGATATTTCACAAATGCAGCCATCAGATGACTGATCCGACCACCGCAGAAGTTTCTCCCTACACAAAGGAAGCAACACACCACTCTAAAGAAAAGGAGACAGAAGGAGACTGAGACAGAGATCATTAGCTTCACTACAGTCAGAAAATACCTTTGATGGCAAGATCATAGGAAGAGAAGACATAAAGCAGCAGACAGAAAACTCATGAGGGAAGCTAGCTAAGGGTCCTTTATGGTGCCCAAACACAAGTAGTCAGATTTCTCTCTTCAATGTTGTACTCAAAAGGAACAGACCAGCTGATGTCAAACTGGCATGGTGCGCTCCTGCTAGGCAGAAGAACTGTATTCCTGTTATGCCATACTTCTTCCCAGCTCTTCATTAAGGACAGCGACAGGTCCTATGTGTTTGTTCTCTTAAGCTTCTTATACAGCTTATCAATACGTAAGTAGCAGAGATCTTTACAGAAGTAAAGGCAACAACAGGAGTATTTCCCAATCCAGCGCGGATACCGATTTTCCACCCGCTCTCCACCCAACACAAGTGAACCCTTGGCTAACACATACCTTGATCTGTCTGTGGATGATGTCTCTAGTAATGTTTGCTTTTGCCATCTTCTTGCAATGGGGCAGATGAAAAGAAGCTATTGGAAGAGCTGCTGTGCATCCAAGCATGCCAACAGAGCAAAGATCCACACTAAGGGCATTTAATTACCTGCAGGACAGAACAGGGAGGGAACAAAGGCAGGCATACAAACATATTAGGCCATTCATATACAATATTACGTCATTTTCCCCCTAAAAATAGTGGTGGCTAAGAACTGAAAAGTTCTGTAGAAAGGCTCCTTGAAGAAACTCAAGGATGGGAGGGAACAATGTAAGACTGAAGAACACCTGACTTAAGAGGCCATCCCCAGTTTGCAGAGAAATTCACAACGAGCAGGACTCCAGGGCTACATCAGCCTAGAAAAGCCATGTTTCTATGCCAGCAGAGACCCTGCAAGTCCAGGGTGGCATCCCGTTTCACAGCTTGCCTCTCACCATTACATGTTCACCCATGTCCAATTTCACTTTCCTCGAACTCTACAACCAACAAGATTTATTATACAGCGAATAAACAAGGCATCCATATTCTTGGCCCCCTCTTCTCTCTCATTTACTACATTTTATTATCAGCAAAAAAAAAAAAAACAAACCGAAAGACCATTTCCTTAGAAATCACAACAGCCAACCATCAGGCGACACTATCATCTGAACACCCAATTACATTAGCAATAGAAAAAAGGCGATCATTTAAAGTTGTATTTCCAGGAGAAATTAGAGTTTTCCACACTCTTTATGGAGTTCCATATTTAATGCACTAACCTAAATAATTTAAACCCCATAAAATTAGCTACATCTAGCAGAAAACATTCAAATTGCAGAGCGATTGTCACAATCCTGCTCCGGACAGGCTGCCTAGCAAAGGACCAGTCAGTCTCTGAGAAATGATGCAATTCACTTCATTTACATACCGCAGGCCCTGTGCTGTCCCATTTTCATATTTCTACAGTTCTCTTAAAAAAAAAATAAAAAAAATTAAACACCCATTTTGTCCTATGTAACCCAATAGTTTTAAATTCTCTTTAAAAGCATTCACGAGCAGAACAAGCCAAAATTTTCAAATGAGTCCTCTTTTCAATGAGGAAATGCTGATTCATTGAAACAAAAACATTTCACAGAAACGCAGCGACAAATAACTCCGCTGAGGTCAGGCAGAAGTTTTGACAAACCCTGCCTGATTCTCTACCGGTTCATCTGTCTGGTTGCTGCAAAGAGAGGGCTTCCACCACTACCCACTTCAGGGCCGTGCAGCTTCCACTACACAGTAAAACCACGAGGCTCCTGCACCCCAGGATCTCCAAAGCCCGGGGCTTCAGCTGCAATTTGCTTTCAAAAAACTGTTAGCGGCTCCATGGGTAGGAAGTACCAAGAATTCATGTTTCCTCACAGACAGCAGAGTTCGTCCAAAGTGGAAGTCCGGATCGCTTTCCCAACACAGCTGACTCCTCTATGCAGCTCCGCGGTGAACACAGCAACGTCATTAGACCTACAGATAGCTAGAACAGCCATACAAACAAACCAAAGATTGGATTTTCTTGTAGTGGAAAAGCAGGATTTTTAGGGTAGCCATAGGATCTCTCCAATACAACACAGAGAGAAAATGCACAGCTGTTCGTACGTCTCTGAAGATGAACGTCCCTCCTGCAGACGGCAGAAGACAAGGAGTCCTCACGGTTGTATTCTGGTCCTATTTTGTACTTAGGATGAGAACAAAATTGGTAAAATTCCCACAGCGAGAGCACAGGCCTTGAATGCAAGGCAAGTCAGGACGATGGGAGGACTTTGCCCAGCAAGCCTGCTTCCAGTCCATGCCCAGCGAGGGCTAATGAGGCCGTGCTTTCCCCAGGACCCATTCAAAGCCCAGATGTCCACATTGCAGCCCAAACTCACCACCATCCCAGTCTAGTTTCTGCAGCAGATGTGTCCAGTAAACCAACATCCTCTGCCACACATCTCGAGTTCACCATGGCAGAAGAAGCTCAACTTGCACCCGAAAACGTTGGAGCAACCAGCTGAGATTTTTTTTGGACCCCATCACCTGTTTTAGTGCATAAATTGGGGCTCCCCTAGAAACCACTAGCCAGCCTGAAACTGAGCTAGTGTGTATGCATTTGTCCATCATGTGTATATTTAATCCACATTCCTTTTGCTCCAGACATAGCACCAGGAAAGCTAGCATGCATGCCCAGGAAGACAACTCATGTTTTAAGCATCTTTAACCTCACTCACTCTCATGTTAAGTAATAGTTGCTTCACTCCCAGGCTTAATAGCAAGAGGCAGCACTGTGACTGCATTTGATCATCAATATTTCAACACTAATTCTTGTAGTAGGATGATTAAGCTATTAGATTTTATACCTAACCTCTGGCTTTCCACATGAGCTTAGTGTAGGTATTGTTTTGCCTGTTTCCGGAGAGAGCATCTACAAGCGGACAACAACAACTGCCCTTACGAACAGCTCACCAGCATGGGAAGGAGAGGAAGCTGGCAACTCCAGCAACGCGCCTCGGCACAAGGGCAGGTGGATCCCGCTGACTGTGCAGGTCAGAGGTACATGGGAAACCCAGACAGACCCATCACTACTTGTGCCCAAGGGCAGCTCTGCATAAACGTGCCAGCTGGGCTAAATAAGCTACGTTGCTGAAGACATCGCTACGAGGAGGTGGTTTCCAGACACGCTTTTCTGCTAAGCTCTGCAAGTGAGAGGACTGCTAATTCAAAAAGCAGCTTCAAGTTTGGATAGACTCAACGTGCAGGGATGAATGGCATCTGTGATCTCTCTCCTCCAGTTTCTCCAGACACCCTTTCCAGCTAACAAGCCTCCACCTGCCCTTCTCCTAGGCTGGATCCCCACAGACTGGCCTCCTTAAACAAACCCTCCAGGATACTCAAGTGTTTTCTCCATCCATAGCTGCAACAGGGCAGAGAGACCTTCCACCGCTCTGCAACGCCTCAGCAGTTCACCCCTCAGGCGAGGGACTCGGGTACTCTCTGTACAAAACCCAAGATCTTCTCACCTCTGAGGCTCCCTTCCTCCTCCCTGCAGCCCCAGCCACCCGACCTCACACCACACTTCCCTGCAGGAACCTGTGACCAGTGACTGATGACAGTTAAACGCTTTTTCCAGGGAAGTGAATAATCCCTTAACCCAAAGTACATCATAAAGAGACACGAGGGACAATATTCCAACAGCTCTCAGCACCTCAGTCCCATCTGCAGCTTTTCCACTCCTCTCAGTGCTTCCCTACAACGTTCCCAGACTCTGTCCGTGGTCCCCCCTCTCCAAACAATATCCAGCTAACCCCTCCTCTTCCCTGCCAGGCAGGGACCGCTCTTCCTTTTCAAGAGCAGTTTAGTTTTCTTTTGATCTTAGGACCCTCAAGAGGCCTAATACCATGCCAGAGCCAAGCAGGCAGTCACCCCCCAACTGACAAATGCCCCGCTGCTCTCTTAAGACCCCTGGAAGTATTTTTGTCAGATTTCCTACCTCTAGTCATGGCTAATTTCTAAACAACTCCTTCTTATTCAACTCCTATCTAGCAAGAAAAGGCACCAAACGACCTGAAGGACACACAGGAAGAAATGCATATTCATGGCAAGATAGATCTCCCGTACTCTACAGACATAAATAATCCATACCGAGAAGCCAGTTTACTGCTAAATAAGTTACTGCAAAACCACTAATACACTACAAATCCACTCTTTGACTGTATGGACAGGATGCTTAGAGGGAATGAACATCCAACCCCCCAAAACCTACCATTCCTTAAGAGAGATTCAAATTCTCTTGCTTTCCAACAAAGTCTCCTCTGCCACAGCATTTTACACCTTCTGGAGCTCTGAAACACACACTGGCTGGGGGAGTGTGGCAATACGCAGGAGCTCGCTATCTCTGCGAGTGTTTTTAGGATTACAGATGTGTTGCGGAGCTTCCCAGCTCTCTGGACAGGTCATTGTCAGCTGCGGTCACTCAGAGGTGTTCTCAATAGAGCGTCGTTCAGCAGGTCTCAACAAGAGATCAACACATCTTAACTTTATTTCTTAAAAGATACAGGTCAAGAAAATCATCCCTGAAATCAGCCCTTTGGTTGACAAAGCGGAATAAGCCAGAGTTTAAAACAAAACATCTGATGCAAAACTGACTTAAACATACTAATACCAGCATCCAAGGCTACGCTAGCAAATTGTTCAGTGTCTAGTATACCTGAGATGCTGATGCATGCTTTTTAGCATTTGATCATTAAAAAAAAAAAAGACAGGCTTGGAAAAAAACAGTCAAATCGGAATGCACGAGCCTAAGGTGTCTCTCTTGCCTAGACGGGGCTTGGTTTGGTGACTGAATATTGTAAAATGCTTAAAGGCCTCCCAGAATATGCGTATATGCTTGGCCAAGAAGACTCTTAAGAGCCTGCCTTTCTTTCACGATGCTATTTTTTGTTGCTCAACAGGTATTCCACTGCAAAGGCTTTGGCAACCTTAAATTATCGTGGAATCACAGGCAGAGCATTAAGAAGTCCCAGACTCTCATTCCAGGACAGACTTTGTCCATTAGCCACAATTGGTCACAATCCCAGACTCGCATTCACCACGAATAGGACAGGTACCTAGTTCTCGAGTTAGTACGTGTAGAGCTCCTACTACGAAACAAGCATTAAGTGCTCTTAATGCTGAAGACTGTATCAACCACACCACTGTACATGTACATCAACAGCCTCCACTTACATTAGAAACTGACCCTGGCATAAAGCATAAAATCCCCCAAGATTTGTAGGTCTCCTGGAAAATATATATAAATAAACAGAGAACAACAAACTGTGCCCCCGATTCCTTAGACACATAAAGGCTTCCAATCATGAAGCCCCTTCAAAGAGTCTGTCCATTTGTTACCGCTAAAGGTATGTAAATTGGTACAGGATGTTCCTCTTTCACCAAAACCTCTGTTTCTTTGGTTTCAGCAAGTCCATATTCTGTTCACCTTTAGATACATTGTTTCCTAAACCATTCTTGCAGTTCTCTGGTTTTTAATTAAACCTGCACAACCAACTCATGATGAAATGAGAGGATTAAGTCCCAGTGATAAGCAACAATTTCGGATAAATCTGCACTATTGCTACCAGTGATGACCCCACAAGCAGCTTCACTTTGGCTACACGTAAGAGATCATCATGACCTTTTTTGGTCATTTATGAGATGACACTGGAGCACGTTTCTCCATCAATCTTCAAGAGCATCTCTGCGTTTAATTCCAAGCAAGGACAACCTTCCCTTGTCTCTCACTGTTCCAAACCTGCCTTGAATACCCTAGACAGGACTAAAAACCTGGGATCCAGTTAAAGCTGTCACCTCATCCACAGTAAGAGTCTCTTCTCAAACTACACCCCGAAGCATAAAGAGGACCATCCCACCCGCAGCTAGCTGCAGTTCACTCGTGGAGTTTTCTGCTCCTGCAGCGCAAAGCTCCAGAGGCAGAAAAAGAACTTTCGCAACACTTGGCCTTTAAATCTGCAGTCAAAAATTAACAGGCCATAGATTTCTGCAGGCTGTGGGCTCAAAATCTGCTAGGTTGTATTTCCACTGAGAGTAACTCAAGACCCTCTGAAGCTCCTGGAAAAGTATGCTTTCAAAGGGTGCTTTGGGGTATGGGGTGGAAGGGGAGTAACAAACCTCTCTGGCTTTCCCCAGCTGGCTCTTCTAATTTTCCTGAAACACTTGCTCTAAGTCTGGAAAGAAAGCCTCGACATTGGTAACACAAACAATTCAGTCGCTTTAATATTGAACGGTCCCAACGCAGCTAGGATTTGGGGGGTTGCTCCTTTGCTTGAATGCATTTTCCCCTCGCAGAAATCACCTACACACACACCCCTACCTCACCTATACACACGGCAACGCATTGCTGCAGAGATGTGCCCTGCAGACGCGGGCTTCAAAGTTCAAACCTGGGGACCACTGCGCTTCAGAAAAGCTCCATCAACACTGGGAAACTCCACAAAGCAGCAGGACTCACTCTTAAATTAGCAATCTTAAACAAGCAATCCAAGTCCTAACTGTGTGGATGTTCCCAAGTTTCTCAGTCTCCAAACTCAAGGTCATTGAAAAAAGCAGCACTCTGCACGCTACAAGCCTTGCAGATACGCGACTCATCCCAAAGGAAGATTCCTATGACCCTTCCCTTAAGCATCTATAAATTACTTCACCTATCCAAATACCACCTGGAACCCAAGTCAGCAGGCTTCTTTAGCCTCACAACTTATTTTCCCTATCCTCTTTACCTTGACTTTCCAAGAGGTCATATTTCCAATATTTCCAACATACACACATAGATAGGTAGATTTATTTTTTTTTTAAACAAACCTAGAGAAAGAAGAGGAAATGACCTGGTTAGCAGCAGACACCTCATAAAAAGAAGGTTGCTCTACAGCTGAAGGAGTTGCCAGGAGCAGGGGTCGCTCCCCGGGACAGATGGCTCGGACCACAGAGCCAGCCAACAAGAGAGGAAGGAGTTGCTCACAACAGAGGTGGACAGGAGAAGAGGTAGGATCTGAGACCTGACAGACCCACCACAAGAGTGTCAGGGAAACGTGGATACGCCCAGAGACGCTGGCCCACACGGCGGTTATAGCTCAGGCAGCAGCCCTCTAAGCTGGCATCCTACCTCTACCCTTCATCCTCCAGCTGCCACAGCCATCCACAGGAAGAAAGGGAAGACGCAACACCTCAGCCCAGCCCAAGTAACAGCCCGATGCCAAGACCCACATGGCCCATCAGCTCCAGGAAGGAGTTTAGCCAGCAGACGCTGGCAGAGGAGGAAAGGCCGATCTCTCCAAGGAAAGGGGCTGCAGGACACCCACCGGGGCAGGGGAAAGTTTTGCACCAAGGCTTTAGCGAGGGAAAGGTGAACAGGGGAGAGTCAGCCTTTAGGAAAAGGGAGAAGAAAGCGAGGACAGGGCAGTGCCAGCTGTGGGAGAGGGGAAAAGAGAAGTCAAAGGG
>VYXH01000122.1:125230-139102 GCA_013397275.1 Burhinus bistriatus | reverse complement strand
ATGCGTCAAGCCGGCGTCAGGCATCAATTCCTCGCCCCAAATCTGCCGCTTCTGTCCCCATTTTGGCCCCACCGTTTGGGAGCATGGTGGTCTTGCTTTTTGGGGTGCATCCCTAACGGTTTGTGGGTCTGTTCTGCTGTGACATGGGGGGGATGGTGACACAGGGATGTACGCGAGGAGGGGGGGATGGTGCAACAGGGTCCCACACCCCGTTGGGTGCTGCTTTGGTACCCGTTCTGCATTTCCCACTAAATTACCTCAAAATGGGAGTCTTGTGGCTGGTGGGTCTGAGTACCCAAGTTCTAGGCTGGGGAGGATATTGGGACTTGGGGGGATACTGGGATCTGAGGGGTACAAGAATCCAAGTCCTGGACGGAGGGGGACATTGGGTCCTGGGGGGTCTGAGCAGCCGCGTCCTGCCTGGGGGGGACATTGGGACTTGGGGGGTCTGAGCAGCCAAGTCCTGGCTTGGGGGGACATCGGGACCTGGGGGGGTCTGAGGAGCCAAGTTCTGGGCTGGGAGTGGACATTGGGACTTGCAATTGTGGAGCTTTTCTCCAAGGCAGGGGGGAAAAAAAAGAGAAAGAGGGGAAAAAAAGAGCAAAACAAGGGATGCAATTGCATCTTCCCAACGCACAGATGGTGCAATTAGAGGACAAATCCTTCACTGAAGATGATACCACTCCAAGAAAGCAAACAGTTCCACGGGGGGTCCTTTCCCTGGTTTAAAAGGCTGACAGCAGCATGTAATTCCTCGATGGAAATTGTATATTTAAGTACTTAAGATGGTTATGGGAACAGCGGAGAACACGGAAATGAGCATTTTCCACCCTGCCAAGTTCAACAGAGCATCGTTCTTGGGGTGCAGGGGGCTGCTGGAAAAGAGGGCTGATGAACCGCACGCAGATAATTTCAGGAAGCCAAAAATCCCAGGAAAAAGGAGTATCCAGGTGCATCGTCAGCCAACCCAACAGCTGCAGGCGGATTTGGGGTGCGGGGTGCAGTGGGCGCAGCCCTCCCTCCCTTCTCGCCTCCCTCCATCTTTTTGGGTCGCTAGCTCTGGAGACCAGAAACAATTTCCCAACGCTTTAAATTAAGTGCTTCCTATATGAGAGTTTAATTAGCACATTATAGGACAGTTACTGGGCATTAGGATTTTTTAAATAATTATTAATATCATATTAAACAATGAATTATCACGAACAATTAAAATTAATTACATTTCTCCAAGTTAATTAAATTATTCCTATAATAAGGAGACAAGTGTGCTCCACCATAAAAATTAGTGTCCCTCATGGGAGAGTCAAATGATGTGTCACCAGCAGGAGCCAGGAAGGGGGGTCAGTGCTCCCCAATTTCATGTGGCTCTTAGTTTCCCTCATTTCCCTGCTCATCCCTGTCCTATCTCTGCATCCTCCTGGCATCTTGCTCCACGGGCTTCGATACGGTGGGTTTTTCAGATAGTCCTCCAAGGAAAGGTTAAAAACTGAGGTCATTGCTGAGTTCTTCTAGGGGAAAAGGGATTTTATTTAAAATAAATGATGATTTTTACGGAAGCGGCTGGAGGCAGGTGTTGAGCGGAGGCTAAAGGACGTGCCCAGGGTCACTCGAGGAGTGCTGTAGCAGAACATCAGCCCATGGTAGCAGGTTTCCAGCACCACAAGCCCCCAAATGCCCCTAATTCAGACAGTTTCCCCCCTCGCATGACCCAGGCTTGGTTTTTCCTGCACCAACATGGGTTTAGAAAATTGCTCTTCGCCGAGGGGGTATTTTTAGAGGCTCAGAGTCTCCCGTTCCCTGTGAAAAGAGCCACACGGCGCAAAGCACAGCAGCACGGCCGCGTTGCGCCAGGATCAGGCCGTTTGACCTTCCCCGTTCTTGCCCGTAATAACTGTTATCCTCCATAATCGCTCGGAAATAACTTGGGGTCATTATGCACCTTCTTGCAATTTTCCCCCATTTATCCGACAGTGGCTTGTCCCAGCCGGGCAGGGATGGGATGTAAAAGCTTTATTTGATTTTTTTTTTTTTTTTTCCCTTCTCTCCCTGTCTTGGTGAGCAGAGATGGCTTAACCCTTTGTGGGTTAAAAAAATGGGATATTGAAGTTCTCCACTCCACTCATGAGTTGGCCAGTCCTCTGCCAAAAAATAACCCCGAGGCTCCTGACCTAGGTGATAATTCCTACTTGGGAACACCCTTTTTTTTTTTTTTCCATTTTCTGGGTAAATTTGTAACTAGGACCTTAAGAGAGAAAGGGTAAAGGGGAAAAGCTGCACGTAATGGGAAAAAGATGGGTTTTTTTCTCTCTCGAGGTCAATAATGTCCCAAGATAGAGCAGAGCAAATCCCAAAGGGACAGGATGCTGCAATGGGATGAAATAGCATATTTTTGGGGTGTATTTAGTAGTTGGGGGGTATCTTAGCTCTCTTCCTTGCTCTGAGCTTCTCCCGCTGCTGGATTCATCTCCCAGCCCTGGATTTATTTACTTCAAGGATTTTTTTTCTGCTTAATAACTTGTTTTAAATTGTCCCTATATTTACCCCATCTGCAATGTTCCCATTACACAGAAAAGGAAAAAAAAAAACCAAACCCCTCAGATTCCCAAAAGACACATAAAGGCGGAAAAATCCCACTCAAACCCAGCCAGCAAAGCACTTAAGCACCTCTGTGGCGATGCTAACGCCGCTGCTGTGATTAGCAAGGAATAAATGCCTAAATTTTTGGCTGGATCCAGCCCGTTTGCAGTCACTGGGAGGTGAAGCAAGGACTGTGGGAGCAAATCCTGGGTGACAGCCTGTCCTTGTTTTACAGCCTGACCTATTTGTTTCCGTCCATCGCACCACGCCAGCATGGCTCTCCTGTTTGCATCAGTGTCACCGAGGCGGTGACACGAGTCGCAGCCAGCCTGGGGAAACGGGGAAAAAAAAATAAAAAATCTCTATTAATAAAGTAGCGGGTGTGTGGAGAATGGCCTGGGCTCTGCTAAAACCTTCTCTTTATTTCAGCAAAATATTGCAATATGGTATATTTTGCTTTGCAACCAGGTTGAAACGCAAGGAGAGGAATCCATTTATTGCAAGAAAATTCTTAATTTTCCCTCCTCCCCTTTATAATACTGAGGTTTTTATAATACTGAGATTATCATGACACTGAGATTTGTCCCTTTTGGAGCTGCGACGGGCACCTTGAACACCTGCACCGAGTCGTGTTTCTGCTTCCCTAACCTTTTAAAGTTAATCTTTTTAAAATGCAATAAGGGAGAAGAGTTTTGCAGCAGGGGAAGAGCTAAGCTCAGCCTAAGCTGGATTTAGGTGCTGGGTTTGACCTCCGCAGAGCTGGAAATCCTTCCTCAAGGGGCATTTGCAAAAGGAGGGGATTGCTCCTGCTAAGGAGCAGCTGCTTTTTGCAGTTTTCCCTTAATTTTTGCAGTTTCCTCTTAATTTTTGCAGCCAAATGGAAGTGGGGAGGCAGGAGACTATTTGCTCCAGGTGGGGCATCACCTGCAGCTCATCAGGAGTGGGTGGTACCTGGGATGGTTCCTGGGCTGGAGAGGCTGCTTGGGCTCTTGTTGTTGGTCCTTTCAGTCTTTTTTTTCCCCAAAAAAGCTAGGGAAAAAATAGTTCCACTGAGCCTAATCCTCAGCAGTTTGCTTTGTTGGGTTGTGGATTTGTGTCTGGAGGAGCTGAGATGCTGGTTTTGGAGGAGAAAACCTGGGATTTGTCTTCCAACTCTTCACCTCCCGCACCAAAGGAAGCATGGTATGTTCCTAACGTGATTTAAATCTGGGCTTTTTTGGAGATGATGATTTTTAGGAAGGAGATGGTTTTTTTTTATGAAGTCTTTTGGCACAGGGGGGTCTGAACCGTGTAGAGTCTTTCAGAGAAGGTGGCCTTCAGAAAGAGCTTTTTTGGACCTTATCTCATGGGCTTTCCTTGCCATGATGGGTTTTGCGCTGGCTACATGTCCCACCAAGGAGGGATTCATCTTGTCTCCTTGAGCTGCTCCATATGTCCCAGCCTGGTCTGGATCTTTTCTGAGCTACTGGGATAAGCACATTGGATGGGGGACACATCCCTGGGGGCATGTTTGACGTCCAGACCTGCTTTTTGGGGTCCCCCCAATGACATGAGTGTCCTGGTTTTTTGGGCTCCACTCTACGTCACCCTTCCTCTGGCCTAAGAAGTGGTTTAATTAGCCAGCCTTGTAATTAGGGCATTTATCTGGGAGGTGGGAAATGCTGCTCGGCATCTGCTCCCTGAGGATGCATCACATCCCTTGGGTCGCATCCTGCGTGCAGCCTCCCATGCGCCCATTGTGCTGCATTGCACCAGCTTACACTTGCAATGTGTGCAAGAAAACCCCAGATTTGAGTAAAAAAAAAAAAATCAAACCCTAAAATCATCCCTTTTTACCTAATTTCCACCACCTTGAACACAGGTGAAACACTGGTGCTGGGTGAGGTTCAGTGGAGCAAAGCTGAATTTTTTTCCCCGAAGTTCATCCCTGGGCAAGGAGACAAAGATTCCATGCAAACTCCAATTATTTTTTTTCTTTAACTAAAAGCTTGAATTGGGCTGCAAAGGAGGAAAACGCTGCATTTTCTGCAAATTTAGGTTCCTCCTAAATGCAAAACCCCCCAGGGAATAGATGGACGGAACTGGCCGCGCCATTTAGAGCCGGTGCTAAAAGCTTAATTCGTTTTGCTAATGGGCGCGAAGGTAAATGGAAAGCGATGTAATGGTGTGGGTTTGCGGCAGCAAAGTCACAGGGCTTCTGTAAATGGGGAGGAAAGAGTAATTAATGTGATAGTTTTGAGGGATTTGCGAGCTGGCTAATGGAGGTGTTATGGCGTGATGCGCTTGTGTAGGACTTGAGTGAAATTGGGTTGAGTTTTCTCCTAAAATAGCTGCAAAGTTGGTATATTGAATGGTAGGATGCTGGTCTGGAACTGGGTATACTGGGGACCTGCCGCCAAACAGGTCTAAACTACATAGCCTGGCTTACGGGCAATATTTTGAGATAAAAACCTGTTTTTCTGGAAGGATAACTATCCTTTTTTTAGATATTGTCTGTGTGTCCTTCCTTGACCTCCCACAAGCCATAACTTGGCTTTTGGGTGTAATTTTCCTTCTTCCAAGCCCTGAGAGGGGGTGAGACGGGGATGCCTTTCCAATGCTCGAGCTGCCCAGCTCCGGGGCTGGATGTTTGTCCCCCCAGGGATGCCATGGACCCCAAATTCAGGCTGTGCAGGGAAAATAGGTACAAGTTAGCAGGGGTGGGTGTGATTTTATTGCTCCGGGAGACCTTCTGCCTCTTTCGCCCGAAGAATCTTCCCATCTACTTTACCTGCTAAAGCTGCTTTTGCAAATCTGCATTATATAGTTATTTTCCCACTCTTATTTCCACTCCTTGCACCAACCTGTAGGGCTAGGAGACGTCGGGAAGAATATCAAAATTGCTACCGGACCCGTTTCCATCCCATTTATCCCCCTCGCTGTCCATTTCTACCCTCTGCACTTTTCTTTTCTTCCCTTCTCTTTCATTTCACCAGAACACCGTGTACTTTGCTCACTGCTAGATCAGCACAGGTATATATAGACACAGGTGGAGTTAATTTATAGACAGCCTTTCTTGTCTCACCCTTGACCGTGAGCATTTCTATCCGCACTCCCTTGCTCGTACCATATAACTTTACAATCCTCTATCATTGTCAGGTTCTCCCCCTCCCCGCGCCCCCTATAGTTTAAGTGTTTTATACTAATGTCCTCGATTCCCAGGTTGAATTGCTCGCTTCAAGTGTTACCAGGCGATGGCAGGAAATATATGCACGAACCAGGCTTTTAAGGGGAGAAAAGGAAACATCGTTTCATTAAATTAAAATCCACCAATGTAAATACATTTTCATTATCAGTAGGGAAAGTGCAGACGAGGCAAAGGAGACTTTTAAATATGAAAATGTCTTTATCTAGAGTTCTGCACGCGCCTGCGGCGGGGGAACCGGAGTTGCAGTAGATGAAGTCTTTGCTGGTCCTGCTGGGGCTGTATAGATTTGGGAAAAGATGGATATTTCTACATTGCTCCCCCTTGCCAGACCCCTGACGGGGTTTTTCTGGTGCTCTGCACAAAGGAATAGGGAATTAAAGGTTTTGCAATGGACTTGGAGGAGTTGAACTGAGTGGTGGACACCATGGCTTGGTCTTCTGTCTACCTGGCTGGAGAAATTGGGGTCTGGGGGTGCTCAGAAAGGGGTTTTGTGTGCCCTATTGAATATATCACAAAGCTCTTCTTGGATTCGATGCTCAGAGCTGGGGATGCATATTTTTTCCTAACATTAAATATCCCATTCTGAAACCAGAGTAAGTCCTTGACCACGGGTCGCTGGCTCAGTGCAGGAGGATGCCGGCCCTGGCAAACGCTGACTGGGATTACCAGTGTGCCCAAGAGCTGCTTTGCCTAATCTGGTTAGAGGGGAAAGAGCTAAACAGTCCCTTCGGACGCACCGTTTCACGCAGTAAATGGTTTAGCAGCAGCTTGGTGGGAATTAGCTGGGCTCGGCGATAACGAGGAGGAATCGTGGCGCGTGGAGGGTCTCCCCGTTTATCTTCCAGCTCGGGTACGTTTTGGTTGAATTCCCAAGATTTTCTGCGCAATCACAAGGGGGAGAAATTCACATTTCTCTTCCCAAAGCCTGAACCGCTTGTGCGATGATGAGATGCCGGGAGCCTTAAAACCACAGTAATCACGAGAGCTGTCAAACAGCACATTAAAGTAAGTAATTACAAGCGTGGAGGGTTCCCAATTCTGTGCAAATTTTAGCTTAACATAATTTTTCATACAAAAAAAAAAAAAAGAGGAGATTGACTAGATTGTGACTGGCTCCACTTGCAGCCAGTTTTACACCTGCGTGCCTGGGCCAATGTCCTCCGTCCCCTTTCCTCCATCCGTCCCCAACCCACGAGCAGAGGGCTGAGATGCCATGGCACATGGTCAAGAGGAAAAAAAACTAGGTTTTGGGGGTTTCTTAAGCTGTAGGGTTTTTTCTAGTCTTTGTGGTCACAAGGAGAAGTTTGGCTGCAGAGCCAAATGATCCCATGATACATACAAAAAAAACCCCCCTCATATATAGACTCATAAGTGGTTCAGTTTTCATAAAAGATCTTTTGATTTGGGAGATGGAAGAGCAGCTTAAATTTTGTCAGTGGTTTTGGATGAACCTTTTTTTCTGCAGAGTGCCTTTGTGGAGGTAGAGAAGGGTGATTGACTGACAGCAGCACTGCTTTGAAGACGTTTCGGAGCGATTGCAATAGGTTTTTATGTTCTGAAATTGTCAAAATGGAGCAGCTTTGTAGTAGCAAATGATTTGCTTTGGAAAGCGAAGCCGGTGATGGGAGGAAATTGAAATCAGGAAAGCAGAAACGCGCCTGGGAGCTGGCATGCCTCTAACTGATGCGAATCCATCATCTAACGTGGTCCTTTAATGTGAGTCTGTGTTTACCTGTTGACTCAGGAGCACTCCCCTGCCCTCTGTTTGGGGATGCTTCAGGTGACAATGGGGTTTTCATGACCCCAAAAGCTGTGATGTGGCTCGTCTGTGGCCTTTTGGTCTCTCTTGAATGTGAATGTCCTGGTGAGGCTGCAGGGAGCTGCTGGCTCCTGGTTGCACACCCAGCCCTGTTATTTATGTCCCAATGTGGGGACACTCCTGCTTGTAGCAAGGAGGTAGCCATGCGCTTACCCCTTTCACCAGGATTTTGCCCACAAAACTCTCTATCCTTTCTTCCAGCAGAAAGAGGTTTGCTGTGCTCAGAGAGCAGAAATTGCCACCTTTATGATATTGCAGGCACTGAAAGAGATGCAGTTGGGTAACGCAATGATCTACCACCTTGTGCTTTGCCCAGAAGTCCCAACATCCCAAAAAAGCTTCGTGTAAGCAAGCTCAAGAGCATTGATTTAGTGTTCAACCCTTGGAAAGGCTCCTGGGTGACCTTGCTCACCTCCGTCTCCTGCTCGGCCTCTTATTTGGCATCTAGGAAGGAAAGAAGGGGAGAAATAATCCTCGGTAATTTGGGGATAAACTCATTGACGGAGTCAGAGGCTTCAGGAGGACCAAGTACCCCCTGGGATGCTTGTGGGATGTGATGCAGACCCCATCCCTGCCTGCGTTGAGGTCATTAATGACATTTTATATTCATCCTCCCTGATTGCACATGCTGAAGAAATGGGGAAAATAAATTAAAATGAAATTGGGAGGCTCTTGAGTATGAGCGGTGTGAGGCAAAGCCCCGTTCGAGGCTGTTTTCCTCCTGTCTCAAGTGCATGGGATTTGCATGGCTGTTTGCTTTACCTGCTCGGCGTCCTGTGGATTTAAATGGTTTTGGGCAGAGGAAATATTTGGGGTGAAATATTGTATTTTTGGAGAATGATTACTTGGCATGGGGCTTGTGCTGCCTGGGGTCCTGTCCCATCACGTGCTGGGTCTCTCCTCTCTGCAGCATACCTTCTTTGTGGCTTGTTGGGGTTTGTGGTTGTTTGTTTTTATTTTTTGCAAACCATCCCATGCTGCACCTAATGCTCGCCATCCTACAAAAATAAGAGTAATTTCCTTGTGGGAAGGGGAAAGTTTTGCTCATCCTGGAGTACTGCACCCAGGCACGAGGAGGCACCTCTGGGAACCAGCTCGAATGCTTCGCCAAGCCAAAATGTGCTTTATTATATATATTTATTTGTTTATCATTGTTTAACCTTTTCTTTCCTTTCTTATTTGTTTATCATTGTTTAACCTTTTCTTTCCTTTCTTCTTTGGCAACTGATCTATTTGCCAAATGCTTTTCATCTTGCTCTGCTCTGATGCTGCTGCCGGACCTCATGGGATCCCCGCCGCACGCGCCAGCAATGTCACATCGCTCTCCGCATCTTGCGCATGAATTATTCACGCCATTTGCAGGCTGCCTTGTGCATCCCGGAGTCGTCCCGCCGTTGATTTTAAGGCGTCATGACAGGTTGAGGACTGGATCGGTTGCATTAATACGCGGGCGTGGGGCACGGCAGTGCGGCGGAGCAGATGTCGCATAAGTCACAGCATGTTAACACTGTGATGAGGCATCACGGTGATGCTGCAAAGATGATACCACCCCGGAGAGTAAATGGGGCATAGTGGTAATTAAGGATGCTCTGCACCACAAGCATCTCCAATGACCATGCTCTATTAAATCCCCTTGAGGACCCGATCCCTGAAGCTTTTGGGAGATGGGGTGCTGTGGGAGGAGGATGTGTTTTGCCTGTTGTGAAGATATCAGTACCAAAGCAGGTTGGGCACCTTCTCTTAAGGATCAGCAGAGAGAAATAAGTGCCTTTAGGGTGTTGTTATCTTGGGCTAATGTCCTTTTCCTTTGCTTTCTTGCTTGTAGATCTTTTTTTCCTGGTTGACTATTAAGAGCATGAAGGTCATGGCCAAAGATGTGAATATCTAACGACAATCTTGGGTGGTGAAGGTGAAGCCCACCTTGGGTTTCTCCTTTGGTTGGATGCCAGGAGGGCCAAAAAAGTCAATGCATGAAAGATCCACTCCCCTTACTGCTTGCGAACTGCCTGTGTCCCGCTGGCATCTTTGTTAGGAGCAAGTCAACTGGAAGGAAGCAAAATCTTGAACTTGGATTCAAAGCAGAAACCAAGCTTTGCTGGTGCCAGGCTTGGAAATGCTTGCTTCTGTCACAGCATAGGGGTTTGTCTTTGCAGCCTTCCCTGCCAAAAAAAAAAAATCCCAGGGTTACTAGAAACATCACAGAAGATGGCTCGTAATATTTCCAGCTCCTTCACCGGAGGATGGGATCCCATCCAATGTCCTTACCAGCATCCAGGATCCTGCTGAGAATCTCTGGTTGGGTTTGGAGGTCTCTTGGAGTCAGGTGAGCTCTGCACCTGGCAGAGAGGGATTTGAGGAGGAGACGACATGCAGTTTTGCTCCAGCTCAGGCAACGTCCCAAAACCCTCATTAAAATTGCATGAGCTTGGCAGCATATAAATATGAAACTTGGACAAAGATGTGGTTTTTCCCCCCAAAGTACAATCAATTCCTTCAGTCTAAGTAAGAGCATCTATATATAGTGATGGGAAGATGCTTAAGTATTGCAAAAGGCTCTGTTTGGGGGGTGGGTGCGTTCACCAGGCATGAAGAAAAGCCTCCAAGAACTGGAAATTTGGGGTTGAAGACCCCTTTTTTTGCATGCTGGCTCTGCAAAGGCAGCTGTGCATCCTCTAGCACCCATGGTGATGCCTCTTTGCTTTGCTATAAGATGGTACAGGAGCCCAGCAGCTCCCAGTTTGGAGGAACTGAGGTTTGGTTTTTATTAAAAAGGCTTTTTATTTAAAGTAGGCGTCTGTGAGAAGCAGAAGTCCATAATGGGGTTAATGACTCAGTCGCCGGTTCCCCGTGAACTGGCAATAACCTGATAAATTGCTGAGTACACTCAAGCTTTCTTCGCACGAGTCCCGGCTCAGGTTATTTCCTGCATGGTACAGACCTCCAAGTAGGTCATTACTGCCTAATTACTGCCTAAATGCTCTCATTTGTCCTCCTCTTGTCAGCCAAGGCGGGGGACCGTGCCGCCAGCGACGGTGGAGATCCCTCCTGGCCTCGTCCTTCTACATTTCCCAGGCCAACAGAACACAGGGAAAGGAAAATAAAATCAAAGGGGTTTTGCTGCTTTAAAGAAAATTAATTCCATCCCAGCACGTGCTAGAGCTTTTTCTTTTTGATGCAAGCCAGGAACAAGTGCATTGCATCTTGTGCACTTGCAGGAAGGCTTGTCCCATCTTCTTGCTTGCTTCTCCTCTTGCCTTTGCTCTCTTGGGTGCGAGCAGCTGCCATCAGCTCCTCCAGCCAAAAATGCTGCCAGTTTTGGAATATATTCCCAGGTTTCATGTTATTGGGATGGATCACCAAGCTTTGGGTGGGTTTAGATTATTCTTATATTTTTTTTTCCTCTTCTTACTGATGGTTTTGGGTGTTTTTGCATTGCGCTCACAGCCTGGCTTCTTGTCGCTGGGTGACAACTTGATGAAAGCTGTGTTGAAAAGAGGGCAAGGAGATGGATTTGTGCAGGGGGGGGAGGAAAAAAAGAGGGAAGGGAGGAGGTCGCGGAAGGAATAACAAGACGTTGAGATGCCACTTTGCTGCCAGTGCTCGCCTTGATTATCCGATTGCAGCTCTTTGGAGCTGGAGTGTGCGCCGCCTCCCTCCTCCTCACATGGCGTGATTAATCCCCTCCTTCGTTTCTGGTGGCTTTTCCTATTTTTATATATATATTTATATATTTTTTTAATATATATGTGTATATATATACGCAAGAGCCATCTGGGTGCCAGCTGCATCCAGGCAAGTTGGGGATGGGGAAGGATAGACGTGAGTCTGGGGTCATCCCTTCCCCATGTCAAACCTGCAGCACAAATATCTCCAGGAGAGCTGCTGATGGCAACATACCAGGCAAAATAGATCTTTTGCTTAAAATAATGTAGGTTTTTTGGCTTCCTCCCTCCCTGTGGAGAGGGGAGTTAATAAAGTTTTTCATTAATAATACAGGATTTAGCAGAAGTTCAGCAGCGGAAAATGAGTTTTCAGGACTCAGTTTTCCATCCATGGGACAAAATGTGCAGCGAATTGTGGTTGGATCCAGGGGGTTACTTTCCCTACCCTTCCCTTGAGAATCAGGCAGCGGTTGTGTCCTGTGTCTAATCCTCCGTAGGATCCTTCATCTGGGTTTCGGGCAGCTCTCGGCTCCCCAAAACCTGACCCAGAGGCATCTGTGCACCCCAATTTTACAGCAAGAAGAAAAGTCCATGAAGTCCAACCTCCAGTTTTGTGGCGCGACGGTTTTGCAAAGGATGGGCTTTCTCTGTACACGGGTGAGAGAGATGATGCGGAGAAATGCAAAGATTGTTTTTATTTTTTTCCCCCTCCGTTTCTTCTTACCTTGCACTTCCTCCAAACTGTCGCCGGCAGCAGCCTCCTCCCCAAGGCAGCAGCACCTGTCTCCGGGATTATTTTTACCATCTCTTTTTGGCATCGCTCTCTCCTCCCGCACAAAACCATGTCCTATAAATAACTCCAGCCTGCGCTCGTGCTCGCTCCCCCTCCTCTCATATCACTCCATCTTCCTTTCTCCTTGCCTCATCTGTCCCTTCGCCTGCAGAGAGGAGATGCTTTAAGAACCTGGAGCCGGGGCTCGTCTTATCCAACACGCTCATGAGCCTTTAAATCGACTGCATCTGAGGCATGTGGGGGACACCCTGTAATTGGATTATGTGCAGAATAACCCACCTTAATTTTCTCCCCAAACCCCCATAATGATCAATTCATATACGGGATTGATTTTACTTTCTATCCTCCCTGATGCTTGCAAATCCAGGCAGCTCCTCCCTTGAGATTCCCCGCCATCCATGTAATTGCCTGGGTTTTCACCCCCCAAAAAACCCTAAAGGTGAGCATTTTCCTGAAAGAAAATGCTCGTGATGATGTTTTTCAGCCTTTTCCGTGCACAACAGAGCCTGATTCAAATAGATTAGGAGGGGAAATAGCTGCACCTGGATTATGAAACGGGGTCCTTTGGCCCATGGGAATATATAAGATTTCCAGAAACAATTGCTGGGTCTGGATGAACACATAAAGCTTCAAGAAGTAGAAATTACCCTGGTGAAAGTGTGTTAATTTTTGGACCCATTAGAAAAAGCTAAAATGAGCTTGAACTGGGGGAGCCTGAATAAATTGCGGTCTGGGTAGTGGAAACTTTGCATCCCATGCAACTGCAGATCAGTTTGGGAAACGAGCCAGATCCCATGGCGATTGCATGGATTGCAAATTTGTCTTTTACTCTGGATTTTTCCAAAGGGAAATTTGCTGGGGCTCGTGGCGGGGGCTGCGGTAATGAAATGCTGCTCATGCGCCCTAATGAAGTGCCGAAAGACTCGGCGCCGGGCTCCCGGCAAATTAGATCTGGATTATTGAAGCAATGAGAATTGAACGATCCGAGATGTTATCGGAGGGGGTGGGAATGCCTCGCAGCACCAAGTGGCGTGTATTTAATTACCTGGAAGAAAATAAAAGGTATAAAACCCCTGCAAAAATCTGGACTCGAGGAGGATGAGAGGGGAGGGACCATCATCTGCGGCAGTGATGCTGAGTTGAGTGGGGATGCAGCAACCGAGACGTGTAAATGGGGCTCTCAAGAGCATCTCCAGCTCTTCATGGGCTGCATCTCTCCAAATTTTCTGGAAAAGGAGCTTTTTCTCCAATTCCTGGCTGAATTTGTCTCTGACCTTCTTTCTCAGAGGTGCTCAGGTACCTCCGCATCCTGACGTGCGGTCCAAAAGTGACGTGGTTGGGATACATGATGTTTAAGCGTGCATGATGCTTGAGTTCCCCAGCAAAAAAAAAAAAAAAAAAAATGCTGCTGCTTCATCAAGTTTGCACCCAGTTCAGCCCCTTTCACATATGGGTGCTCACCTATGCACCAATGCCCTGGGTGCAAGCAGGATCCAGCCAGCACGTCCCCGCTTCTCCCTTGCAACTGTGGTCCCTGGGGAAGGAGGGCACATTAGAGCATCCTCCCTATGCCAAATAACAGAGGCTTGGTGTTCATTTAAAAGCAGAGAACAAGGAGATTTAATTAAACATAACCTTCCCTTTAGCAAGAAAATAAACCGCCTTCTCCTTATAGAACAATTAGTATTGGAGGCCCCCACCTTTACTGTGCTTCCCCCCCTCTTTTAATACTTCTCCTTTATTATCTCTGTCTGGGAACAAGTGCTGTTTGATTTCCATAAATTAGCATGAGGAACTGGGGGCGGGGGGAGAGAAGGAAAAAAAAAAAAAAGCT
>VYXH01000122.1:102329-121977 GCA_013397275.1 Burhinus bistriatus | reverse complement strand
TTTTTTTTTCCTTTCTTATCCAGGCTTGAGTTTGTTTTTCCCTGTGGAAACGCAGTCCTTGGAGGCAATGGCACAGAGAAAATGAGATTTTTAGAGAGACACCCCCCACCCCCAGTTCTCCCCATGGTCCCCTGGGCGCATGCACCACCCTGACACAGAGAAGAGCATCCCACGGGGGGGAAAAAAGGGAGAAAAACCTAATCTTTCAGACAAGAGAGATAAAATGATGGGTGAGGAGCTGCAAGCTGGAAAATGCCCTTTTTTTTTTTGGCATGCCCCCACGCTCAGCATCCTTAAAACTACCCCATTTCCCCCTCAATTTGTAGGATTCTGGGTCATTCCTGAACTTGCCCTCCCTGTTTTTCTCTTGGTCCCTGTCTATTTCATATATATATATACACAAAATATATAACAAAATATATATCTAAACATATATACACGTACAACTCTCCGCATGTGCCTGCGATTTCTCGAACCCTCTCATTTTTTATTTTATTTTTTTTTTAAAGCAAGTTGATTTTTTCACTTGATAATCCTTTGAATGTCGCCTCTCTTCCCCAAACAAATCCCCACAGCTGTTAGGACTTCAAATCCTTCATCCATCAAGAGAGGCAAGGAAAAAGGCGGGGGACCGGGGAGGGGGGGGAATGAAAGAGCGACCCGACAAGCATAAAAGCACCAGAGCCTGGAAAAAGGCGCTGGCAATGCGGTTGATGCATAAACCGGGGAAAATTTCTGGCACTCATCGTATCATTAATCTGTCTAAAGTGGCTTTGATCTCTTCTGCTTTAATTAACTTATAATTATAATGTGATTTTTTTTTTAATTTTTTTTTTTTTGGTGGGTGAAGCGGTTTTGCAGCAGGGATGGGCTCTGCCCGTCACTGTCCCCATGGAGATGGGGGACCCTTTCCAAGGGACCTCCACGCCCAAGTCCCTTTGGACTGGGGGACCTGTTTTAAGATTCATTTTCATTGAGCATCCCTTGGGGACTCAAGCTCCAAAATACCTTCAACAAGGCCATTCAGCAACAAAACACTGGTGGTGATCTGAGTTTTGGGGTCAACCATCTCAGCACTTGGTACCAGCAGCAATCGCCCCAGCATCTCCCATACCCAGGAGCGGTTGAATTTGGGATTTTGGGCCAGTTTGCTGCAAAAATCTGATTTCTGCAGTGATGAAGTGATTTGTGACTTGACCAAATTTCTAAAAGAAGGGAGGGAAAAAGAAATTGGGGTGTGGTGCATGGGGCTGCCCCAAAAGCCATGCCCTGTGCTCCTGGGGACCTGGACCACAAATAGCCCTTTACAGGAGCAACTGCCATGGGAATAGGGATCAGCTCGCGCTCATTGGTAGCTCGGTGGAGTTTTTAAACCTTATTTTAGGGTCCATTTGCCTCCTTTCACATCTCTGTTTCTTCCAATTGCTTTTATAAGCCTGAGGATGGATATTTGGCTTTTCCAAATGGGACACCTCTGCTGTGCAAATCCTTTCCTTTAGGAAGAATTAAGCGGGGTTGTAGGGCTGGAGCTGCAAAAAGAAAACCCCAAATCATTCTTTTTGCAGGTGCTGATGAAGCGCGTTTGCCCTGGGAAGGGGAGAGGGACAGGATAATATCGGATGATAACCCTTTGGGTGACATGCGTTCCCTCAAAATTGCTGTTGAGGGGCTGGGGTTTGGTGCTGTAGGGAACACAGAAAATACAGCAAAAAGAGGATTTGCATGTCATTTTTGCCTGCAATGATACAATCCTGCTTTGTCCTGAGTTTTTCCTCCTTGTTTTTCCTCGTCCTGCCGAACCGATGCAGAGCTGTGTCGCATTCCTACAAAATAAGGAGGCATTTAGCGGTCCTTGCTAAATCCAGTGCCCGAATTAAGGTTGGGTTTGGCTGGGGTCTTGCTCATCTTCCATGAGAGCCACGCGCATCTCTCCAGCCACCCTCAAACCCTCAAAGCACCAGGGGCTGCTCCTTGCCTGCGTCTGCTCGGTTTTTTTGCCAATGTGCGAGTGGTTTCTGCATCCAAATTGCAAATTAATGTGGACGGTCGAACAAGCTGGTATTGATCCACTTTGTGCATCTGAAATTTTGCGTGCTGGTCCACGGAGGCAGATGCAGGCAGGAAAATTAGGGGGTTTAGTCAGTAATATCTTCAGCAATGATGTTTGGGCATGCTGGTGGATGCTCTGCAGGGGTTGTATGAGGAAATAAAAAATGGCATCCCTCCAAAAACCTCTTTGGCATAACCAAGGGCTAGAGGCAGGACTATTTCCTTGGAAACTTTTGGAGCCAAGAGACAGCCCCAACATCAGAAGGACATGGACCTGTTGGAGTGGGTCCAGAGGAGGCCACCAAGACGATGCGAGGGCTGGAGACCCTCAGCTGTGAGGACAGGCTGAGGGAGTTGGGGTTGTTCAGCCTGGAGAAGAGAAGGCTCCAGGGAGGCCTTAAAGCCCGTTCCAGTCCCTAAAGGGGCTCCAGGAAAGCTGAGGAGGGACTCTTGACCAGGGAGTGGAGCCATAGGACAAGGGGGAACGGTTTTAAACTGAAAGAGGAGAGATTGAGATGAGATCTTAAGAAGAAATTCTTGACTGTGAGGGTGGTGAGACACTGGCCCAGGTTGCCCAGAGAAGCTGTGGATGCCCCATCCCTGGAGGTGTTCAAGGCCAGGTTGGACGGGGCTTTGAGCAACCAGGTCTAGTGGGAGGTGTCCCTGCCCATGGCAAGGGGGTTGGAACGAGATGGTCTTTAAGGTCCCTTCCAACCCAAACCATTCTATGATGGTTATTTAAGGGATATATCACTGGCTGGAGCCTCCTGGGTCATCTGCATCCATTGCATTGTTTAGTCCCCATCCTTGTGTCTTAGCAAAATAAATTATAACTCATGGGTTGTCCCAGCTCTCCCTCCTCTTGCAATCAGTGCCTGGACCCTCTCGATGCACCTGAAGCTGGTGACAATGGCAAGAGGATGTGGTTTGGATGGGGCAGGAGAAGAAAAGTGAGATATTGGTGACAGTTTGGATGGGATAGGAGAGAAAAAAAAAAGTGAAATTCGGGTGATTCCAAGCTATTCTCATTGATGACAACATCTTGCGCTCGAGTCCACAGGCTGCGAGGCTCACCAGAGACTGGACTGACCTGAGTCGTTGGCTCATCTGACTGGGATGGGATGTCCGTTTGTCTGACTACACCGCAGCCCTTGTACAAGAAGAGAGCCAGAAGCGGTTCCAGCTTTCCTGCCCGGCTCAGAAATTCAATTAAAATGAAACGCCTATTGATTTTGCAATCAACATTTCAGGAGGACTCTTCTGCTCACTCGCCCTGAGATAAGCAGCCCCGTAGGAAAGCTGGTGCTGCACGGCTAGGAGGATGCAACAAAAAGCAGTCGCATGTCTCAGTTGCGTGTGTGGAATTCTTCAAGATGAGGAGCATGGCCAAGACACCCACCTTGGCATCTCCTGGGGATATTTCGTGGTACTATTGCCTTTGGACCATGAGAAATTTAGCTGTTCCCCTCCCGTGAAGGACCCTGTGGTGCGGTGGTATCCTGTCCCCAAACTCCAGGTCATGGAGGAGCCCAGTTGGTCAAAGCTTGCAGTTTGGGGTTGTCCGCAAGTGTTTGGAGGACAGCAATGTCAGCAATGGGGTGGCTGTGGGACCCAGTTGAGCTACTCCAGCTGTGAATACTGGGAGCTGGGGAGAACATGGGACTCTTCACCAGGAGAAATGCTGCCGTCACAGCAGTGCAGTGCTCATTTCCAAGGCTGTGACATCTCGCCAGAAGATGCTCATGGAGAAGGTTGTGATGAAGATCTCATTTGCACCTGACAGGCTGAGAAATAGGCACCTGCCAGCAGGAGAAATACCATATCTCACCCCAAAATTGTATTTATTGGTGGTGGACAGCACTGGGGCCCACTGTTGCGTGATATGAGTGAGACCAAAAATTAAGGGACAGAGATTTTCCCCATCATTGGAGACACCCCTGCTTCATGTGGGCACTGCAAGAAGGTCTCATTTATAAAAAGCATCACTTGGATGCGTTAATATATGAGAATTATAATTTGCAAAATCAAAGAGCTGGTTCCTAAAGACGCATTTGGGTCCCCAGGCAATTTGTGTCAAATCCAGCCTTGGAGACAGACTTGCATGAAGGTGGCAGAGGGTTGGTGCATCTAACAGGAGACATCTCGATTGAATTATGATCTATAAAAAAAAAAAAAAAATCCCAACACGTTGCAAAAATACTGCTGGTTTTGCCAGGATCCTGTTTGGGGAAGAAAGGTCTGGAGAGAGCAGAAAAGCTTTGTTTCATCTTTTTTTTAAAACCTAAACACTTTATTTATTTATTTCCCCCACTTTGAAGCATTTGGGTTTCAATTTGTTTTTGAAATACAGAAACTGATGTTTCAGAAAAGTCTAAACTAACGCTTTCAGAGGAGTTTTCCTCCAGAGAGATGGAGAAATCTGGATTTTTCTTTGAAATTTTTTTTTTTCTTTCTTTGAGGACATCAGTGAAATCCAATTTTCACATTCATGGGGCGTGAGTTTCTGAACTTGGCAGTTATCTGCTCAGGATAGGTGTTGCTCGTCGGGCAAAAATAAAAAACCCCAAACCCTGGATTTCTTTATGCTGCCTGCTGCATGCAGGAGATTACAGGTACCCCAAGGAATTTATAGCAATACAGGTCACCCTGCAAGGGGAAGGCGGAAAAATCCTCCCTAGAGAAAAGATAACCAGCTCCTGAGCTTTTTTTCCTATCTATGCCCAGCCCTAATTTTTTTTTTTACATGAGATAAATTCACATTTTTTGGTTTACATTTTGCCTTTACACAAGGAGCAGCTCCTAGGTGGGTTTGCACCATCAAGAACAGCTTCGGTCTATCACATTGCCGTCCAAAATTAAATAAAAGCTAGTTTCTCTTCCTCTCTGTGGGACTAATACCTGCTTTGATTTATTATTAATTTGGGATTTATTGATATTTATTGATGGATTGTGATCCGCCAAAGGCAGGCAGCAAATATAGAGGGGCCATTTCTCCAGCAGGTGCAAATGGGTGTTGCTCTTTGGCAGTCAATGGGACCTGGGAGGATTTACACCAGCTGCCACGGACGCTCATAGCAGACCTAAATTGACCAATTTTGTAAGATTTTACATGGATTATTGCACCCTGCTCCATAGCAGTGTGTGTAGGGATAGGGAGGGGAAATGGGAATTTTCTTGTATTGCCCAAAAACGTTGGGTTTTGTGCAATTTGACCAAGGTGGATAGGTGTCGAATTAAGCTGTGCTCCTCCTAACGGTACCAGGGAGCAGAGGGACCACCGGATCCCAGTAAAAATCAGGTTACTGGGGTGGCTGAGCCTGAAATAGAACCTGAATGACGCTGTTTGGGATAAAAGGGCTCTGAAGTGCCCCTTTGGTGCCCGTGGTGGGAGGTACGCAAAAAAACCCAAACCCATTGCATGGCCAGGAGAGATGGGAATTCCCAAACACAGCAATAACTTTCATAAAAAATAATTTTAAAAGGAAAAAAAATATATAAACTAGCTGAGCTCTTGCAACCTCAGCGTAAATCCTGGGGTGAGCCATTACAGGATCTCACAGCTTAGTGCTGAATTAAGCAGCAGATCAATGTTATTTATTTTTATTATTATTTTTTTTTTCTCCCTGAGCAGAATTCATAACGTTTCATGGCAAAATAAATGCAAATCTCCATGAATAAAGCAATGGCATGGCGTAGAAAAATAAGGAGGGGACCAAAGCCATCCAGGGGCACATCAGGCTTGGAGGAAGGGGATTTGGGGACCAGCCCGGGGACCAAGCACGATGCTCGGCCCCGAAATCCCATCCCAACCTTGGCTCATCACTGGGAAATTGAGCCTGAACCCAACAGATGGGATTTTTTAGGTGAAACACTTCCTGCAGCTTTCAGCCCTGATTTTAAGTTTTTTAGCCCCAGAAGACATAGTGTGCTGCCTCTTCCTTGCTCTTGGGATGGAGCTGCGGGATGCTGGGCTTGTTTGCAAGGATGCTGGGAAAGCGTTGCGTCCTTTTGCCTGGAGGTAGCCAAAATAACCCGAATATTCATAAATCTGGTTGCGGTTTGCAAGTGGGTGTGGGGTGTTGCCACGCATCGGAGGAGGCTGCCACGAGCTTGCAGAAAGCCTTATTTTTAGGAAATCCACTCTGAATCCATGTGGAAAATTGGTTCCATAAGGATAAGCTCCTGGGAAACAGTGGCACACTGCAGTTTTCCTGTAAAAACCACTCCAAAGCATCAAATTATTCCAAGGAGGGGTGGGCACATTGGGATTTTGGGTCGGATCAAGATCAAGGATGGAGCCTGTTGCGATGTCCTTGCTTGGCTGAATCTCCCAGGACTTGGTAAAAATAAATAAATTTTAAAAAGAAAAAAAAATCAGATTTTTATTCTGCAAAGGTGCTCACAGGCTTCGACTTGTGCCTGGCGAGATACCGCCTTCTTTGGGAGACAGCGATCGGGAGCGCAATGCCACAGCCCTGCTGAAACATGGCAGATAAAAGGCAGCAGGCACCAATGGAAATGTAGGAAATTAGGATGGAGAGGGGATGCTCCCGTCCTGCTGCCTCCTCCTGCACCCTGGCACCCGCTCAGCCCGTGTCTCCTTCTGATTCATCATGATTAAGCCTCGAAATTGGCCAAAGACAGGGAAAAAGGTGCCAATTAGAAGCTTTATTTCGGCTATCCGTCTTCCTTTCAGGCCCTCGGCTGGCCGGAGAGGGACCAGTGGCAAATGAAGAAAGACTTAAACGCCCCCAAATGACTTCCAAAATGTTTAAATAAGATTTCCATCAGTCTTCCCCCTTTTTGAGCAGGCGTCCCAGCGGGCTGGAAATGGGATGATTTACAGCTTGCAGCTCCTTAATGGGCTCAGCATCATCCTTGCAGCTGCCAGGGTGGGGAGGAAGAGGAAGGAGCACGGGGACGATGAAGGCTGAAGGTCAAGGGAGGGGGATTTCAAACCAGAAGAAAGAAAAAAAAAAATCCATTTAAGGATTTTTAATTTTTTTTTTTTCCCCAGGCACCTGTGTTTAAAATTTGGGGGACTTGTTCCTTGGAAAAATCAAAAAGAAAAGAAAGAGGGAGGGGGGAAGCATGAAATGCTTAAAGCCTCAGTGAAATGCATCGATTGAACCGATCATTTTTTAAAAGCTTTCCGTAGTCAGACTTTCTGGAGATCATAAATATATATATATATATTCGCCCCTGATTCAGGGCAGAAACATTTCTCAATATCCTGCAGAGAAACCGCTCCCCTGGTCCCGTCCTCCTGGGGCACAGCTGGGCTTTAGGAAGCAGAAACCAGCGGCATTTCGTGACGTATTTATCACCAAATTTGGATTAAACACAACATTTACACCACCCAACTAATTTCTCTCTATAACCTCTTTGTTTTTCACCCCTTTTTTTTTATTTATTATCCCATTAAAGACAAGGTTGAATCCCTATTAACAGGATTTGCCAGGGCTGGCTGTGTTTGAACCCCCTCCTTGCCTTAAGGCTTTGCCTTTAAAATGTGAATTTTTACCCCAAATTGCCACCCAGTAGCAACTTTTACTGCTTTTCCATCACCAGAAATAATACGCAAAAACAGATATTAGGGGAAAATTGGGAAAATTGCCACACGGTGGATGACCGCAACCACCTCCGAGGTCTCGGTGACAGTGGAACATTGGGAATTTGGGGAAAGATGGGATTTTTTTTAAAGGCTGAAGGATTTTTTCACCTCTACCTGTCCCTTTTGCTCGTTGTGCTCGTGGAGCAATGAAACGAGAACAAATCCTCCGGCGACCGATTCCCAAACCAGGATCATCAGTAACAGGAGTGAAAGTAGCCGGAATAAATCTTGTTGGGAAATTAAAGCAGCTTAGGAGGAGACAGGAGGGGTCGAGGGGGAGAAAAAGGCCATTTACGGATTTCAACCTTAAATGAATGAATCCTGAAGAAATGCAAAGAAAGGGGCAAGAGAAATGTAATTTTGCTGTCTGGAATGAAGGCACGAGCCACGGAGCGATATCCCAGTGCGACCCTGGGGGCTTGGTTCATCTCAGCCCCCATTTGCGCAAAATTGAGCTTCAAAGCTTTCCCTGGCACCCTCCTCCACCTCCCCTTACCCTCCTGGAGGCCAAATCCATCTTTTTCTTCTCCCCAAATCCATCTTTTTCTTTTCCCCAAATGCATCGGGTTTTTTTTCCTTCCCTGACTCTGTCCTTTTTTTTCTTCCCCAACTCCGTCCTTTTTTTGATCCCCAAATCCATCTTTTTTTTTTCCTCCCCAAAGCCATCTTTTTTCCTTCCCAAATCCATCTTTTTTTTTACCTCTCCAAATTCACCCATTTTTTCTCATGGCCTCTCCACCAACTTGCATGCCAACCCTGGGATGGTTTTTAGTTCAGAAAGAGGTCTTTTGGGTTTGGAGCAAGGCTTTTTTGCTTCAGAGGTTTTTTGCACTTGGAGTGAGGCTTTTTGGTGTTCAGAAAAAGGTTTTTTGGGTTCGGAGTGAGGCTTTTGGGGTTCAGAAAGAGGTTTTTTGGGTTTGGAGCAAGGCTTTTTTGCTTCAGAGGTTTTTTGCACTTGGAGTGAGGCTTTTTGGTGTTCAGAAAAAGGTTTTTTGGGTTCGGAGTGAGGCTTTTGGGGTTCAGAAAGAGGTTTTTTGGGTTTGGAGCAAGGCTTTTTGGGTTCAGAAAGAGGCTTTTTGGGTTTGGAGCAAAGCTTTTTGGGTTCAGAAAGAATATTTTTGGATTTGGGCAAGGTTTTTTGGGTTTGGAGTGAGGTTTTTTGGGTCAGAAAGGTTTTTTGGGTTCGGAGAGGGGCTTTTGAGTTTCAGAACGGAGGGGGGGTTGGATTCTAAGAGCAGCTTTTTGGCTCTGGAAGGAGGATTTGGGAGGGATGGGGAGGTTCTGGGTGGTTTTTTTTTCCTGTGCTTAGCATCAGGTTCAGCTCCTGAGCAGGGTGGGCAACACGTCCTCACCTTGGGGAGCAGGAAGGCAGCCAAGCCCAGCTTGCAGAGTTTTAGGGGGCTGCTCCTTACCCAGCCCACGGCAGTGACATCCTGCAGGGCTTTTTTTTAGGCACTGGGCTGAACCCAAGCCAAGCGTGGACCCCCTTTCTCTTCCCCCAGGGAGTTTTAGCTGCATGTGGGTGCAGTGGGTGGATCTATCCATCACTAGGTTGCAATGGGATTTTTTCCCCCGCCGCTCTTTTCTTTATTTATAGATGTCCTATGGGGGCTGGAAAAATCTTAATATCGTGGGGTTATGTAATGCCTTGCGTGCCAAAGTTCTTGATAAGGTGGGAAAGGCTTCACCCACCAGCGAAAAGGAATGGCTGCGGGAGTGGGAAGATCCTCGGCATGCACTGAGCAGCTGGGATGCTGCAAGCTGAGCATTTTGGGGAGTTTTCTGCCAACTTAGTGTACGTTGTGGAGTAGGGTTGGCTATCCCCGGTGTGGGATGATCCGTCCAGATCTGTCCCCAGCAAACCAAGGGGAAAGGATAGGGTTAATGGTACCGATGGGGAAAAACAGGAGGGGAGAAATTTTGCAGGAAATTTGGGGGTTTTTTAGGTTTTTGCAAGAGCAAAGCAACTAATTTGCACTGGGGTGACGACAGATCTTGTGTTACTGTAAATTTGAGGCCACCAAAGATGGGATCTTCTCCCTCTTTTAATTAACCTGAGCAAAACTGAGAGCAAGCATTGCAGGGGAGAGGCATCCTGCTGATTCAGCATCCTCAGGAGCTGTAGTCTGGGCTCTCTGGGTTTCGAGGCTTCAATTTTTTCAGTGTCGAGCCCTTGGCAGTGATGACGCTCTGCCAGGAGTAAAGGGCAGTGATGCCAGACCTGCAGGGGAGAGGGGGTGCCGAGCCCCGATGCCTTCACCACAGGGATGGGAGTGCAGAGAGCTGCCAGTAATGGGAAGACTTCCAAGCGTGGAGAAATTGTATTAACCCACCGGGGGCTTGAATTAGTTATTTGGAGATGAGGGATCGATGGGCCCTGATCCTAAATGGAGCATTAATGCATTAGCAGCAGTTCTGCGGAGCGGCAGTGGCCCTAATGTGATTTCCCCAGGCTGTGGCCAGCTGTCTGTCCTGCCCGCACCCCATCCCTGCCTGCTTTCACATACCCAAGACCAAATTCCCTCTAACTCCATGCTCTCATGCGGTTTAAGAGCTATTTCTTAGCTTTCGGAGGTCTCCCCCACCCGGTCGGGTCTTTTTCTTCCCCTTCATGTTGGGATGCATATAAAAAGGCATTTACCTAAAATATTTTCCCTCCTCATAAATCAGATTGGTGTGTCCTCACCCAAGCAACGTCAAGCTAATTAGAGAATTACTGCATGGTGAATTTTTAAAAAAATACTCAAAATCCAAAACGATATCTAACAGAGGAATTAATTTGGCAAATGTTTGACTCAGACGCTGTCATCCTATCCTTTCCTTTTCAGTGTCCAAACCGGCGCTGGCTAAAAGGACTTTGAGTAATTTCCTATTAATCAATCTCTTTTAAGAGGAGCTCAAAGGACATTCAAGGCCAAGGATGGAAATGAAGGCATGGGGCCAAATTAATCCCCAGCACGATGTTCCGGACTCCAGCGAAGGAAGGCAGCGAGGCACTGAAGTCGCAGAAGGCAGGGAGAGGCTGGGGTTCCCAAATTCCCCACAGCACAGTTTGCATGGAAATACCCCTGGGGCAAGCAGAGGAGTTGAAACATGGAGCGATGCTCGGCTGCGGTGTTTTGCTGCTGCTCCTGTCGGCTGTGGTCCAGCAGCAAACCTGTGGGTACCCGGGTTTTAGGGATGCTGGGACAAGCAGCATCCAATCTAAAGCTGGTTTTAATTAAGGCCATGGCATCTCTCTCACAGGGAGGCACAGCCCAAGCTGAGAATAGGGCTGTGAAGGATGGAGACAATAAAACGAAGCTGAAATAGGAAAGAGGATGATGAATAGGGGAAATAAGAGGTCAAAGTCGGTGACACGTGCTGCCTGGAATCACCCTGCACGGGATGCCAGTGGAGCCTTGCAGTGATTTTGGAAGGAGGTGGAAGGGGATGGGGTGCAGCCTTGCAAACACCACTTTTCCAGGGATCAAAAACCCACCACCCCAGCTTTCACGCTGCTGCCTTGAAGGGCTTTTGCTGCCAGCCCGGAGCTGTGGAGAGTTGAGTTTGTGAAGGGAGTGTCAAAACGTGGAAGGACCCTGAGTCACAGGAAAACGGGGCGAGCTCGCAGTGTGCCGGGGTACACGGTGAGCGTGGGGGAGAGCAGCTAAATCGGGCTGCGTGATGAGTCACAGCACGAGGGATTTGCTCAGCTGCCTTGGAGAAGTTTCTTTTCTCTGGGTTACCAAGCTCAAGAGGAGAAGAAAGGCACCGGCAATCTCCAAATGGAGATGTGCGGAAGGATGGCTTTGCCCTGGCCATGCTTCCAGCCTGTACAGCTGTGGGTTGGTTATTTATTTCTCCTTGTTTTGTTTTGTTTTGTTTTGTTTTGTTTTTAATTATTTTTCTTTATTGCATAGTTTCTCAGAGCTGGAAACAAGACCTGAAATAAGCCACCATCGGCTCTTTGCAGATGTGGCCAGGGAAGCAGCCACGACCTTCAGCATCAGCCCAAATTATCCTCAAGCACTAAAAACCTGCTTTTAGGTGAGGTCCCTGCTCGCGGCTCGATGCCATTTCTATTATTGCAATATGAAGCATCTTGGCTGGGCGAGATGGAGAAATGCAAAGTTGATGCGCCGCTTACGGAGAGAGCAGGATTAAAGGATGAAGAGGGGAGTTTCTGTTGGATATTTGATTTTTCTTGGCAATGCCATCGCCCAGCCCTGCCCTCTCCCCGGGGAGGAAGGGAGCAGTTCTCCAACAACAAGGAAAACAGTCCGCTTTTGTGCCCAGCCCTTTCTTTTCCTTGGCTGCTGGAGGATTTACCAATTAAACGGTTGTTTAGGGCTCTAAAACCACTAATCAGATCTGCCAAAAGCCTTAATGAGAGCTTTTCACTTCCTTTCCTCTTTGTTTTTTTTTGGTGGGTGGTTTTTTTTTTTTTGGCGTGTTTAAAGGTTCATTAAAGATCCACAAAGGACAGCAACGAGTTTCTCAAGCCACGCTCCTCTCCCCAAAATAATTGTGCCAGCAGTTCTTGCTCAGCGCTTGCTGCTGCTGCTCGCTAACCTGCCCACTGCCATGCTGGTGGGAACTGGGCATGGGATGCTTTTCCCTGGGAAGCATTTTGCTCTTCTCTTCCATTCCTCATTTTCCCCCTTATTTTTTTAATTTATTTATTTATTGCCATTTTGGGCCTTTTTCCTCCTTTCCTCTTTGTCTTTGCTACTGTGCAGGAAAAGGCTGCAGTGAGCCCTTAGGAAAAGGGTGTTTGGAGCACATTGGGTTGGCTCCATCCTTGACCTCCAAATTTCTCCTGGACTTTTTGCTGCTTTCATTCCATCTCCTCTTGCTGTTTCCAGCCTTGGAAACTAAACCTCTCCCCAAAGAGCACGAGCCCTTCAAGGGTAGCAGATGGCTGATGAGGAGAAAAATCGTGGGCAGAAGGATGCAAATGATCTTGGATGTCTTTGCAATATTCATCTCGTCAAGGCCGTGCTGCTGGGGAAATATATCACCCAGCTTGGCTTCTTGCAGGTTCTTCCCCCCGAGCACCCAGGTTTGGGGTATTTAATATCTATTTTATGCTTTTGCAACACTTTTAATGTCTTGGCCACTAGTGCATCACACGCTAACTAAATACTAAAGCTCTGCCAAAAGTGTTTTGTAGCATCACTCAGACTCTTCTGGAGATGCTGCTCCAAAACAGAACCCCCCTGTGTCTGTGGGCAGCTTTGCAATGATATCTTCTCCATCAGCTGGAACAAACCTGCAAATTTCAGGATGTCAGAATTTCTCCTGGGATCGAAATTCCATGTTTTGACCAACTGTAATTATTGGGTGTCACCGCGTGCTGCTTGTGCCATCCGAGCGTGTAGGCGTTTCAAAGATCTCAAGAAAATAACAATTTCCAGTGGGGGTTTAGCTTTCAAAAGTTGGGTTTATTTGCAGCAAAACGGGATCTGCCTGCATCTTGCTAAAAGAAACTCTTGCTTCTAGACCCACTGCCAACTCTAAGTGCGGTGCCGAGTAGATATATTTTAATATTGAAGGGAAAAACCATAATAACTTATGCAAAAATGATGGGGAGTTTCTCAAAGCTACTTATCAGCTGCAAAACTTCCCCAGCCCTCTTCGAAACTGCAAAACTCTGCTCTCAGATGAGCGTATTGCACATTTAATTCTCTCTGCACAGATCTCCTCTGCATTGCCAGGCGGCTTAAGATACTTTAATGTGTGCAGCAAAGGCTGGTGGTGACACATGTAATTAAGTCTTGCAGAACACCCTTCAACAGTAGAGATCAAAGCAATTTGCAAAATAAATGTGCGTCATTATCTTGACTTTACAGGGAAACTGAGGCTTAGAGAGGGGAAATCTCCCAGCAGACAAAGGCTTGGAGACAGGGAGGGGAAAACAGGATTCCCAAATCCCTCTTCTGCTGACAAGGCGAAACTGCGGAGCACTAAAATTGCCGGTGAATGTGTTCGGTAGCCTACGAACTACGAAGTCTCCAATGGGGGAATAATTCAGCTTGAAAGAAGAAAGGGATTGAGATGCAAATAGATTCTCCCCCAAAAATGACGGCTTGAAAGAGGGACTTGATTTGCTGTGTGGGAAGCTATTTCAAGGAGAAAAGTCAGTATTTTACTGTGTTGATCCAAGGAGCCTCACCCTGCGTGAACAAACTCAGTCTGTCTCTGGTTTTTATGCTATGAATTGGGGTCATCCAACCTATTTGCACCCTGTAGGCTCTACTTCACCCCAAAACTCCTGCTTGCTGCCTTGGTGTGGCACCTCCATAGACCACATCTCCAAGATGACATGGAAATTTAGGATGCATCCACATGCTGGCTTGTTCATGGGTCTCTGTGGCTGCGTTGGCCAAGTAAGAGTGAACCAAGCCAGGGGTGTCCCTCAGGTCTCCATTTCTTGTCCCTGTGTGGTGGTTATTTGCTCCAGACAATATTTCTTGTTGTTATTCCTCCTTGAGCAGAGCTGGATCCACCACTTGCCCACTCAAGGCTCTTTGTTTCCAAGAGCCCTCAAGATAGTACCCCTGTGCTTTTTTTGCCATAATTACATTTTGCTTTGCAACTACCAAAAAAAAAAAAAAGCCTCCTGACAACCAGTGAAAAATAATTAGCAGCACATTGTATCATTAAACACTAGACTTTAATTAAATTGCATCGAGATAACTGCCTCTAACGACTGGAAGTCTGGAGCCTCCAGACAGCCAAGCACTCAGCAGAATAGAGTAAAGGATCTCATAAAATAGACACGTGTCAAGTCCTTTCCTCTTGCTGATGAAGCACCTGCCAAAGTAGGGCATCATATTGCATCTTCCACCTGGAAATAACTTATTACCCCTTGTCCTCCCCTGCTTTTCATCTCTTGGGAGGTAATGGGCTTTTGTCAGGGTTAAGTTTCATCCTGAGAGGAGATGCTGCTCATCTCATGTTGGCCTCCTCGTGTTTGGCAACATCTTTTTCATCTTTGTGCCTTCATAAAAGGTGTTTCCCCTGGGATGTGGGATGGCTGGACCTGGACCAACCATGACAGCAACTCAGTGGAGGTCACCCACAAAACTGCAAGTTCATGCAAGTAGTGGCTTTGGTGGGTCGACTACAGGGAGAGCTTCTTGGAGCATCTAGGCCACTGTGGCCCATTGCTTACCCATGTCCTTGATGGACTCAAGCTTCTCTAGAGTCGTTGGAAATCTCAAATGGACCCATTTTCAAGGTGGTTTTGGGTCTACCCACATCTCCAAGCCCATTTCCAGGTGTGCAATGGCTTTACTACCCAGCTACAAGTCTCTCTGCTTGACGTATGTTGGGATCAGTTTGTACCACTTGTGAACTTGGAGTTTCTGTGCATGTTTAGTGGGTAAAAAGGTGCTAGCTGGATTAATATGGGAGGGGGAAAGGTGCTCCCAGGCTTGCACTTGTTTTTTGAGCTGAAAGCTATTACATTTTTCTCGTATTATTGCCTTGCCCTAAATACAATTGCAATCCCCCTGTCGTTGGCCCACCCCGATGTTTAATGCTGACTTCTCCCAACGCGGGCGCAAAGCAGAAGCCTTCTTCCGCGTGAAAATTTAATTACTGCTTTCTCGCATCTCGCTGCCAGACCTATAAAAAGAGGCTTATCGAGAACGATAAGCCCAGCGTCCTCGGGAATCGCACCGTAACTCATGCACGGAGCTGAAATGCAAAAGGGCAGCTCCTTTTGTGGCCTTTTTCCAACCACCTTCTCCTGGCAGTGTTACAGCCAGGCACTTTGATGCAAATGCCCAAGGTTTTGGGCTTGTTTTTTTATTCTCCTTTTAAATAAAGTAAATACCATTAAAATTCAACTGCTTCTCTCTTGTTTTTTGCCTTGTCTTTCATCCTCACTTCTTCCGGCCATAGTAACGTTTTTTCCCCCCCACTATTCTGGTTGTGAATCCTCTTGGGAGAAGGTTTCTTTTGAAGGGATCCCATTGCTGGTGTAAAGGAGCAGAAAGGATCCGGGTCAGATGTTGCCGGTGACTCTTTGCTCGCCATCATGTTGCAACATCCCCAAAAGCCACCTCTTTGCAAGCAGATGTCTAGCCAAATCTCCAAAGAGCTCGTAAATAGAGAAAGCAAAAGGAAAGCGAGATGCCTCCTTGCTAAAAGTCAGTTTTCTGCAAATTCTTCAAGGTGCTCTTCCTCCTTGTAAAACTGCCCGTTACAGCCCAAGGTTGGGTCTCCAAAGAAAACAGTTGTGTGCTGGGCAGGGCTGTGGATGTGCCCAGAATTGATACAGGCGCTGAGTGCGATGCTTGCTGTAAAACTGCTCGAGGAGGGCAAGGTCTCCTCTGAAAGACTCAAAAAAAAATCCTTAAAAAGCAGAATTCTCTCTCTGAGCTCGAGGTGAGGGGTTGCACTCGTGCAAAGCAACTGGCTCCCATCCCCTCTTGGCTTTTTTCCCCCACGTGAGCTGGGTCGTGCTCTTTCCCTTTTGCCTCCTCGTTGTTTCACGGCAGGTTGCAGAGGTTGGCTTTGATTTATTATTGCTGGGTTTGTTCAAAAGCACCGGGAAACACGGTGCTCTGACTGTGGTTTCACTAGGACCAGCGGAGGAGCGAAAGCTCCACACAGTGCCAAAATTATTATTTATTTTATTATTTTCAAACAATTTTATGAAAAATAACTTGATTTTTTTTCTTTTGCTCTGGAAAAAAAAAAAAAAAGTACTGCTTGTTTCTCTGGTTGGTGGGGGAGATGCACAGGACCTGGCTGCTCTTCTGCATTGTTTAAGGTCAGCTCTAGATATTTTCACGCACAATATTTGGCTGCCAGCACCATGGCTTGAGCTGATGCTGAGTTGTGCATCCAATTGACCAAACCTCTCCTGCCTTGACAGTTCCATTGTGTCCCTCTTAAAAGGTCTGGCTCTTTTGCGAGGTCATTTTTAGGCTACTTGCCCGGTGTGATGCCAAATGTGGCTTCTCCCAGTTGCTGCTGGCTCTGATGCACGGATGTGTTTCCAGCCCCGTGCAAAACATCGCTGTGTCTATTACTTTCTAGAGGGTCTGCGGTGGGATTTTTTAGGGTTTGCTCCCATAGGAGCGATCTGGCAGGAACACGGCCACGCAGGTCCGCTCTCCAGGGACAGGCAGGAGCCGGCTGCAGGCAGCGATGGGCCATCTGGCAGTGTTTGGTGTGCAGGCAGGTAGCTGGCAGGGGGAACGCTCAGCGCTTTCAAAGAAAAGGGGAATAAAAAGGCATTTGGATCATACTTGGAAACTTCACAGGCTGGGAAGTCCAATGTTTACGCTGGGTTGGTGGAAGCATTTTCTTACAACCCTTGCCCAAATCTAGGGATTTAGAGGGCAAAAATACCAAGTGTGGTAACTGGTTTCAACATTGTATGGGATAATCCTGTAAATTGATGGTCTGGCTTCAAATCTGAGCTGTGCTCTTATTCCTGCCCTCTAGATAGATAATAACTGTCCTTGGGTTTGGGAGTTTTGGGGTGAAAAATGGGGGAAAACCACAAAGTGCTCAAGAGCATGGAGCGATAAGACACCTACATGCACTTGCCTGCCTCTTCCCCTATCAAGGTTTTGCTCAGTGTTGCATTTATTTTGGCGAGCCTGGAGGGAAAATAATGATATATTCCTTAGGGGAAGCATTTATACAGTCTATCTGCCTTGGAAAAAAAACGCCTCTGAATAGCGATTGTGAAGATTGGACTTATTTATATAAGAGGAGAGCCTGGTAGGAAGGGTATTATGGGCCTGGGAAATACAGAATAGGGTAAAGATGAGAAATCAGGTGCCGGCAGTCCTGGAAGTCGGGGGCTGAGAAAGGCTGCAAAACCCCAATGGGGAAAACCTGACTTGATAAAAGGCAAATTTCACCCATCTGGTCCGTAATGAGACTCTCTACCGTGATTTTAGCTGTTTTCTCTCCCAGTTCCCTTACATTTTAACTGCTGGGTGCTATGGTATGGCGTATTGGATTTGTTTTTCAATGAGAAAAGCTTCCCCGCTGCCATCAGATGCATTTCTTTACCCTTTTTCCATGCAAACTTCAGCTCTGGTTTATTCTGCTCTTCTCCAGGTACTTGGCGGTGAATGGATTTAATACTTAACTACAGCCCATTCGTGCACCTCACCTGCCCGAGGAGATGCAGGGAGTGATTTGCATATTTATTAAATATCTTTTAGTAGGATACACAAGCCGCATTGCTACATCTCGCTCGCGATGCTGGGAGGTGAAGCAGCGATGAGAGGGGGGAGAAAACCCACCACAGAAGGGCATGTTAAAAAATACTGAAGGTAAAATAGACAGGGTTGCTCGAGGAGTTGGGATCTTGCTTTTTCTCCATTATTTTCCCTTTTTGCTAAACCTCGAGCAGTGAAACCATCCCAGGGTTCCCAAAGGAGTTGTCTGGAGTCAGAGCAGGTGTAGACGGGCAGTGCAGAAAGCACTCGGGGTCGTGGTTTTGAGCTCAAAAGACCTATGCTGTGCTCGAAACGTGTCGCTTAACGTGGCCTTAATGAAGAAGGAGAGCACCTGCGGTGGTGGGATGCTCTTGGAGATCAGAGGGGGATTCATCTCATTGAATTTTTGACACCTGCCACGCAGGTGCTTTGCATCCGAGCTCATCCGCCGGCTGCTTTTGCATCTGCCGTGGGCGAAGGTGATGGGCAGCCCCCGGGGTGGGAGGATGGGGGTTGGGGTTTTTCCTCAAATTTGGCAGCAATTTCTATGTGCCACTGCAGCAGTGATGAACCACTGTGTCCTCTTGGGCTTGCCCAAAACAACTTACTTTTATTTTCATTTTTACTTCGGTCTCAGTAAGCAGTGAGTTATCCCATAAGGGATTTGGCAGGTCCAGAGCAGGGCTGTTGGATAGCCTCTTTTAGCTGGTTTTCCCTAAGGAAAAAACCATCTTGTGCAACTGTTCCTTGTCCCTCCTTGTGCCCAAAACCTGAAATTTGGGCCTGGCTTGGTCGGTCATCTCAAAACCCTTATTTTGAGGCTTTTGAGCCAAAAAGCATCCTTTCCCTTCCTGTCACCCATCCCCCACCTCTGGGAAAGCGTGCACTAAAGAAACGCTACGAGCCCCATCATGGGCTCATGTTGCTTACTTGGATGTTGAGGAATTGACCTACATGCCTTCAATTTGGGTTAAAACAGAGGGGTATTTTTGCTCTCCTGCTTGCAGTAGTGCTCGCTAACCCGGCTGCTGGGAGAGCTTGCATAATTCACCTTTCTACCAAGGCAGAAAGCAAATATATTGGTGCTGGGGGGAAAAAAAAGGCAAGCGAACAAGCAAATCCCATTTACACCTTTGGGAAGGAGTCTCAAACGTGTGGAAATAAATGGAAAACCTGGCTGAAAACTTCCCCAGTGCCCAAATTTCACCTGTTTGCGTCGGCGTGTGTTGCTTGTTATCTGTATTTCTTGCTGGGTGATGGACAGTGCTTAAAGTCAGCATCTAGAGCAGAAAACACACGCTCTCTTCTGAGATGGATGGATGCTCCCCGCTCCGTGAAACATCTTATGTGCCCAAGGTGATACAGACATTGTAAGAGCTCCCCTGACGATACGTAAAAAATTTATAGTTGCTTCAAACCCGCAGATTTATGGGCCAGGGAGGTAAAGCTGCATGAAAGCAAAGCAGGTATAGGGATGCTGGAAGTGAGTGAGGAGGAGGAAGGTCTGGATGATGCAGCTGGGGCAGGTGGTGTTAACACAGAGGGTGACTTGGAGCAGAGGGACGTAGGAATTGCAGTGAATTTGGTGGAAAAAAACCACAATTTTCCTGCTGGCAAAGGTCAGGCTGGGCGGCCAGGGCAATCCTTTCAGGCTGTGGATGCTAGGAGGTGTGCTGCGGAGGGAAGCAAACCTCGTAAGGTGGGATGCAGAGAGAATTTAGGAGCCACGGCTGAGACGTGAAAGGAGATGACGGCTGAGAGAGGCTCGGGTGATATTGCTTTTGCAGGAGTGTAAACAGGCAGGCGA
>VYXH01000122.1:64207-84326 GCA_013397275.1 Burhinus bistriatus | reverse complement strand
ATATCTCCAGAGGTCCCTTCCAACCCCTGTGATTCTGTGATTCCTCCCCCCTAAACACAGTTTCAGAACCCTTCCACTGTGCTTGTCTAGTGGGGTGACCTCGAGCCCTTTTGGGGTTACCCTCCTTGCTGCATCCCTGTGATCTCGCAGGGTTATCACCTGGGCCACGTGTGTGTTAGCAGCAGAAGTCAGTGCTGGAGACAGTCCTTTGAAATGCAATTAGCACTTGTATTAGCTAGAAGCAAAACTATCATTAATAGGGTCCAGACAGCCCTGGTGAGGGAGGTCTGAAGCAGGGAAGGAGGTTTTCCAGCGCTGGGCTGAATCCACAGCAAAGCCCTGCCTGATGGAGACCACCCGGGGGGGGAGTTTGGGCTGCTGGCTTTGCAGGGGTTTAGCCCTTGACTCCAAGGAGGTTTGGGAAATATCAGAAAAAAAACACATTTCCGAGGACAGGAACATTGCAACCCAATGGAAAGGGACTGTGGAGGTGGAAACATGGCATCGCCGAGCCCTTCCCGGCCTCCAGACCACACATTTCGTCTCTTCTGGTGCTGGGAGAGCATCTCCATCTGCAAAATCCTTCTTGGCTGGAAAGCTTGGTGTCTCGGAGGGCTGCCAGCATTGCAAAATGGAGCAGGGGAGGTAGGGATTTAGTTCCTCTCCTGCCCAAACCTCAGTATAATTTCCTGTTTATATAATGCCTTCAACAATATATTTCAGAGGGGAGGGCGAAGGGGATTAGCAGCGGTTATTCCAGCCCCGCTCCGCCTCTCCGTGCTTGTAGATAAATCCCGATGCTGCATCCTATCTGCCCAGGACAGGGAAAATGGGAGCTGGAGACCCCTCTGTTGGGATGCACCTGCTTTGCACGTGTCTTTATACCTACTTGTTTCTTTGCAAAGGGATCTGCAGCGACGGGGACAGGTTGGAGCCATGAGAGATGCTCCATGATGGGGGTTTGCTTCTCCCCAAGGGAGCAAAGCGAAGGGTGGGATGCAGGGTGGCAGGAGGAACGTGGTGAGTGGCACTCGAGTTCTCTCCGAGGTGGTCTGCTAGCTGTGGAAATGCTTCTTTCGGGGCTGGGTTTCATGGGCAACCCTGGATTTGCTGGTAGCAACCTTGCTTTTGATGGTGCATGTGCTGGGGAGAACACCCGGCTGGTCCCCAGGGTGAGTTTTGTTCTCGGTGCTGGTAATGCTTGAAAAGAGGAAGATGATGAAAGGGGTGATTTTGGCTGGCAACTGTCATCGTCACATGCACCGAGCGATGGCTTTGGGAGCTGCTGGCTCCTCACAGTGGGCTGAGATGGACCGTAACAGCAGGAGGGTGAGGAAAAAGCTCCCGCTCTGCAGGTTATCACCAAAAGCACCAGGATCACCCCAATTTTGAGGTTGGGGGGGATTTGGGTAAGCTGAGCTCTCTGTACCCCAGTCAGCCCTTTTGCAGAGATGAGCACCTTCTTCATCACAAGTTGGTTGTTGGCTGCGTCTTTCCTTCTATTAAAAAAACCAACCAAACAAACCAAAACAAGCAATAAAAATCTTTGGTTTGCTTGGAAACGGTCTGGAAGAGGATTTTAAAGGCCAAGTGACTTAGGTTTCCATCCCAACTTTGCACCTCCGGAGACCGGGGTTCAAAGCTTGGCTCTAAGTCGCACTGAGGAAAATTTTCCAGCTTGAATTTGGGCAGTCCCTTGATGTACCATGATCTGAGATACTTTTTCTGCTCCGTCAAGCACCTTTCTTGTATTGTAAGCCCTGAAAAGCCCCGTTCCCTGCGGATTTAGCTTCTGCACAGGCTATTAGAAGAAGAGGACGACCCGCACAGGCTTTGCCATCCCACCCTCATGCCCTGCTTGCGGCACTGAGAGCGTTCCAAGAGCCAGTGGTTGAATTTAGCTGGTTTTCTTGCTTTTCTCCTACAGATATACCTGCCAAGTTGCATTGCAGAAGGATGTAGGTGACTCAGAGCAGGGTGGGAGGATCTGGGCAACTTCGCCGTGCCCAGCACCCTGAAATATATACAGCAAGCTGCTGGGGAGCGGAGTTTTTTCCATGTAGGATGAATAACAGACTGGATCTGCTGATGCAGAAGCACCATATAATGGGTAGATATTGCTCCAGAAAGGATGCAAAAGATGTATCACCAGCGGGAACAAGGCTGGGTGATAACGCAGCTGGTTCGGCTTCCAGACAGACCATCTTTCATGGAGAAAAGCCTCCAGCACTTCATCTCCGCACAGGCCATTTTCTCCTTGCAACTTGATGATGAGATATTTTCCATAAGTGCTGGCCGAGGTGGCTCTTTTTAAGCTATGCTTGCGTCTTATTACGTTATTATGGCTTTGGGTTTTTTTTCTTTCTCCCCCACTTCTCTAAGGAAGTTCTTTGCAAGCAGTTGATGTACGCAAACTGGCTGGAGAGAGTTGGGTTTCCTCCTGACGGAGAGTGAATTTACGCTGCTGTAATTATAGCAGCGGCGTGGGTGCGGAGCGATGCTCGAGGAAGTGCAGGCGAGCCCTGTTTCCAAATTAAACCTTTCTACTCTTAGAAATGTGACTTCAGTATTTTACTTATTTATTTATTTATTTTGGAGCGGGGAAACCACGTCTGGGCAACTTCATGGTGGGAAATGATTTGGAGGGGGCAGGATTTGGGCACTTGGCTGTTAGGGATGCTCATGGGTTTGTTTGCATGGACCACCCTCCTCCGCCTCCTGATCTGCTAAAAGCTCCCCGCCGCGAGAAAACAACCCGGCTCTTTAAAATTGAAAGGGCTTATTTAAACAATGTTATCTCTCTGGTGAAGAGAGAGAACATATTGAATGGTTATATTTAGTGCCGGGTATAGGACAAAGCAGATGCAGAGAGATTTTTAACACGGGAATGTTAATCACTTATGCCACACTGCCTCAGAGAGATGTGTGTGTATGTATATATTTTTATATAGATGCAAGACGCATGTGCTCAGACACCTGTGTACTTGCTGAGGATGAGGACGGGAGCTGAACATTCCTCCTTGATTTGCTTTTTGACCTTTTTCCACCCCAGAAAGCTTGTCCTGGCAGGGCGAAGCGATGCGGCTCTGGGAAAAGGGGACCCCCTGAAAAGCACAGCAGGAGGGATGTGCTTTGGCTGTATGGGGGCATGCACAGCCCCCCTTCTTTCTGCCCTCCCAAAATGGGATGGGGATGGGAAGGAGAGCACTTACAGGCTTGCAAATGGGCTGTTTAACAAGCCCAGCAGTGCTCTCCCCCGCCCCGACAAGCCGCAAGGAAAGCCTACCGCATTACCCAGCCTCTATTACCCACCCTCGCGGGAGCACTGAATTAAAGGAAATATTTTATGATCCTACGCTTCGTTATGTTTTATTAAAAGCAGAGTGTCGGCCTCCCCTGCCACATTCATCAGATCAGAGGCTCTGTTGGTTTTTTCCCCCCCCGCTTCCCTCCCAAGCTCTGGCTGCCGTCGCTGTTGTTCCCAAAGCATCCGACTGCTTGGGTTGGCTGTAGGGCCGGTCCAGGGTCTCCTGGTAGGGGAGGAAAATATGCAGTGGGGTGAAAAATGTGGCTGATTTGTTTGTCTAAGGATGCTCCATAACCAAACTGGCTTGGGGCTGTGGAGTCGTGCTGCAGAAATAGCTGGTGGGTGCAAGAATAGGGATGGACATGGGAAAGCAGAGTCGTGGGGAGACGTCATCCTATGGAGGGGTTTGAGTCGTGGGTGGACGTGAGCACATCCCCATGAAAAGATGCTCAGAAAAGCCTCCCCCCCCATTTTTCAGTTTTGCTCCATCTCGGTGCGATCAAGCCCAGGCTGGGACGACCTCCGGGATATCACTGTTTTGGGGCAAAAGACCCCCAAAAATGCCAACATCCCCTTTGCAGAGCTAAGGTAGTGAGCAGGGCTGGGAGTTTGCTATATCAACCCTCGAGATCAGCAGCAAAAAGCCAGACAACTATTGATAACCAGGCATATCTGGAAGCGGTTAGGAGACAGAAAGGTATTAATTAGCAGTTATTTCTCAATGGAGTGGAGATGGATAGGGATTAAGGTAACAGCCATGTGCATCCTCTCCGTAAGTGCGGCAAAGTAACGGTAAATCAGCGTTATGAATCGGTGCTGTAAGAGGGAGATATGTTTTAATCTTATTAGCAGCGCGGCATTACTGGGAGAGCAAAGGGATTATTAATCACGGAGCATAAATCGGGGAGAAGAGGGTAGCTTCAAATTAGCAATACTGCTTTGTACAGCGGAGAAGGGTGGCGGAGATGGAGGAGAAAAGGCAGCGGATGGAGGCTGAGTCAGGGGGGAGGTAACGAGGGAAAGGGCAAAAAGCCCATGCTGGGGGATGAGGGAGAATCTGGGATGCGGCTGCCCCCTGCCTTGGCCAAATCAGTGCCTGGGAGTGAGTGAAGGGCCATCTCTGGGCCAGTGCCAAAGCCTAGAGCTGGACATCACTGTAGGTTATATCTGTTTTAATGTAGGATATGCAGGTATCTGTCCCTTCAACCCATCCGTCTGTCCGTCCCTCCATCCATCCATCCTTTCATTCTTTCATGCCTCCCTCCACCCATCCCCGTGTTGCTCCCTCCCTCCATTCATCCCTCTATCCCTGTTCTTCCATCTGTCCTTTCATTCATCACTCCATGCCTCCCTCTATTCCTCCATCCCTTCCTTCATCCCTCCATTTTTCCATCTATCCTGTCCTTCATCCCTCCCTCTGTCACTCCTTCCGTTCCTCTCTCCATCCTTCTGTCCCTCCGTCCATCCCCTTGCCCCATACACAACCAGTAGAAGACACTGGCTGCCTCCAGAACGCTCCCCATGCGAGCAGAGGGTTTCGTGGCGGTGGAGGAGAGGAGCAAGGTGGCTTTGGCTGCTTTTTAGCACCCAATTCAGGTAACGACGGTGCCAATCCGGCTGCCACAGGCTCCCCCAAGGTCATTCTTGGGGTAAAAAACTGCCCATCAAGCTCTATATTGCAAAAAAGAGTGGACTTTGTAGCTCTTGGGACTTCTGCCCAGCACCAGGCTTTATTTTCCCCCCTACTCTGCCCAAGGTTGTGCCTTTGGAGAAGTTGTTCTGAAGGAAAATAGGAAAAAAAAAAAAATTAAGAATAATAATAATCCCTTTCCAGTTACACAGCACAGGAATCGATGGTGCGGGCAGAGATCGCTCACCGCAGACACCCGGGGAGGGAGTGGGAGAATTGATGGCTGCCTCGTTTGTCACCAATCAGAAATATGGGATAATTGGATTTCCTGCAAATAGAGAAATAAATAAGCAAATTCATCATCTGGGTCATGGTCACCTACTTCTCCTGGGCTACCTTGGCCACCTTGGTGTGGCAAAACCCTGCCAGCACCTTGTCGGGACTCTTAACTTGATGGGAAACTCGATGACAGCATCTAAACCTAAATCTTCATACTTAATTTCTTAACTATTTTTCCTCCCTTCTGCCCACCCCAAGCCTGTGTATCTCCTGCTAAAGCTGGGAGAAGGTTTAGGGAGTATTGTGGGGTTTCAGATGGGAAAATTCAAAACTGTGCTTATTTTTCTGAGGAGCAGCATGTCTGATAACCCCTCGCTGTTACTGCGGGATGGGATTTTTGCTGGATCTCAGATGGGTTTGTAAAGGGTCTCGCTTTCCCCCTTGCGAGTGGGGAAATCGAAGCACAGAGCGGGACTTGCTCCAAAAGGCGTTCTCCGAGCAGCTCCCTGCTGCTTCCAGCTCTGCTAATTAACCCTGGATGGGATTATGCTCCAGCCTAGATTAACACCATGAGCAGTGGTTTCAAATAATTAGCTGCTGGTGTCGTAATCCTTACCCCGACGGAGGGTGAAGCAGCGGCAAAACCATCCGCTGCCATGGGCAGGTCCCTCCCCAGTTCACCCAAGAATTGGATCAGTCTTTGCCGGGGGCTCGGCATCTCTTTTCCCAGGTTGCGACATCTGTATCTAATCCATCAGCTCCACTTTGGAGCTCTAACAAACCAGGCTGGATACAAATCATTCGCCCCTTTTTTTTTTTTTTTTCTCTCCTAAATTGCATCTCCGGGATGGTTTTTGCTCAGCAGCGCTTTCGGCGCTGGCTGGAGGTGAGACCCTTGATCCCAGGTGAGATTTTCACTGATCCTCTGTGCTCGGGGGCAGCATCCAGATGTTGCATCTTCCTGAGGCCAACGTGGAGAGAGATGCCAGAAGGGATCCGGCTGATGGGGGGCGGAATCTGTGTCGGGATGGAAAGCCGAGCCTGTTGCTGGTAAAGGGGATCTGGGTTTTTGCTGGTGGGGGGGAAAAAGCCCCGTTTCCGATTCTTTGCAGAGCAGGATTACAATACAGTATCTCCTTCTCCTGCCACACTTAATTCCAGATTAAACCCCACATCTGCACTGGGGGGAGGGGGGTTGCTGGAGATTAGGAGATCCTGCTGCCCTCACCGTGATGCCGCTTGGGTAAAAATAACGGAAAAGCAGAAGGGTTAGAATTTTTAGCACGCACAAGCCCTGCGGAGGCTGCTAAGGTAGCAGGGTACCTGGGCATCCCAGCCTCCAACATTGACCCACATCGTGCCCAGGTGTTGGGGAGGTACCATGCTTTATTGTGAGGTTTTGGGGAGGGGGAATGCTGTGCCGTTCCGGAGGCATTGCATGGAATTTGGTGGCCGGCAATGGTTCCTGCTCTGCAAAAGTGGGATTGTAGGAAAATTCCTCATCTGGCGAGCTTGGGATTTGCTGGGGAAAGACAGGACCCTGCTGCAAGTCTCCGTGGAAATACATCCAACTACCGCACTTGGTGGAGAAGCGGTCCGCATTGCATGGTGCAGCATGGGGGAGAGCTGGTTAAAGCGATAATGGGGTAAAATAAGAAAGAATTGGGGGGTTTTCACAGGTCTCGAGGTTAATTAGGATCTGCAATGAGGCGCTTTTAGAAAAAGGAGAAAGCAAATCTCTCCTGGGAGTTATTAGCAGAAGCGGCACGCAGGAGGGAATTATTACTCTGCAGTTGAGGTTGAGGGGGGGCAGCAGTTTTGAATGGAAAGCTTTGAGGAAAATCCAGCTGCCGTGAAGGAAATCCACAGGAAAGCGAGAAATCCTGCAGGAACTGGGTTTGCTTAATTGGGGAAGGGGAAATTTGGGGTGGGAGGGGAGGCATGTGCACTTAGAGCTGGTGCAACAGAGTGGGTGCGGGGACGGGTGGCGTCTCCCACCCGTTGCACCTCATTTTGCCAAAAATCTGTTGGCTTTAGCTCACGGGGTGGGGCTAAAATTGGGGTGCCATTGGTTTAGAGGACTCTGCCTTAAATAGCTGGTGCGGGGTTTTTCAAACAGCGTGAATGGCAGGCTGCGCTGCAGGCAATCAGCCCCTATTTGCATATATGCATACATGCAAATGAAGAGCACGATCTCCATTTAAAAAAATGGGGCATCTGAGGCCCAGGTTGACCCAGGCGCATTTTGGACTTCATTTTGGCACCAGCAGCTGCTGGCACAGCTGGGGAGAGACCAAGGGGTGCCAGCAAAGCCATTGCTCTGAGTCAGTGATGCCACTGGGTTTTTGGGGGAATTCAGCCCTGCCAGACTCGGTTTCCCTCCTCTCCTGGGACAAGGCATCATTTAGGACTCTGAAAACCCAGAAAAGCACTCAGGATGGCCAAATCCTTAAATAAACCGTAAATAGGGATAAAGGAACAAGACTGATGAGCAATGTAATGATGACAAACATCCTCCCCTTCCAAAAAAACCAAACTCAACGACCCATCACAGGTCATGGCCACCAATTTTAGCAGCTATAAACCGCAGCCGGGTGCTTTAGCGCTGCGCTAAAGCATTACATTTTAATGGCAATATCAGTAGTGTGAAGATGCAGTAGTAAAATATNGCATCGTTAGGAGATAGAGGCGTGCGACGTAAGCCGTTGGCTTTATGGTGATGCGCTGAGCACACCGGCAAGCGTGGGGGGGAGAAATTATAAATAAAACTTTACTGTGCTAGAGTAAATGCTGCTAAACATACTTCACGTCTGCGCGGCGGCGGGAGATAAATATTCAGTCTATAATTTATGTACATGACTTCCCAGCCTGTGCAGGGGGGGCTGGTAGCAGCTAATAAAATACAATATATCAAGAAGACTTATCAATGCAGCAAGCACGAGCCTGCTGATAATCTGCATGGGGTGGCGAGACCCATCTTCTTCATGTTGACTGCTCTTTTTTGGGGTTGATTTATGGGGTTTTGGGGTTGGGTGGGTGTTTCCCAAGTGGCTGTTGGTTTTGGTTGGGTCTCTGGTCTTTCTTCATGTGTGTGCACATAGACAGATGCTCATCTAGGAATGACCTCAGTCTTCAGCCTTGGAGGTGTTGAAATGTTACCCAAATGGAAGATATTTCCCATTCATCCCAGTAAGGTACCCCCAAAACTGCTCCCAGTTGTCCAGTGCCTGTTGCTTCCCTCCAAACCTCCTTTTTCTGTCATTCACCCCCAAATTCACACTTCACCATCATAAGCATCTCTCATTTTGTAGTCAGCGGGTTTGGCTTCGCAGTGGCTCGCATCTCTCAGGGTGGGCAGGACGCGGACCGTGGCTTCATGACTTCAGGATTTACGCCGCCAGTGTTACATCTCTGAGTTTCTCTGTGGGAAATCACCTGATTTTCAGGTTGAGCATCCAAATGATGCATCCAAATGGTGGATCCAAGGTCATCCCAGCTGTTTGTAGCAGGGCATGGGCTTGCTCTGGCCAGTTTGCCTCAAAACTTCCATCTGTTTGCTGGAACGACTGTTTTCACCAGGATTTCGGGCAAACGCCTTGACGGAGATGTAGTACAAGCACTAACTTGGCGCTGCGAGTAAAAGAAGCTGAGCTAGAAATGGGTTTTCTCATCTTGTGCTCCGATGAGCTGGAACAGCCTTCCCAATAAGCCTTCGCTTAGCAAAGGTGTGATGAAGACGTTAAAGCGGGTTTTGTTTCAGTCCGTGCCCAAGCCACGGAGCTGATATGGATGGCTCTATCCACTGCAGATTTGTTTGTCGGGAGAAACGCACCAAAGGTGGCGACGGGCTTGTAAAAAGGTGATGTTTAGATCTATGTTACTAGCCGGTGCTTGGTGGTGGGTAGAGCTAGTGCTTGAGTAGTTGATAGAAGAGTTACGGGAGAGGGAAAGGTGGAAATGCTGGAAGGAGGAGATGGAGAAGGGGCAGGAGATGGGTGTGGAAAAAGGAGAAGGAGACACCGTGACATCCCAAGGCTCCCATGACCCAAACTCTCCCTTTCTGTGTCTGAGGCCGTTTACCATGCCAAGGTTGTGCTGATGTGCATGAAAACTCCACTGAGCCAAAGCATTTGTAAGATGTTTTTAGCCCAGCGTGATCCATTTTGAGCCTCGCTCTTCATTTCTCTGCAGCCTGCGGTGTTGCTGCACCATACCGGGGCTTAGCTATAGGCACTGGTATAAAAGAGCCAATCTCTGCCCTTAAGAATGTAAAAATGACTGTAGTGTTCATAATGAGGTAAAAACTGGTCTAAAAATTGATTTTTCTTAAGATATATTGACATAACTCTTTGGGAAGCCCTTACGTGATTGTGCAGTGTGTAGATGCTCTCTGTGATTCTAAGACAGCTGCACACAAGTGATGGCACGGCACAAAATTAGGCTTTATTTCTTTTTCTTTCTGGTTAGGATTTATTTTTTTTCAGGAGAAATCCAGGGTTTAAGGAAAAAAGGAAAGCTGTGGGCAGTGTTCAAAAGTCTCTTCTCAACTCTTTGTCACCAGCATTGAAATCGTTGAAACTTGGTTTTGGTTTTTGCATTACACCCACCCAAAACTAAGCAAAAAGCTTTGGACTGGGACATGGTGATAAATTTTGACCAGTAAAGCTTAAAACCCCCATCATTTTGTAGAGTTTTGACAGATTTTGATCATTAAATCCTAACTGCAGCAGACCCCTTAGGGCCTGTCTCTTCCCAGCAGCCCCGATGAAGTGGTTTTCTCAGTTAATCTTGATTTAAAAGGGGTCGAAAGGCCAAACCAGCCGTGCTCAATCAATGTATTGATTAAAATTATTGATTTACATTACAAAGAGCTAACAAGACGCATCCGTAGGATCTGTCAGGTTCAACGTGCCTACTGCATCTTATTTAGTTAGAGAAAAATGTACCCAAGCCGATTCTAGGCCTACTCCCTATATATTCTGTACGTTTTCTCTCTGGCTCTGCAATACCTAAGGATTTAGGGGCTGGTCCAGCAACCCCCATAAAGAACAATTAGAGGTACAGCTGCAAAGTGTTTCCTCCCACTTATGCAAATAGGTGAGGTAAGAGGCGTCTAATTAAATGTTCGTACTTTAATACACCGCGGTGTGAAGGAAGATGAATTTTAATTACCGGCTCTTAATTGTTTGGTCGGCCTGTTAATATCCTATTTACACAGTATTAATACAATTTGCTCTCTGCCAGCAGGGCTCTTCCTCGCAGCGGGTGATGCTGGGTTTTATTTCACAGAACAGCCCCCTTTCACAAAAGCCAGCCCAATTTTCGAGTGGACAGCGGTGGGTTGGGGTATGCTCAGCCCTGCCGTTGCTCAGCTTTTGGTTTTCTCGAAGGACAAGCTGGAAATTCAAGCAAAATTCCAGCAGTTCACACCTTTAGAAACAGAAACGGGCTCCCCCCAAACCCATTTTTTCCTGCGCAAAAGGACTGTCTCCTTTGGAAGTGCGATGCTGACTCCATCTGTCACATCCCATTCCACTCACTGTTAAACCTGTGTTAAAACACTTACTACTCCATTAAAAAAAAAAAAAAAAAAAAAAAAAAAAAAAAAAAAAAAAAAAAAAATCAATGCAGCAGCTTTCTAGGAGGAAAACCTCAAGATTCAGCAAAATTTGGCCACTCCGGATTGGGATGGGTGCGAATCCTTCGCCAGTTCATGCCCCTTGCAGCCCTTCTGGGTTAGCAAGGAGAGGCAACAACACATTATAATTGTAAAATTGTCCTGAAATATCATAAATAAGGCATCACAGGAGCTGGGGAGGGGGGAAGAAGGTATTTGCTGTGCTCGCAGGAACGAGAGCAACTGCTGGTGTTTAATCTTTAATGAACAAGATGTTGCGAAGTGCTGCAAGTCAAAGCGCGTTTGCTTAATGCTCCTCAAGCCCCGGCGTGCGGCGGGTGACATCCCTGTCCCCAGGGCTTCACGCCCGGCCGGGATCCCTCACACGCTGGTGAACTCTCTTTGGTGCCTGCCGTCATCTTCCTCCGGTTGAGAACGGGGAGCAGGATCGCTCCCTGCTTTTTTTGGGGGGTGCTTTGCAATCCTTCAGCATCCCGGTCGGCTCTTTTGCAAGAGGTGAAGAGCCTCCTCGAGCAGCAAATGCCTTAAATTCTGGAAAATGATGAAAATCAGCCCTACGCTGATTAGGGGGGGTCCCGGTCTGTTTTCCCACCCTCTCTCCTTATATTTGCACCCCGAAATACCGTCCTGGCCCTGGCTTGGAAAAGTGAGTGCCGGAAGGTGGTGGAGGAATTGGTGTGAATTATGTATGAGCCCCACTAATCACGGGCTGATTAAAATGATGATGTGTTAATATTATCTCTCTCCCGTCGCCTCCGCCGAGGGGGACGTGTCGGCACCTGAAGGATGGGGGGAACACGGCGGGGGCAGATGGGGCAGCTGCGTCCCCACGTGGCCTCTCCTCCGACTCCATTCCCATGCGTCGCTCCGCTCTGATCCGGGGAAACGCCGCTTTGACTGTCCCCCAAATGCAAGGATGGAGACAGGTTGAACCTTGGGGACGTGTCCTGAAGGGGTAAAGCACATCATCGGTTTGAGGTTAGCTTTTTGGAAAACGCTGGAAGGTGAGAAATCAGGGAACAGGAGCGCTGGCCGATATGAATAAATTAATATTTAATTTACATGTAGCTGAAAAATTATCAGGCACATGGGGAAGATGCGGAGGGGTTGCCTTGCAGTGCTGGGACATGCTCCATCACCCTGAAGTTTTCAAGGGCACCCAGGGGTGCTGCAGTGGGTGGCCCTTGGGGGCCTGCCGGCCACCCACCCAACTGCTCTCTCGCTCCTCCTTCTCAACAGGCCAGGGGGAACCTCAGACTTTTTGGGGAGTTCAGCCACACGCGCTGCATCCTGAGAGATTTCCATGGGGCGATTGGCTGCTCTCAGGTGCAAAAAAACCCCATGGGACGCTGAAACGGGGCAGAAACAGGGCTTTCTGCCAGCACCTTGGCGGAAGCATCCGGCCACGTCCTCCGCTTGCACGGCCGGGGTGAAACCTGCCTCCTCCCTCACAGCTATTTTGTAATTGAAAGCGCTGAGCATGTTACAATGTGCTCCTTTTATTAACGTGTCACTCCTGATTTAAAAGGACATTTCATTTATCTCTCCCTTCCCCCTCCCTTTTTTTTTTTTTTTCCTCCCCTTAAACTGGATGTCGCAAGAATTCCCACCACTCACTAGCAAAAATACTCTTTTCTCCCCAGGGATGCGATCTAATCAGAGGGCTGAATTTCCATAGGTCAGAATCTAATCAGAGGGTGGCCCAGCACAGCTTTCAGTATGAAATATGTCTTATTTAAAAAGAGCAAAGGGGAAGGAGAGGAGCTTCAGTGTTCAGAGCTGCCTTTGGGATGCTGATAATGTGGAGGATGACGGAGATGTTGGGTTGGGCTCCTCCTTTGGAGGTGCAAAACTGGTGCTCAGCCCTCTTTAAAGTCCTTAAAATTCAGCAATACCTGTCACCGCTGGTTTCTTCTCCCCAGCAAACCCCAAAAAGGGACCAAACCGGGGATTTTGAGGACCGGTGACACTTCGCCATCTTCCATTGTCGGAAAGCAGAGGGAAGGGAGGGACGAGGGATGAGATTCGCACGTCAGCTGCAGCAAAACAGCAGGTTCTGGACGGCTCCATCTGGATTCCTGCTTTATTTTTCAGCACCTGGCTTTATTATCCCTGCTTTTCCCCCTCCTCTATACACATCCTTAGCATTTGGGGAGCTGGCTCCTCCGGGGACCACACATCTGTTCCTCTCGCTCATGCTCTTTCCCTCCTTCTTTTCCCCATCTTCTGGGGTGATTTTGCTCTGAATTTGGGCACCTGATTCTCTTTGAACAGGTGGGGTTTTTGCCCTCCCTCCCCTTCCAGGCATCGCTTGGGCTCCGGCATCAGCCCTCTGCAGCGTCCCTGTCCCCCCACCCCCGGCACCGGTGCAATAAATCACAAAGCTCCGGAGCTTCGGCATTGCCATGCAGGATCTGCTCTGGAGGAGAAGTGCAGGAACATCCCGTGGTTATGCTACGGTGTTTTTAAGGACCTGATGTTCTCCCAGCACTGCCAAGTCCGAATTACCAGGTGTAGAGGTGGGAGCTGGTGGGCCGTAGCCCAGCTGATATCTCAAAATGGTTTTGCAGCATGTGGGGGGAGCAGAGGGAAAAAAAAAAAAGAAAAAGCCTATTTTGACTTTTTTGAGCCATCTAGAAGGTGCAGGTTGGGGATGTGTCCGCAGGGGGATTTGCTCAGGTGAATGCTTCTGCCAAGGCACTCGCTGCATGTGAGCGGAGGTGGGTGGCTGGGGTCACCCCAAGCTTGGCCATTTTTGACTTGAAAAAGCCACCAACCACCAGGAGATGGTCTAAGCGCCACCAAAACGCCTGGCTGGACTGGGATGGGAAAGCTTCAGTTTCCCATTGCCGTGCACAGGGTTTGAAACACAGCACCATGGGGAGAGGGATGGAAAACCATCTAGAGATGCAGCAGTTATGAGCCAGGAACTCCTGTATCTCCACAGTCTGCGGGCACGAGGGAAAATGCAATCTTAGCTCTGTCTTTGTCACCCGTCGGTTCTGCTGCCGGCTTTATTTAATCGCCCCGTTGATCCGTGCCGGGGGCAGAAGGGAGATGTAATCTCGCCTGGCGGCTCCCAGCACTGGTTGATGAAGAGGCAGAGCTTTTCCGCGCGTGTGGAGCCTTCGTCCCTGGTGCGGATCCGTCCCCGATTTCCTTTGGGCAGATGCCACCGTGCTGCAAAACCGTTGCTCCTCCCCCTCCCTTTGCTTTCGTGCCTGTTGCTCATCTTGCTTTTGGAAATGTCGAAAGCAAAGCAGAAGGAATAGGGGCACCCGCTCAAGACCTTGCTTGACCTTCCTCACGTCCTTCCTCCTCTTCCTCCCTCTCCCATCGCTGCCTCTCTATAGCTGCAAAACCTGGAATTTGAGGGGACTGCGGGCTGCATTGGCAGCCGCAAGGAATTAATCCCCGCTTTAGCCTGCTAAAATAAACCCTGTCCAGGCGAGGAGAGAGGTTGGAAAGACGCCGGCCCCGAATGAGCGTGGATTTGGGTCGCCGTCAGCAAGGAGCGAGGCGTCGGGCTGGGGTTGTGAAGGCGTGATAGTAAAACCCGTTTTGCTGTGCCCCATTTCGGGGCTGAAAACAGCCTTTAATTTAGCCCCCGCCCCTGCTCAGCACCGCTGGCTCCCACGCACCCGCCGTGCAATGCTGCAAAAGCCCTCTCCAGTACTCACCGCCGCCAAAAGAAAATCCACTTTGTTCCAAATTTCCTTGCTGTCGATGGCAGCAGCAAACCTGCTTTTGCAGCCTCCCCCCCCCCAAAAAAAAAAATAAAAGCAGTGCAAAGAGGTTTTCTTGAATTTTACAGCCCCGTGCTCAATATGCCGGGCCATGCTGCTTTGCTGTTGTTGCAGCAGGCACGTGCGCGTGCAGCGTGCTCTCCCGCAGGTCACGGCTGAGATTTATTGCGAAAACACCAGCAACTTGTTTTACAAGTGAAGCGAGCCTCGAATCGCTGGCTGCGGGACGTATAAAATCACCTTCCCCTCTTTCGGGGGGGTGGGGGGAGAATATTCTGCAAAGGAGTCTCGGTTTCTGTAGCCCCATTTCCAAACCTGCTCCCATTTTCTAGGCACTCTGGGGTTTTTCGGTGTTGCTTTTCCACCCGATGCAAGCAATAATTTTAGAAAATAATGGATTTTTGCGGTGGATTAAGGGCTGTTTTGGGGTGCCCTGGTTGGGAGATGGTGTCAAATGGGTGCAGCCAGGGCAAGGATGCTAAAGAAAGGCTCAGATCGGCGGGGCTGTCAATCTGCCATCTTCCAGCAGCCGGAGGAAACAGAGGAAAATAAAATTGAAATGCAATCTCCTGCCCTCCTGACCCTGGCTGCTCCATGCTCCTGCAATAGTTTTGCAGCAAATCGAGGGGAAACGGGGAGAAAACAGCCAGACGGAGCCACTCGTGCTGATTTTCCCTCTGCTATGAGGACAGATCCTGCATCTAGCTATGGGGGGGGAGATGGGGAAGGAGCAGGCTATCGGCCAAAGCTGGGCTAGAAAACCGCAGGTTGGGCTTTGCGCGTCTCCTGATTAATTGGTTGGACCCGTTCCTGTAAGAAATGAGTGATTTGGAGGGTTTTAAAGCAAGCCTGAGTGGAGCAACTTGGTCTGCCGTGGGGGGAGAACCAATGTGGGGGCAGATGATGGCGGAGACAAAGTCAAAGCCAATATCTTCGTAGGAAGGATGGGCTGGAGTTTGCAGGTGGGAAAGGTGGCCGGTGGGATCAGGGCTTGGTGCATGAATCCAAGCGAGCCTCAAAATCTGGGTGCCCAGGATTTATTTGGGCAAACGCAGGCAGTTTTGCAAAGCTGAGGAGAGAAGCAGCAAAACGGTCGGTTCTTGCATTTTGGTGCCATAAGCTGGTAAATAAGGTCAGGAAGGATTTTGCCCAGCTGGTGGTTTTTTGGTCCTTTGGGAGCAGCTGAAATTCATCGCTGCAAGGGGGCAAGATGCCACGCTGATGGGCTTGCCCATGGGTTATCCCTATGTGGGATGCAGCCAACGTTTGCTCCCCAAGGCAGAGCTATTAATACCATAAAAGCTTTGAGAACAGTATTTTAACCCCCTGCCCCATCCTTCCCCGCCAGCTCATGTCTCTTTTTCTCCTTTTTTTTTAACTTTTCCAGCCTACCTGACTGTCAGCATCGAGCCGCTGCCGCCTGTGGTGGTGGGAGACGCCGTCACCCTGAAATGCAACTTCAAGACGGATGGGAAGATGCGGGAAATCGTCTGGTACCGGGTAAGTGGTGCCGGTGTGTCTTCCCTGCCCTTGGGGATGGGGACGCGAAGCCACCCGGCTGCTTTGCTCCTGTACAACAGAAGGTCAAGGCTGGATGGCGGAGAGAAAGGCAGACGGCGCTCTCGCTGATGGGAATATTGATTCGGTGGAGCAGGCAGGCAGGCTGGCCTTTGAAAACCTGGGAGGGGGGAGAGATGTAAAGTGGCTTTGCAATGGTCCTGAGGGCTCCACGAGGCTTTCTCCGGGCATTTTGTTATGTTGTCCGGGTGGATTTGGGGTTGGCAGGCTCAGTTTGGTGCTGGGGGGCTTTGCACCAAGGGTTGGTGCCGGTCAGGGTTTGGGAGCCGGGGGCTCGGGTCAGCACCGCTGTGCAAACAAGGTTTTCACGTTGGGTGTGAAATTATGCAAAAAAAAAAAAAAAAGGGGGTTTTTGTGCTGTGAGGGAAATGATGTAAAATTGAGGGTGTTCAGGGCTTGGGAAGCAGTGCTGGGCTCTTCACACTGGGCTCTTCAAGCCTCCCCCAAAAACCTTTCCCGTTCCCATCCCTGTCCCCAAAATACTCATGGCTATGGGATGCTGATCTGGAGCAAAGCAAGACTTACAGCATCAGGTTTTATTTGGGGAGAGGGGATTTGGAGGCTGTAGCTTTTCCCCCCCTACCAACATCACTCCTATCTGCACCAAGCCTGGATCCAGCCTCAGATACAACAACGCAGAGCAGTAGTTTCGGCTTGTTCCGGGGAATTTCAGGGTAAGCTGCTGAAAACGAATAAAACCCCCACAGCAGTTTGATCAGAGAAAACTCAGAAGTTTTCCAGGATGGGGAAAAAACTCAGCTCTTTGCTGGCACGTTTGCTCACAGAGGAGGCAAAGAAAGAGCTAATTTAGCTGGTGGCCTCGGATGAAGCGGCCGCCCTTTGCTGTAAGATATTTTTTCTTGGTTTTACCGTCTTGCTTCTGCTCCCTGAACAAGGAGCATCTCTGCCTTAAAGCTCTTCGCATCTAGACAGGTTTATAAATAGGAAAAGGTGCTCTCTGGACTGATGTATATTCAGTTGCTGGAGCATGGTGCGTGAACAGGAGTGTTTTCATTGAGTGCTGGCTGTTTGCTATAAATATGTGTATTTAGGTGTGTAGGGAATGCAAGAAGAGAAATATCAACATATAACCAAAAACTGCCCCTAACCCTAAATTCTTGCAATTGGCTTTGTCTCCTCCTTTTTGGGGGGGAGGAGGATTTTTGCACGATGCTCCTTCCGCCAGCACTGCCATCTCCACCGGGTTTTTCCTTCCCTTTTCCACTCGGTAATATTGGATTAACCCACTTTCTCGCGAGCTGGGGCTGGATTTGCATAATCCCCCCTGCGCTGAGGGATGCTGGAACCCTCAGTGAGAGGGTGACACGCCGGGGCGGCCGAGCAAATTATGCTCCAAGAAACCACAGGGAGAGAGGGAGGGGACAAAGTAACCCAGCTTTTGTTTTTATCACCGTAAATCCCCCTTTCTTCCAGGTTTTTTACCCTTCCCCCCTTGCCTTTTTCTCCTTTCCCAGTGAGCTTCCCACATTCAGCAAGTTGAGTTTTTTATGGAGCATCTTGGGATTTCCCAAATTCCCACCTGATTTTAGGGTTTTTTCTCCTTTTTTCCCCTCCATCTTGTTGCGCTCACGGACTTTTGCAGCTGCCCAAACCCCCAGGCGCAGCTCCCCTGGGCAGGAGGTGACGGATGGTCTCAGGAGAGCTGGGGTGGAGATGCTGGGGCTGTGGAGTTATATTTATACCATTTGTAAATCATCCTGACAGCATCTTTGTGCGCGGCACCAGACCAGTGGAGTGCAGTGGCGTAGGGACCCTCTGGGGCTCCCGTTTCCCTTGGTTTATTTTACAGGGAGCAGAGCGAGCTCGTTGAGTTGAAGGATGCAGAGCTGCTCCAGGCGCACACGTCAGGTTGCGGGGGCCGGGGGGTGGAAGGCAAAAGGGAGGGAGCGCGGCAGGAAACTCAATGGCAGCAGTTGGGTGTAGGTCATAGGGTGGGTGCATAACCCACTGGGAGTGTGCATAACCCACCAGGGTGGATGCATAACCCGTCAGGGTGCAGAGTGAGTGCGTAAGCCATGGGGTGCATGTGTTGGGAGCATGCATAACCCATCGAGGTGTGTGCATAACCTGTCGGGAGTGTGCATAACCTGTTGGGAATGTGCAAAACCATGGGGTAGGTGCTTAACCCACTGGGGAGCATGCATGACCCGTGGGGTGGGTGCATAACCTGTCGGGGTGCATGCATAACCCAACAGGGTGCATGCATAATCCAACAGGGTGCATGCGCAACCGGTCAGGAGTGTGCATAACCCATCAGGGTGCATCCATAACCCGTGGGGTGTGTGTATGACTCATCGGGAGTGTGCACAACCCATCAGGGTGCATGCACAACCCATCAAAGTGTGTGCATAACCTGTTGGGAGCATGTATAACCCATTGGGGTGCATGCACGACCCATGGGATGAGTGCATAAGCCATCAGGAGCATGCATAACCCATCTGGGTGGCTGCATAACCCGTTGGGGTGCATGGATAACCCGTCAGGAGCATGCATGACCCATGGGATGCGTGCATAACTCATCAGGAGTGCGCATAACCCACCAGGGTGCATGCACAGTCCACCAGGGTGCATGCACAGTCCACCAGGGTGCATGCATAACCCATCAGGTGTATGCATAACCCGTGGAGCGGACGCATAACTTGTTGGTGTGTGTGCATAACCCATGGGGTGGGTGCATAACCTGTTGGGGTGCATGCTGTGGGGCGTAAAGGGGCTTCTTCCCATGGGAAAGGTGGGTAAAACCCCACCGAGAAGCACCGCGCTGCAAACAGGCACCCCCCAGACCCCCTCTCCACCATCTCCCCTGGGAGCCCTATGGCCAAGGGACAGCGAGCAGGGGTGGCAGCAAAGGACAATGTTTTTCTGGGGTCAGGAAACCCCTCGGTGTGAGCTGCAGCTCCGGGTCGCTTGAAGTGCAGAAGACTTGAGGAGACCTAGGATGAGCAAAGGGGCATTTTCACAGCATAAACAAGAACATTTGCCGTCTGCAGAGGTGTTAATTAATATCCAACCACGCCCCTCCACGGTAAATTCATCTCCAGAAGGTGTGATTTGCTCGAGAACATGTACAAACATGGGTCCGAACACCTTGCACGTTAGGCGAGTGCCCAAAAAACCCTTGGAGGAGAGGAGGGTGGTGGCATCCTTGCAAACGAGCTTGTAATGAGTCCGGGAAGACACAGAGCTGTCAAGCTGTTAGCTGGCTCCCATCGCAGGCGTCTCGGGGGTCGCGCTCGAGACCTGATTAGTATGGTCACTGCCACGCCGCAGCAAGGGCTGGGGAGGGAGAAAATTACTTTTTGCAGCAGTGCAGAGCTCTAAAAAAAAAAAAATAGTAATAATAATAATACAGAAGCAGGAGAGGGAGGCAAAATCCTCTGAGTCTCTGTTCTGGCTCTGTACAGACAGCTGGCAGCGGCGGGGGAAGCAGGCAGCCGGCAGCAGCCAGCCTGTACACACAGCCGGGGGCTCGGATGAGATGATGGTAATTGCAAAAAAAAAAAGGTGTTTTGCAGATTTTTGGTGGCGGGCGAGGGCCGGGCACAATTCCCCGGCGGAGAGCAGCGCTCCCATGCTCACCGTCCCTTTGCCCAACGGGGACCGGGGGCTTGGCCGGGGGATGTATGACAGAGAGAGGTGGGGATGAAGGGGAGCCCTCAGGTCCGGGGAGAGTCGCTCTGCCTTGATTAATTAGAGTTTGATGCTCGGTCTGATTAGCAAGAAGGAGGATAACTCAGAGCCAGGGCTGGTGTTGCTGTCTGCAGTGCTGGTGCGCGGGCATTGCTCTCTGTAGCACCCATTGCGCACGGGCATTGCTCTCCGTAGCACCCGTGGTGTATGGACATGGTTCTCCGTAGCACCCGTGGTGTATGGGCATTGTTCTCCGTAGCACCCATGGCGTATGGGCATGGTTCTCCGTA
>VYXH01000122.1:18145-48349 GCA_013397275.1 Burhinus bistriatus | reverse complement strand
TTTTTTTTTTTTTCTATACTATTTACAGTCTCGGTCTCTTTCTGTCTGTGTCTTGGCTTCCTCAGACAATTTAATTAAAAGGAAAAGAAAAATCTCCCCTGGTAGAAGACTGTGCTTAATGTTTTGCCTTGTGCTGGGGTACCCAGAACCATTTTGGGGTACCTGGAGGCTTTGCAAGGTCTTGGGAGGGGTATCTATTACGGAAGGGCCAGATTTCCCCTGGAAAAATCCATTTACACCATTCCCACTGCACTGAGCTGCTCCAGATCTCAGCTCCCCAGGGTAGGGAGTGAATGTGTCCCCAGCACGAGGGATGCTGGGGACAAGTCCTACACGTGGATGATGGCACTGGGAGCCCAAAAGCCGTGGATCACTGGCCTTATACCCTGGGGCCTTGGTTGGGACAAATCAGCCTTGCTGGAAGACGGGTGCCATGCACAACACTTGTCCCGGGCTGGATGGTCGATCTTTAGTGACAGATGGCTCCCGACCCAAAATGTCAGCACTCACACATGAGCGGGCAGCACGTGTCCCATCGGGCAGCATCGGCACCAGCCGAGTTTAAAGCACTGCGCCCACGTTTGGCCCATGCCACCCTCCCCATCCCTCTTGGCTAACTGTCACCATGAAAACAGATAAAGGTGCAGCATGGCCAGATCCTGGCCGTTCGTACGGTACCCTGTGCCACCAGGCACATCCCAGTACGATGTTAATCCTGCTGCAGGATGGCTCTTTGCAAAAAAAACAGGCGGTTTTGCCTCAATCCTTCCCAGTGCTGGAGGATGCCAGCAGTTTGCCCGGCTGCTTTCCTTCCCCATGGTGCCCGGAGAGCATCCAGCCCTGGGCCAGGATCCCTGGGGAGTGGATGTGGGGGGAGAGGAGTCCAAGGATGGGGCGCTCCCCTGCTTTTTCCTCCGGGAACGCTTAATCCTAGAGGATTAGCCAGCAGCCGTGTGGCGCTTCATCTTTCCAAAGCCCCGTACGAGTGCTAAGCATTATTATTACTATTATGATTAATTATTATTAAGCAGATTCAGTCCCTACCATGCTCCATTGCCAACCTCGCTGCAAGCGATTTCCTAGCCTCAAAGGAGCTGAACAAACACACAACGGCTCAGGAGTTTCTTTCAATACGTAATAATTCGGGCTAGCAGCAATGCTGGGACAGACTGGGGCTGGCTGAGAGGTAGGAGGATCAGCGGTTCCATTTTCATCCCGAAGCAACAGCACCCCAGTATCCGTATCCCTTCGGCCCAGCTGCCTGAACCTCTGCTCCCTCCCCGACTGCTGTCACTGCTCCAGCCCATTGCACCTCCCTGGGCTTGAAAGGAACCTTCATTTTTTAGACGAGTCATTATTTTTCAGGGGAACCTTTATTTTTTTAGGGAAATCTGCATGACTCGCTTTATCCCTGTGCTACTAAGCAGGCAGGAGAGCCCTCCACCACAGTGCGGATGCTTCTCGCCCTCCTCGCTGGATTGGAGATGCTCCAGGGACCTCATCCCAACGTGATTAAACAACCATTAGGTCTTCTCGCTTCGAAAAAATGGGGATTTACAGATGCCCAAACCTCCATTTAAATGCAAATGTGGCGATTTTAGCCCAGAACCATGGAAATGAGGAGCATTAGACAGGCAGCACCACCGCCAACCAGCTCAGCTTGGTGCCATCTCAAGAATGATGTGACCTCCCCATCCAGCGTCTGGGAGAGGAGCGATGGGCTCGGAGGTCCTGCATCCCAAATCCCCCCCCTCTTTGTGCATTCGGGGTGCTTAGCTCTTTCCCATGGTGATGGATCAGGCTATAGGATGGGACCTTCTCAGCACCAGCACAACCGAAGCGATGACTGAGGGGACAATGGAGTCTCTGCTCATTCTGGGCAGAGATGCTGTCTGCTTTCCCAAAGTGCCCCCAAGGCATCAAGGGACAGAGAGATGCCACCCCACCAAAGCAGTGATCCAAAGAAAACCTCCCGTGTCTTGCTGGACCCTGCCTCCACCTCCTGCCTCATCTCATCCTTCACCTACCAGCCCTGCCTCTCCATCCCCATCCACCTTCCTACAGGTAATTACAAAGGACATAAATTAAATCCCTGGCTCCCCCACACCACACACCCCGTTGTTTGAGGCCCTGGCAGTGAATAATGCAGGAGGCTGGAGGGGGAAAGAGCGGCTCAGGTTGTTTCATTATTGATGAGAGATGACAGATCCGCGGCTGACAACCTGCCTGAGAGATATGATTAGCTTGTAAAAAATTAATCATGCTTCTTAGGGATGACGCGAGCTGAAAACCCCAAGGAGCAGCGTTATCGATGTTCCCTAATTTCAGGGGACTTTGAAAAGGTTTTAGCAAAATTTGGAGGAGGCAATTACATTCAATTAGAGTCACAAGTGCTGAGACGTCACCGCTGCTCAGAGACGCCATGGCCACATCCCCTACTCCCCTACACTGCTGCTTGTCCTCCTTACCGCAAGGCACAGATACGTACACATTTCTACGTTGGACCTGCATCTTTGCCATGGGGATCCTCCTTCCCCACACCATCCCCCACAGCTCAAGCTTGTCAGTCAGGCTCTGGTCCTCCCATCCTGCCATTTGTGACGGCACCAGCACCCGGAGCACGCTGCCTGCTGAAAACACCCTCACCCCATCCCGCGCTCCATGTTTTGCCCTCCCAAGGTCCATAAAAACCCACCAATGATGAGGATAACTGCGCTCATCCTGGCACGGGGCTCCACCAAGCCCCTAGCCCTTTGGGATATTAAGGTGGGGATTACAAAACAGGGGATGGTCGGGCTTGACAAGGGCCGGGAATGCCAGCAGGAGCGGCGGTGGGCTTTGCTCGGTGCTTCCCCTGCCTCTCCCACCTCATTACTGGGCACAGTCATTGCTGCGGCCAAGGTTCACAGGGCCACCAAGCACATGTATAATTCATACTTCCCGGCTCATGAACACAAGGATCTTTGCAGTTCTACCTGCAGATTAAAAACCACAGCAGTGAGAGATGAAGAAACCCAGGGTCACGGCCACACATGGGTGGCCAGTCGCTTTGCCAGCTAGCCGAGCCCCGAAACAAGTGCCCAGCCTCCATGCATGTCCCCATTACCCCAGTGCCAGCCTCAGCTTCAGGACCCTCTGCATTTGCAGGCAGGAGGGATATGCTTTCCCCGAGGTTTTGGCTGGACCAAGCCCCCCCAGTGGTGGATTTTTGGGTCCCCCATGCCACATAGGATGGAGGGGAGCAGCTGGGTAGGGTTTGGCTGGTGATGCTTTGGCCCCTGGCCCAAGCTCGAGATGCAACCAAGCAGGATGCATCAGTCCAGCTCTTAATGTCCTCATTCCTCCAGCCTCTTCCTTGCTGCATTTCCCCATGCCTCACCCATACAAGGTGACAACTTCCCCAACATCCCCCTAAAAGCGACTGGTGGGCTCTCCCCATTCACAGTAGGGATATGCACAGGGGTCCCAACTGCCAAGCCGTCCTCTTTCTATATATATATGATTATTACACTGTTTAGCACATGGTTCTCCACCTAATGAGCATCCATGGAAAGTCTAGTGGCAGATACACAACCAGCCCCATCCCCTTTGGCACCACCACGTCCCCATGCGAAGCCATCAGGCAAAAAGCAGCATCTCAGCATTGGCAGGGAGGTCATCTCAGTGCTTGCAGCTGCTGGTGATGGTGGGGAACGTGCCCCAAGGAGGTTCCGATGCTCCTCCCCATCGCAGATGGCAGTGCTTGAGCTCCTGCTGGTGAAGATCAGCTGCGGGATGCGGTTTGGGAGGCTGCGGACACCAGGCATGAGCTCACGAGCACCCACCACCTATTAAAGACCCATGGCAAGACCTCATCCCACCGCACTGACCCGTGCAGTCAGGACCCATCGCACCCACACCTTGTACAAGGAGTTGTTTTAGCATCCCCTGGGCTCATTTCTCCAGCAAAGCCCACTGGATCAGGACCAAGCTAGCAGGGAGTGAGTCCCTGCATACAAACAGGAGCGGTCGCCCACCCCCACCCACATTTGGGCTGTTTCTTTGCTGCCTCGTAGGGCCTCGTTTCTTTATGCATCTCTCAGCATGCGAGACATTCCCCTCAGGGAAAAGGAAATTAATTTTATCCCTTTGAATTCAGCTCGCTTAGCAGCGGTTGCAGAGGGATGCCATTCCCCAGGCCCCCTCTTTTCCAACCCCCTCCGCCGTGGTCCAGGCGTGGGGACCCAGCTGCCTCAGGGACGCTGGGGACAACAATTCCCCTAAATCTTTGAAATTCAGATCAGAACCAGACACATCACCGACATCTTTCCATGGGGAGAAAGGAGCAAACGTGACACTGTCTGGCATCCTCCGTGCCTCAGTTTCCCCACAGCGACTCCAATCCCCGCAGACAACCCACACACAGCAGCGCATCACTTTGAAAAGATGACTCGCACCTCTCCCATCCCTCCCCATCCCAAATCTCTTCCCGGTCCCAATGCTTTTGTTCACTTTCCTTAGTTCATCCCTCTCCCCATGCAGGTCTCTGAACACAGCGGTCACCACCTGCCGTTTCGCTCCTGCCTTTATTTGCTCTTCAGTGCCGGATTTTTTGCGCTCCCAAAGCCCCCAGCTCCTTTTTCACCAGCTCTTAATTCCCCTGCCACTTCCAAGCTGGCCTCAAAGAGACCCCAGAAGCTTTCGGGCTATTTCCCGTCACCCTTCGTTAGCTAGCGTGCCACAAACGAAGGGTACTGAGTTAGTCACCCGCCTCTGCCGCGGAGCAGCTGCTTGGTGTCAGACCAAAGGTCTGCCCGGCACCAGGCTGCTTCTCGCTCCCTTCCCTGAGCCTGCACCCCGGCATGAGAGATCTTCCCTGGGCAAAACAACTTATTTTCACCTTCCATTGTGCGATCCCTTTTAAACAGCAAAAGAAACAAGGTGGAGATACTCCACCACTCCATCGGTGGAGATACTTTTCCTCCCTTTGTGCTCCCTTTTGCTTTTCTCTGAGCCTCTCTGTTTACCAGGCTAATAAAGCCAGCTCTGTGCCGCCAGCTCTGGGCTGCACCTTTTCCCCGGAGCCCAGCCCATCCCAAACATGCAAAGCTTGTCCGGAAACCTCCTGCCAGCTTTACCCGCTCAAAGTCACCTTGCCCCAAACCTTCAGCTCCACGCTCCGGGCTCGCTCGGCAATCATTAATCGGCTTCTCCACATTCCCGGCATGGAAAAATGCCCCAGCGGGTAACCCTGCCCTGGCAGTCCGACATGCAGCTGGCCGGCAAGCTGGTCCTCTCCGCCGCCGCACTGCTCCTCCTGACTTTGGCATACAGGTTTTATAAGTCCCGCTCGCTTGCCGGGGGCAAAATCCCGCTGGCTGACATGGGAGGAGAGCAGAGGGAAAACGCTGCTCGGGATGGGGACGGGGACAGGGATGGGGACGCGGGTGGTGCGGCGGGTCTGCGACGGAGGAGGGTGTTTGCTGGCGAGGCGAGGAGGGATGGTGGGGACGGCCAAGCGAGCACCCCTGGGACACGGCACAGACCTCCCCAGGGGGATCCAAGTCTGTCAAGGGGTGAGGAGCAGGAGGAGAAAGGAGAGGAGATGGTTTCAGATCTGGGGCTGATTTGCGAGACAGTGGGGATGGCCGGGAGGGGAAGTGAGCTGGGAAGCAAGTCGGGAAGCAAGCTGGGAAGTATGTTGGGAAGCAAGCCGGGAATCGAGCCAGGAATTAAGCCAGGAAGTGATCCAGGAAGCAAGCCAGGAAGCGAGCTGGGAAGCAAGCTGGCAAGCGAGTCAGGAAGTGAGCCAGGAAATGAGCCAGGAAGCGAGCTGGGAAGAGAGCCAGGAAGCAAGTCAGGAAGTGAGCCGGGAAGTGAGCTAGGAAGTGAGCTGGAATGTAAGCTGGCAAGCAAGCCAGGAAGCAAGTTGGGAAGTGAGCCAGGAAGCGAGCCAGGAAGCAAGCTGAGCTCTTACAACCCTGGGGATGCAACCGAAACACCCAGCAGCCGCGGGGAGGAGGCCACACTGGCCCCAAGCACTGGGCTTTCCTCCAGGATTGCTAATGCCCAGATAGCAGGTGACGGACACACCCGAAGCACGAAGCAGGATTTGGCTGGCAGAGGCACGAGCCAGGAGGTCGAGGGGTGCAGGGAGACAATCCAGACCCTCAGCGTCATCTCAGACCTGGGTGTAACGATGACAGCGAGCAATGCAGGGTCAGACGCCTCCTACTCTTTCTCCTCGGTTGCCAAGATCCAAGTGGAGGAGAACTACATTGCCGAGCGGCGGGCAAAGGATGGGGCCGGGCAGCCAGTCCCTGGCCTCAAAGGCAAAGTCTATGACTACTACATCCAGTCTGTCTCCCAGTCAGTGTCGAAGAAGACGTCTCTCCCCTACATCCCTCTGGGAAAATCCCAGTGCCCCAGCTCAGAGCAGGTCAATGAAGAGCTGCAGAACTTTGCAACCCAGGAGTTGGACCCAAATTTGGCAATGCGGGATCCCACCTCCTCCTCCATAGTTCCACCACCTACACAGAACTTGGAGATATCCCCTGAGCCACCATCTCCTGGCCACAAGGACAGCATCCTCCAGATCGTCGACAGCCCCCACCTCCAGATGCCCATGGAGGGTTTTGGGGTCACGATGCCAGCCAGCACACCACCTGCAAGCCCCCAGCCAGGACAGGTGGCCAGTGCTGACCGCTTCCAAATGCCACTACCCACTCACCTGGACCTGGGGAATTGCTATGAGGTCCTCTGCACAGCCAAGTTGCAGAAGCTTGGTCACCTCCAGGAGGCTGCCTACAAGGTGATGAGTGACAACTATCTGCAGGTGCTGAGGACACCGTCCATTTACGGCCACCTCAATGCTGGTGAGCGGGAGCTTATCCTGCGGCAGAGGATGAAGGGGAAGATGTACGTGGCTGTGGCGGACGTCAACGTGCAGGAGCCGGGCCTCCACACCAGCCGCCTCTGCTACTACGACGACAGAGGGGACTGCTGGCATCACCTCTGCCACTTGCCACCAGAGGTAGTCTCTCGGGGGTGTGCCATGTGCAGCATGTTCAACTACCTCTTTGTGGTGGCCGGCTGCGAGGGCACAGGCCGAACGCAGAGACCCTCCAACCGTGTCTTCTGCTATGACCCTTTGACCAACATCTGGAGGGAGATCTGCCCCCTGAACCAAGCACGGCCACACTGCAAGCTCGTGGCCTTGGACGGCCACCTGTATGCCATCGGTGGCGAATGCCTCTACACAGTGGAGCGCTACGACCCCCGGCAGGACCGCTGGACCTTCACTGCACCCCTGCCCCACGACACCTTTGCTGTGGCCCACACAGCCACAGTGTGCGATGGGGAGATCTACGTGACGGGGGGCACTTTGCGCTACGTGCTGCTGCGTTATGCAGCCCGCTCAGACAGCTGGAGGGTCAGCCCGGCCGGCGGCGGCAAGGACAGGATGGCTGAGATGGTGAGCACCAATGGCTTCATCTACCGCTTTGATCTTCACCGCAGCAGAGGCATTGGCGTCTACCGCTGCAGTGCTAAGGCCAAGCTATGGTATGAGTGTGCCACCTATGCCATGCCCGACCCATCCAGCTTCCAGTGTGCCGTGGTGGGCAGCCTGGTCCACTGCATTGGCCGGCACTTCCACATACGTTTCCTGGCCGACCACATCTCACCACGCTTCGGGACCAAGGAGCTGCAACCCTTCCCATCGCCCCGTGGCAGCCTCCTCCCGGCCATCCTGGTGCTGCCGGAGGGAGGGACATCACAAACGCAGGTTTGAGGGATCCATGCTAGTGTCTCATGCAGCAGTGGTGGTGGCTCAGATGTGACGTGATGATGAAAGCTGGCAGAAGAAGCCACCAGCCCACACTGGATGACATAGCATGGGACCAACACTACCGGGGCAATGTTAACGATACCTACCATCAAACGGGCATCCTACCAGTCCCTGTAAGGAAGGAAGGAGACTGCCCTTGGATACTGCCAGTAAACTCAGCCTTGAAGACACAAGGAAGAGCAAAGCAGGAGCTGGGTGGACTTGTTTGCTTAGAGGTATTTAAACATAGGCGTGCTTGCTCGGGTGCAAATAAACCACGGCTCGCTGCAGGCTCCCAGCTGTGCACTGCCCAATAAGTAGCTGCTTTACACACCGGGTGTTTAATATTGACCTGGACATGCAACACACGGGGGATTTTAGGGTGGAGGAACACAGCAGGCAGGTTTGATCCCTAAGGAGGTATGACCCAAAGGTCAGCCCCATCGGCATCAAGGCAACATTGAGCCTTCAGGCTTGCCTGTACACATCACCCCAGGGTTGAAGGCTGGGGGTCAGAGGGTGCACTGCTCCTACCAGTGCCTTGTTATCTGTTTCCTTCTCCTCAGCACAGAATTGTGTGTATAGATATGTGTGTGTGTGTATATATATATATATATGCACCTGATGTAAATAGGCACTATAGATTTATAGACAGCTGGTCTTAAATGAAATTAAAGTGAACATTTGGTAAAATTAACCGCAGGCTACTGTTGCGCATCATTTCAAGCCATAGCCAAGCCTAATGGGAAGAAAGAGGCCGACACATGTTTTACATCGCTAATTACCGCACAAACAATGTCTCTGAGGAGGCAACCAAAAGCAAACCAGGGCCCTGAATGTGAGCAGCTGGTCTTTCATCCCCTTTTCCCCGGGTTTCATGAACTTCACTCTGCTGTCTCTGTGTCCTGCCAAAAGCCTACTTTGGGTAATTGCATTTTCTTCCCCTCAAAGGGCTTGTCATCTGTCATCTGTCAGTCCCAGACGGACAAAAACAGCTCCCAGACAGACAAAACCCTCCTGTACCTGCATCCTTGGTGGCAGCAGGTCATGAGCATGAAGTCATGGTTGTGCTTGAAGCACTTGGAGATAAGAGACGGTGCTGGAGCAGCCTATAGTATCACCGTTTACGCCTTGCTGCTCGTGGTGGTTTAGGACAGCTTAGGTTAATGTTCTCTTAAAGTGCTCCCAAAAGTATTTATTACTTCTCTCAGTTACTGCCTGGAGACCTCGCGTTTCTGCCTTCAAGAGCTTCCTACGAAGGTCAGTGGCATCCAGAGACCTTGGGAGGCTGTGTTAATTAACCCTGCCTCTGAGGTTTGCTTATTAGCTGTAGCACATTGCTTCTGCTGATGGAGGGTGGGTGACGCATCCTCTACTCGTGCTAAAAGCTGCCACGGTCCAGCCTCTTTCATCACCCCCGGGGCCACCTCTTCCTACCCTAGGAGGACCAGGGTGTGCCGGGGCTGAAGCCTCCTGCATCCCAGCATGTCTCTGTGCTGGGATGCTTGTGCTAGTAAACCTTATGAGTCAAAAAAACTCATTATAATCATTATTATTTAACTCCTTGTTATTTAGCTACTTCCATAACTGGTGCTCAGAACAGCAAGCTCAACAAGATGAGCTCATGCATGCTCCAACACATTTCTACTTCTCCACCAGCAGAACCAGGGTACCGGCTGCTTCAATGGAGCAGCCCAGCCCCTTTGCAACCCACAAAAGCCTTTTGTCCCCATCAGCATCCCGGCTTCATGCCCTTCGGCATCCCTCCCACGGCAGGCTGGGCGCCACAGAGCACAGGACAGACAGGTTGGGTAGGAGCCAGGCAGCTGGAGCCCTTTCAGGTGACAGCCTTTTATTTCATCCCCAGAAAAGCTTTCCTGGGATCCTGCCCTTCTCAGGGTGCCTCTTTGCTTCGGCTTAATATTTCACCTTTCCTTTAACTCCTTGCTGCCAGGCTGCAACGTCAAAACCCAGCAGCTTTTCTTCACTCCCAGCATGACGGTGAGCGATGAATAGCAACGACCGCGGGTGGGCAGCTCTCCCCCCGCTCCTGCACTCTCCAATATTAACACAGTTCGCCTGGGGAGGCATTTGGGAGATTAAAAGCACTGGGGACATCCCATGCTGGAGGACTGCTTGTTCTGCAGGGAAGGACAACCAGGTTTGGAGCAGAAAGCACGCAGCGATCCTGTGGTTGACAGCAAAATGACTTTTGGCTGCGGTTAAGGGAAAGCAAAGGAGAAAGGACAAATGCAAACCAATACTCAGACCTGCACGGTTTGGGCTGTTTTTGCTTCCAAATACCAGCACAGGGGAGGAGCCTTTGGAAGGCTGGCAGGCATAGTGGCAGTGGCGATGTCACCAGCCGACTCCTGCCGCCACCACCGGATCCCAGCCATTGATTTCCAACACTGCCAGACACCCACCTCTGTTTCTACTGATGGGCAGCGGCTTCAAACCGTGGGCTTGCAGCTCTTGGGAGAACCGTAAGACCATTAAGCGGTTTCAGTGCCACTTGCGACATCGGGTTATTATTTATTTTTGCTGAGGGGGGTGGCAAAGCTGCCACAATTTACAGGGAAAAGGGCAGGGAGGCACGTGGTGCATCCTAATAAAACTCCACAGCGTGTCCCATGGAGCTACAAACCCTTTCAAGCAAGTTCAAGTAATGATAAATATCAAGAGTCTGCAACAAACTCATCCAGGCCAGGGTTTTACCTGTAGGGTCCTGCTCTTGGGCGCCTCTTCCCTTGCGGCAAGAGTGGTCGCTGCAAAGCCAGGACCCTCACCAGGTCAGGGACCACCAGGACCAGGTGCTGGAAGAGAAAACACAACCACCACCGGGCTTGTGAAAGCTGGGAAAACCAATTTCCACCACCCACTAGCAATTCTTCCATCCCCATAATTCCCTCAAGGATGCCACCAAAGATGTTCTCAGCTCCTTCAGCCTTCCACCAGCGCCTGGACCCAGTGCTGCCCTCTGAGCCCCCCTGCCTGGTTTATCCCCCAAAAGAAGGGTGCAACTGCTAAACCACACTGCTTTGCAACCAAATATAACCTTTGCACTAAATTTGATATTTTCTTCTAATCAGGAAGACCCATTATCTACCCCCGCCACGTTTATTTAGGCAATTACATAGTTTAATGTACATTGATTCAGATTCTTAATTTTTACATTTTTGATTATGGTAAAAAACCAGCGAGTGACGCATTTCTTATTTGCTCGGCACTCTTTTTTCCTTTGCAATGTGCTAGGCTGCATGTGAATGGAAATTGGAAGTCAATTAAAGAAGTGCAAAACCAGCATTTTAAAATCTTTTTTATTAGTTAAACACAGCTACCTTCAATGTGTCGACTGCAGCAGGGTGGAAAAAAACCCCAAAAAGCAAAAAAGTGAGCTTATCCAGACATGTTTTGCATTTAAAACCGACGCGATACATGAAAGAAATATTAAGCGTAGCGAACTGACAAATTAAGTATCTCATTCCTGACAAGCAGGAGCAAACTCATGTTGGTGGTTGAGGAGCTGGGTGGGAATTTAAAGCCACGGGAAGGAAAAGACCCATGACAGCATCTCTAGGTGCCTCGAAGGGAGGTGGGACCTCTCAGCTCCCAGCCATGGTTTCTCTTAGACTCTATGGAGAGTTGCCTACAGCAACATCTGTGAAGGTCTCCATCAGGAGAACCTCCATGAGATGTTTAAAGCCAAAGAAGAGATGCCCTGTCCTCTCCCACTAATTTCTTCACCCCTGCTGCACCCAATCCAAGCTGACCAGCCATGCACGGCCACCAGTAGCCCCTCGGTAGAGCAGATCCTGGAGGTACCAACCCCAGCCTTTCTCAGCTTTGGTTTGCAACCAGGAACAACTTGGTTGCATAGACAGGGAGCTGCACCCAAGCTCCGTAACCTCATTTGCAAGCAGACACTAATGAGCCAGGGCTCAATACGACACCATTGCTTGCAAGACCCACACCTGCTTGCCCGGTGCCAAAGGGACGTTTCTTAGCGACATCCACAAGGCACTGCTCCGGGAACGTCAGCCAGCTCCTTGCGAGTGTGGAGAGGTCAGTACTAATGAAAGATGCTATCGGAGAGCCGGCGGCCGGCCAGACAAACGTAATTAGCGGTATTTGCGGAAGACAAACCTTGGCGAGGACCGGGGGGATGGGAGCACATCCCCTTGTGATTATTTTGGGGAAAAAACACAGCCATTTGGAGGCCTTCCAAGCTAGAATAACAGCCTCGCCAATGACTATTTAATTAAAACCCGCACAGCGTTCGAAGGGAGAAGGGCTGTGAGTGAATAAGCGCGATGATAAAATATGCATCGACTCTGGCATAAGTTTTCCCTCCCTGGTACAAGGCTTTGCTTAAACCGTTGATGTTTTTTGATTCACAAGCTCCAGTGAGGAAGGAACATTTGCCAGCCACTATTTCAATCCCGCCGGGAGTTTTTCCGGAGGTTATAGCCACGCTGTAGTTTAGGATGTGTCAGCGTTGGCATCATAAACACAGATCAGAAACACTATAAAAGAGGGAAAAAAAAACCCAAACCATGCTCCTGGATGGACTTTAGCATCCCGCAAGCTCGGGCCAAAGGCAAATTATTTTTCTGTTACTGAAATAAAATCAATAAAGCTCATTTTTATTTACAGTAGAGTCAAAGAGGGGGAGAAGGGAAAACTCCTCGAGCTGCAGAAGGGGAATAGGGGTGTTTATGGTTTTCAGCTGGTTTTCAACCAAAACCACAAGGCCCTGGGCAGTGATTTCAAGGCGAAAAGCAGAGGTTGGAATCTCCTCAGCCATTTTATTGAAAATATCCCCAGGTCGTTTAGAGGTGCCAACCCTGGGGTGAAACCCCTTGCCCCAAGGCAACCCCGGGAGATGCTATCTCTCAAGAAGCTACCATCTAGCTAAATAAAACCACATTTGTCATTGTATCAGCTATTTTGGTTCACCGCTCTGCTACAACACACTCTGGGCATGGAGAAGGGATGAGCATGTGGTTTGGGGACAACGGACACCGTGCCAGGTCACTGCCCCAAAAATACGTCAGTTCCTATCAGGGCAAATAACCTTTTAGTTTGCCACTGGTTTCTGAAGGGAAAGATTTTGGACAATGCTCAAGTTGTTTCAAATCAATGTCATTTGTTCAGTTCACACCTCTGGAACACCAGGCTTGGTTTTTTGGCAGAAATTGCCTTTTTTTTTCCCCAAAATGAGCAGCTTAGCAAGGTGGCCCAGGGTTTGTGTCAGGGTTGGGTCTGCCTGCCTGCCTTCCCCAGGTGTTTAAATTTAGTATTTAGTTCAGTCCCAGCTTGAACTCCCTGCTCAGGGAGCAAGTGGCAAAGCACCTGCTGTGGATTGCTGCATGGGCATCACCCAAACCCTGCCTGTGAGAGCATCCCTCACCCCTGAAAGCTCCTTAACCCATCTTGGGGGAACAAAGCACCTCAACAAGCCCCACCAAAGATGATGGACAGGAGGACACAGATCATCCTGGATACAACCCCAAGGAGACAGCGGACACTGCAGCAGTACAGGTTGCTTGATTGCTCTGTGGCCAAGGGATCTCCCAAACAAACGTCCCATCTCAAGCCAACGTGAAGCCTATCCCCTAGGTCCCTCCAGTTCAGGACCCCAGAGTCCTCCCAGCTTCTTGTTGTTGTTGATTCACTAAATCTCTGCTTAATTGCTGATGTCTCTGACTGAAGGACTGCATCATGCAGAAGCATCCTCGCCAGGCTAAGAGGAGATGGTGCAGACCCCCCCCACACACATGGGCAGCTGGGAAGACCATCCAGCCTCTTTCACCATTGCCCATCAGAGCCAAGCACGCGAACCATCCATCCCGTGAGCAGTCCAGGACAGATGGGAGCAGCGAAGCATATCAGGTATGCAGGGATGGGGTGGCCAAGAGAAATCTGAGCAAGGGGCTGTCTCCCTCCAAAACAGCTCAGAAAAGGCAGCTTGGTTAATGCTGCGGGGATGTTGCAGTCCCTGCTTAACGCTGTGGGAATGCTATGGTCCCTGGTTAAAATGCTGCGGTCCCTGGTTAACACTGTGGGGATGCTGCGGTCCCTAGTTAATGTTGTAGGGATGCTGCGGTCCCTGGTCAATGCTGCAGGGATGCTGTGGTCCCTGGTTAATGCTGCAGGGATGCTGTGGTCCCTGGTTAATGCTGTGAGGATGATGCGATCCCTAGTTAACACTGCGGGGATGCTGTGGTCCCTTCCCCACTTCCCTTTGTTTGCAAAGGTGCTTTGGGCTGCCCAGAGCTGTGACCAGCACCAGCTCCAGGAAAAAAGAAGCAGCCCGCACACGAGACCAGAGAGGTCTCAGGGATTCACGCACCTCCAGTGAGCTGCATCCTCCACCTTCATGGCTGGTCCAGAGCCACCAACCCCACCAGACACCCCAAGCAGCTGCCACTGCCACAAGCGTTGAGTTTAGTCCAGCTTAGTTTCAGCGAGGGATTTTGAAGGTGTCATTACTGGTTAGGAGGCACTGGCAGCCCCTCTACACAGCTCACCGCACAAATACAGTGCAAGAAAACTTGCTGGCAAGCTACACGAGGTCAATGTGATGCTCACAGCAGAAAAGCTCCCAGTCCTGTGCTTCTAGCTGCTACTCAGAACCAGGTCATAGCCCAGGGATCACACCCCGCAGGAAAACCCCTTAGCTCCATCACTTCCAACTCCTTCAGCTCCCGCAGGCTTTTCACATCCCCAATGTGGACCTTTTCACGCCACCTTCACATACCTGCTGCCTAAAGTCCTCAGCATTGGGCACAGGAGGATTTTTCTCCCCCTCCATCCCATTCCCCTGCCTTATCTGCGGGCAGGAGGCGAGACACCAGCCTTGGCATCAGCTGGTGACGCAGCCGAGCTCGAAGGCGCTCAGACTGGCCACGGCTGATAAAGGGCTTAGGGCCGGTGCCAAGAGCCAGCGAGGCTCCAGGAAGGGTCCCGGGAGGGGAGGGACACTGGCTCCATCCCAGCCATCCCACGGAAAAGCCAAGCCTGCAGCAGCTCAGCTGGATCCTGGGTTTCCCTTCCCAACAGCATGGACTTAGGGGGCTCTTCGCTTCTTCCTCTCCTGCGGGGAGGGAGAAGGTGCTGGAGGATGTGACAGGGGTATTGCATTTATTGCAATACCTATCGATACCTGACAGCTGCCAAAAAAGCAGCTGGAAAGCCAAGAAAAGAGAAAATTAGTGTAATTGTGAATCAATAGAGATGCCTTCCATGTCAGGAAGGAGCTGAGTGACTGGATGCTGTGAGAAATAACATCCCAGTGCGGCTTGAGAGCTAAAAGCCATTGGAGGTGGAGGAAGGAACGTGTCAGCTCGGCTGCATTTCGGTGGCGAGAGGGTTAATTTGCCGCGGCGATGGATTTTCAGTGCCCGCTGCCAATAAACAGGGCAGCAATTATGTTGCATTTCTCTGATGGCTGCGGATCTTTAGAAAAATCAACACAATAGCCGGTCACTGAATCTCAGTGACACGCAAATTCGATCCGTCATTTTGCTCATGGCTGAGGCTTCCCAACTCTGCTGCTGGTCTTTGGTTCCTTTTTTTTGTTTTGTTTTGTTTAAACCTTCAATAAAAAGGTTTGCACCGGTTTCATGCCACCACCACCCCCTCTGTTTCAGTGGGAGGCATCCAGGTTTACGCCTCCCTCTCTAAGAGCAGGATGAAATGCCGGCAAAGTGGCTTTTTTACAGCATGCAGTAGAGAAACAATCAAAATATTCACAGGCAGAATTAAAAACCTCAGGCTGGAAACAGGTTTGCACTTGATTTGGCGACAATAAAACCTCTTTTCTTTTTTTTTTTTACCTCCTAAAAAAAGAAGAAACTTTACCAAAATATCATTTCCATCACAAAACAGCACTGTTTTCACTCCCAAGGGGCACTGCTACCATTGCAAACAGTCCTAAACCATCCACATCCTTCTTACCACGGGCCAAATTTTGCATCAAATCAGGTGAAAAAAACCCCGTATTCTCCCTTTTTCCTCTTTTCCAATTCCCAGCCAGCAAATCCACACGAAATCCAAGAAGTTCACGAGGTTAAAGGGAAGCCCTCCTACTGTTCCATCCTTCGAATTTGCGGTGAAATAATCACATTTCATTTGAGGCTGAAACTTTCTGCAAGCCCCAGTACGTGCTATCAGTTTGCAGCTGCAAAGCCTCTGGCCCGGCCTTTCCAGCCACTCCGCTTGGATGCGGCCCATCCTGGAGGTTTTATTACACATGGATCTCGCCCCAGCCATCCCACCACCAAGGATGAAGGATGCTTTGGGTGACCAGCACCAACGCAGCTGCCTCCATCCCTGCTATTGTGGTACCCAGCTCCCTCCTTGCGCTCTTCCACATGGACGCCGGCATCCCCGGCAGCAATCACATGCGATGCTCACCCTTTGCTCCCCTCCAGCCTGGCAATGTCACACCCACACCGCAAACCCACTAATTGCCACCCCCTCATTAAAAATACTTGCACAGACATAGGCAAGTAACACACACGGAGAGAGTCCCGGACACCCGAAGCACCAGATCAGTGCTGCCGGCTTCATCTAGAAACCAGATTCCTGCAAATAAGTTAAATTTAAGAGGGTTTGATTCCACACTGCTGTAGGTTGTAATAATTTTTTACGGGCTCCAAAATCCAGCTTGCCCGGATTAGGAAAAGCACACTTGTGTGCTCTTCCTTGGGAAAATGATGCCCTATGGATACAAGCACCAGTCCCGGGGGAGCATCCTGCCTGTTGCAGCCACTTTTGGTACCCTACTGCCGGGAGGACGCAGCTTTCCCAGCTCAGCAGCATCTCTCCAGTACCCAGCCGCTCACTCCATTTAATTTTCCTTACTACCCTCCTTGCCCATGCAGGATGAACCCCACCGCCCTGCCAGGGGCTTGTCCCCGGGAGCGAGGGGGACGCATCCGGGCGGTTGGATGCCTGAGCTCTCACTGCCCCCTCAATTTGCACACCCAGAGCCCCCCAGCCCAGGGCTCCCAGCCTGACGTCTAGCCGAGGTGAGGATACGGCCACGCCGGCACCAGATGTGCTGTGAGGAGATCTCCCGGGTTGCTACGCAGCTGCTCTCCCCCTTTTTCTCTGCAACCAAATAAACAGAGATGAAGCCGTAACAGCCATTTGCACAAAGAAAAGCATCTGCACCAAGCCAAGCATCCGAAATTTTTTATTTCTGCATGATAGGCCTATTTGGAGAGCTTTTTATTTGTAATTAAAATGCAGCCATTACAAGTATTTCGTTTCCAGCTAATTGTTTTCTTCTTTTTTTTTTTTTTTTCCCTCTCCCTTCCTTGTTTGGGATGATAGACGAGGGCTGAAATAGCAGGTCGGGATGGCTGGAAAAAGCACCGGCAATAAAAACAGCCCTTAATAAAAGAGAATCATGACTTGATGATGCACGGCTGTACTTTCTGACTTTCTCCTTTGCTTTTTTCTTTCCCCAGCCTGTAAACACAAGCTCATTAGGGCAGGGTGGCTCATTAGCAGGGGCCTGTCTGCCTTGATGTTTCCATCAGCAACGCGAGGGCACCGGGCTGTTTAAGCCACTCTATCATCACCAGGTGCTGCAAATACCTTAATCCGCATCAGGCAGGAAACGTAGCTCTCCGGAACGCTGGCTTTAAAGATAATAAACAGGAGCAATGTGGAAACAGCCGCCTAACAGCCTGGCTCCCCACAAGCCGAGATGTTTGCAGCCATCCCGAGTCCTTAGAGCCACCGGACCTCTGCTTTCACTACAGAGCAGGGGAAGTTTTCCTCTTTCCCCTCCTTTATCCCAGAGCATCCAGCTAGGAAAAGGGGTCAGCAAGCTAAAAAAACCGATGCATTGCAGCGTCCAGCTGCTTGCAAGGGTTATTTGGATGAGTAAAGCACAGCAGCAGACGGGCGATCCCCCACCAGGACAGGCAGGCAGAAGCCTGCAGCCGGCAGCTGCTTCCATAAATATGAATTTTGGGCCAAGATTTGGGGCGAGCATATGCAGGGAGATGAGATACAGGATGATTTGGGGTGAGCCAGACGGACGGCAGAGAGCAACGGGCCCCGTTTGCTTCCAGCATCCTCAGTAAGCCACGGCACCTTGTCGTGATTTAGCAGCCGGGTGGGGAGCAAAGCCCAGATCGGGATCAGGACAGCAGAGCCGTGAAGTCACTGCCTTTTTAGCTTAAATATGTCACTCTAGGCTACTACCGCAGCCCTCCGACCCTGACTCCAGCATTGACTGGATTAACTGACTGTGTAAACGCATCAGCTGGGGAGATATCCTTGGTTTTTGTGGCTCCAGAACAAAGCAACTACAGGGAATGGGGAAAAAAAAGTGACTTGGCACTTTTGTGGTGTGCTCCTACCCCAAAGACAGCCCAGCCAAGTTCAGGCTGCTGAATCCCAAGGGAAATGGCCAGAAACAGCCTCTGAGATGAAGGAGAGCAATGAGTACGACGCTTGGCATCTCAGGACGCCCGAAAGATGGGGAGTCCCTGACTTGGCACAGTAAATGGGACCTGGGAACCTCATCTCATCCCTTGGGGGCTCATGGGCTGCTCCCTAACCCCTCATCTGCTGGGCTAGGGGAGCAGCTAGGACTTCTGAAAGCTGGGCACAGCAAGAACTGCCTGGGCTCCCCGACAAAGTTACTGCTGGACCAGGAGAAGTTAATTTTGGCCGAGGCAGAGCTGTAGGAAGGGGCCCCCACAGCCACCAGCAGCACGAGCACCACCAGCCCTGTCCGAATGCATTAGGCACTTCTACCCCTTAACTGGCAGCAAGACGTGCTCAGAGCCACCTCAGCACTCCAGTCACTTCTGCTTTACAGCCTTGTTTTCCATTTTGCTTTCTCGACACCAACTCTTCCGTTTTATTTTTCCTTGCTCTGCTGCAGGGAAGGTGCAAAGTTGTCTCTTGGGGAACGTCAGCAGAACCGAAACCTGAGGAGTGGAAGAAAAGCTGAGCTGGCTCCAGGTTAGCCTGAGAAGTTTGGCAGGGGAGGGATGCCGCTCTGCATCCCCATCTGCTCATGGAAAAGGGCTGAGTGGATGCTCAGAGGGTGTTGGGGTATCCAGTCACTGCTGCATCCCCCTCTCATCCATTGCTGGCTCCATCTCTGAGTACCCAAACCAGTGGCTTGCAGGAAGAACCAGCCTTGGAGGGTCGTTATCCTTCTTTGCAAATGAGCCACTGGAATTAGAGGGGAAAAACGGATGGGCGTGATATTTCCAAAGGCGTTACACCGGGACGTAAGGAAGACAAATTTTCATCTCCACCATGACAGGCTAACAAGTATCTCATGAAGATCTACCCAAGTGCTAAAACAGCTCTGCAGGGGAACCTGGACATGGGCAAAACCACCTCCAACACTTTCTTCCACCACTAAGGCAGCGTGCAATGGCCGCGCCTCCATCTGAAGAGCCAAGTCCAGAGATATTTACTCATTTCCTATTCTGAGATGTGGCCTTCAGGGTTTTGCTTCACCAAAAAGAAGGAAAACTCCTTTTGTGCTGCTGACAAACCTCACACATGACCCCAGAGCAAGGATGGATGCCATAGCAGGAGGATGCTTGCTCCAAACCAGCCCCCAGGTGTCGTGCCCAAGCCCCGTGCAAGGGGCCCAGACTGAGCTCCTAAATATTGGCTGCTTGGGCAAACGCTCAGCAAGGACGGGAGGAGGATGTGGAGCAGCAAAGCCCAGGTCTGGTTTATCAGCGGAGGCTGCAAACACCTGACCTGCATCTTCCCGGGGGCACCGTCCGTTTGTCCAACCCCCCCCCATCCCCATCATCTGCTGCAGCCTCCTGCTTCCAGCATGGTTCACTGATTAATTACTAATTAGCAACTGGTTTGTGTCACTTCCCTGCCCTCGCCAGCCAGTGCCAGTGCGAAGGTCTGGCATGGTCCAAGCCATCTGTTCAGGCCCAGAACTCAGCACTGTTACATCCCATTCCTGCAGGAGAGGAAAAAGAGTGAGCCACCTTTGTGCTCAACCTCTCCCGCCCACAGATGGACAGACGGGCTGCGAACAGACAGGAGGCATCTCTCTCCCAGCCCTCTCTGGCTGCTGGATGCTTTGGAGATGGAGATTTGCACCCTAAAGCCTTTGAAACCTTGCTGGAGCTTGGCAGAGGGAAGCACTGTCTGGGGCAGGCAGCACCACAGGAAGAGAATTTGTCTAGGGCAGCTGAGGAGTCCCCAGTAATTAGTAATTAACGGCACTGGTGTCACAGCCACGATTCTAGAAGGCGGTGGTATTTTGAAACCCATACACCAGGTAGTTTGGCAGTAATATTCCCCAGCTACCAAGCCCCCCTATCACCAACCCACCCCACCCCACCTCTGCTATTAAGTACCATCTTTGCCCATCACGAATTATTTCATTGCGGGGCCAAAGGGATGCAGGAGCTCCCGCGGGAAAGCTGATAGCGCTCATCTTAACCATCCTAACGGGTACACCCAGGGCACCGATGCGGTCCTCAAGTCTGCACCAGTGCTGAAGGCGGTACCAGGGATGAGCTGAGTGATGGTGGTGAGAACAACCAGTGCTCTGTGGTCCCCCCCCCCTCCCCTGGTCCCTTGCCCCGGCATCCCCTGCCTGCTCCCCTCCCAATCCTTGGGCTGTGCTGACCCCTTCTGGGCTGCAGCCTGCACAAGCAGCCACCTCTCCTTCCTTCCCGCTATTAGAAACCAGAGAACGAGTCCCAACTCGCTCCCAAAAGTGCTTTCCCTCTCTCTAAAGAGCACCCAGGGCCTGCCTTCAGGCCGAGGCACCCATGCGCTGCTCAGCCTCCACGGTCCCAGCTTGCTGGCCGCATCCCAGGGATGGCTGGAGAGCCCTTTGCCCACCAGAAGACATCAGGAAGATCACAGGGCAAGGTGAGGTGTTCGTCAGGTTTTCTAGCTCCCCCTTCCCAAAGCAGTCATAAAAGGAAGAACAGGAGAACAGCATCCACGGATAACAGCCCTGGACCACATCCTGCAGAAACCACCACCAGGCACTGGCCAGTCCTGGACAAGCATCAATTTGGGGAGGACCATGGCCTCTGCAGCGTGAAGCAGACGGATGCTGCGAGGATGTAGAAGTTAACAGGCACACGCTGGTTCCACCTCCCAAGACCCCCCACTGCTGACTCCCTCGTCTCAGTCATTGCCCTCGAGCGAGATAATGAACTCCCGAGCGCAGCACTGAGCGAAGCAGGCACTCGAACGAGAGCTCTAACAGCAGCTGCCGGAGAAATCATTAAAAGCAAGTACCGGACTTCAGAGATCAGTTGCAGAAGTCATCTAAATCCATACCTGCAGCCTTTCTGCGCTTGCCAGTGAACTGCCTCTTGCAGAGGTAATTTAGCATCAGCTGGATGCCCAGCAGCCGAGCAGACCCCCTGATGGACGAGTGCCAGTCAAGGGCAGACCTCGTGCACGCAGCACAGGGAAGCCCAAACCCCCAGTTCACTCCCCATGGGTACCACAACCCCCTCTCAGCCCTGGAGCCCCCCAAAACGTGGCTGCTTTGCTTCACTTCATCTCTCCCAGCCCTAGTGCCCCATGAGTGCCCCCATATCCCTCTCCCATAGCCGATGCAAAGGATGGCAAAGCAGTTCAGCAGTGCAGATATTTGTCACCTCCATGTAGAGCAACCCATTTTCTTCTCCATCCACCCCCCATCCAAGTCCAAGCCCTCAGAGATGACTCTCAGTTGCCATTTATTAGCACTTGGCCAAAGTCGCTTTAAGCCAACACCTGCATTTCTGTTCCTTGGAGGTGCGTAAAAGGATGAAGACCAAGAGCCGGTGAGAAACGTGGTGTTTTAAGGGTTTTAAAAGGGGCAGCCACCTATCTGCTTACGGTGCAATAAAGTGTTGCAGTAGTGGGAATTTATGGCCAATAAAAAGCACGCAGCACTGAGCAGAGGTGTCTTCAGTAGTTTATAAACACATAAACCCACATCATCCCCTTCCACACATCAGCGCTTGCCCTCAGTGAAAAATGAAAGTGTCTGGAAGAGGAGATGCCTGAAAATTCAGTTGCTCTTGCTGTAAAGGAAGACCAAACTCTAAGCATTCCTGCGTCTCCCCAGGGACATTGGGAGGTGCTGGAGTGGGACCCAGCTTGGGACATGCAGAGGCTGCAGAGCACCTTCTTGCAAGGGGCATCAGGAAAAAGGAAGTCACAAGTCCCCCTTCCAGAGGGAAGCAGATACTGGCTGTGGTTTACTACGTTCTTGAGATCCTGTCCCCAGAGTAACACAGGTCTGCGATTAAAAAAAAACTACCAAGGTCAAGGTATCTTTTAACCAAACTCCAGGTACTTCTGTACTGCTCAGCCCTGGGTTGAAGCACTCTGCCATGGAGCTTTTGGAGCTAGCAGGAAGGCTGGAAGACCTGGGCTGACGCTCTTTTCCTCCCTCAGGGTAATTAGACTTTAGGAACAGGGTATATAACTGGATAAAGCCAGCCCAGAGCTTGACCTGCATCTTTCCCCAGATGCTCCCAAAACCTTTATCAGGGCCAGACTCATTAGCAGTGTGTTATTTGTGATTTAAATGGAGGATCTTCCCAAAGATGGAAACAATAGTGAAAAGAGAAATAATCAGGTAGTCCCAAGAATAAGCATGAAAAGAGGTTTTAAAGTTCGCTGCAACCACTGATGAAGTCATGGACCACCTCTCCATCACTGCAGCTTCTACCTGCTGCAGCAGTGACAACAAGCCTGCAGGATCTCAGCGTCTTCATCCAAAGAGCTTTTTTTGTCAGTGGCTATGCCAAAGTGCAGCATCAGATGAAGATTTCTCCCTGCCCAGGTAAGGACATGATCAAGCAGAGGAGTTAAAACACCGCCCTGCCCCAGTCCTCCCACGCACACGTTAGAGACACTAAAAATGCAACAACTCTACGCTAAATGTCATGGCAATGTGCTGAATGCACTCAGAGATGATATTGGAGGGGAAGAGGCGCTCTGACATCAAACGTGGCTCAGGATCTCCCCAAAATTCACCACCACAGCGCAGCCCAGCTGCCAACTGCTGGCAGGGTATTCTTGCCATCTAGTGGCTCCTCGCTTGAGTGCAATCACTAAAAAGGGGATTTCTTTTCCCCCTACCCTTCCACTATTTCCATCTTTAAGCAACATGAGACCAGAGGATACGTGGCAATTTTTTGCTCTTCCATCTGTATTTTTTCCTACTTAGTTTGCAGTTTGGGTCCTTCAGAAGTTTTCTTTCAATCTTACTATAGCCAGTGTTTTTCCTAAGGTTTATTACTGCCGCGGAAAAACCTGAAGGTACAAAATGACACCATTGAGGCACAGGTTGGGCCATAAAACTATATTGCCAAAAAATCTTTTAAGCCACCCAGTAATTTTTGTGTCCCACCGAGACCCTTATTCCCTCTTCCGCTCTATGATGGAGAAGGACACTCATTTCATAACGTTATTCATCCCACGTACAAAGGAAAAGGCAGAGTATGGCTGTAAAAAAAAAAACCCACCACCCTATAATTTTGTAGAATCATAGAATCGCCTAGGTTGGAAGGGACCTTTAAGATCATGGAGTCCAACCATCAACCTAACACTGTCAAAACCACCCCTAAACCATCTCCCTCAGCACTACATCTACCCAGTGGATTCTGGCCAATTTATGATCTGACCCTTGGCTGTAGCAGGGCAAGACTGATTTAGAGGACCAGGAGACCCCATGCGCAATGCGTTATGTGATTTCATGCCTCCCAAGAGCCCCGTTCAGCCCAGAATTTGTCAGAAAGAGCACTTCACGGCATACTAATAAGCCTTTTCACAGGCAATAGCTTGCCTTAGTCTGCCATCATGTAGCTTGTATTGGAAATCACTATTTGACAAGGCTCAGTGCTTACTCAGTGGCATATTCTTCCTATCAACCCACTCAAAATCATGTTTAGGAACAAGATAATACTTGCTGCTGTTAAGTGAGCATGTAGGAATACTCCTCCTCCTCCTCGGTGTGATGTACCTCACTGCTAATTTCTCTATGTATTTTCATTTTTTAAGCAGCCAGAAAAGAGTTAACCCCTTATACTCATCTTCCAAAGGTGTCATAGGCAGGGAAAACACAGACACAACTTTGCTGCAAATGTTCCCTAGCAGGAAAACAAGCACTAAAATAAAATTAAATACAAGGAATGGGAAGCTTAGAGAAAAAACACAGCTTAGCAAAATGATGAGGCACAGCCAGAATCAAACGGCATCTCTGTGCAACCTGAGAGGAGAGCTGGATTGCCTGGGATAGTCAGAGGGGGGAAATCTCACAACATAGTGGGGAAGATGAGAGGGGGAAAAGCCTCCAGCCAGTCTTGTCTGGAGATTTCTAAAGGCTATCTCTTCCCACATCCTTTCTCTTTTTAATCACCGGGGCTAGGAATTGGCCAAAACGTCAAGTTGAAAGCAGTGGTCATGCTGGTTCTTCTTTCCTGGTTTGATGGGAACCTCCAGTGGAAATCAAGGCTTGAAGCAGCCTTCAGCTAAGCAACAGGTCAGGGCAGGTACCTGACATTTTTTGACGTTTCTCTGTGCTTGTGGTCCCCAGCGCAGAGGATGTGACTGGGGAAGAGAAGCAGAAGACTCACCAGGGCAGCCTAGAGAAGAGACCTCAGATAAGCTGCTACAGAAAAGATCACCCCTTAGCCAAGGCTACATAGACGTCTTGACCCCAGCTAGGATGTACTGGTGGAAAGAGCATCCTGGTCTGCTCCAGCAAGCCAGGAGGAATCGTGACTGTATTTGAAAGAGGACCAGGAGGGAGAAGAGATGCTCCTCTAAGCCCCTTCTGCACTCCCTTAAGTGTCTATGCAACAAACTTCACTCCTAATTTCAGAAGATAACCTGAAGAAGGCAATAGCTCTTCTCAGCACTGCAATGAAGTGTTTTTTAAATTAAGCCTAGGGACAAGTTTTAGGTTCAGTTGCATTTCCTTGCAGAGAAGGGCACAGAGATAGGGAAGAGAGAAGCGGAACCAAATATTGTAGCTTATTTCTTCAGTCCCGACTTGTTTGCAACACAAGAGCTTGAGCAGGACAGTACATAGTGCCGTTGACTCTTCCTGAGGACACACCTGCCTGCTGTAGGGATAAATGTCCCGTTTGCACTGAGCTGGCTGAACACAAGCGGTAGGAGCCAAGTCACTGCTCTTGGAAGCAAAGAAACCCACATCCCCTCCTTTAGGTCAAAGGGTCCTGCAGGTTATTCAAGGGCAGGTGGTCAGGCAACTATCATGTTATTTCTTTGCTCTGAGATCAATGTACAGGATATATCGAGAGGGTCACCTCATCTTGTTAAAATAGTCCTCTCCAATGTCCCACCTACCCTTTGGCTACCAGGTTCCAAACTGTCAGATGAGGAACTCCAGCACCAGATCTAGACACCCAGACCTCTAAATCCCCTCCACAGCAGGTCTTAAGCCAACATCGATCTTTATTACCAACCCAAAGCTTTTAAGAGGCAAACTTCTCTTCCTGAGGATTATGGAGACCTGACTTGACATCCATAAGGTCTTGGGACCAGCAGCTTCTACTGTAGCATTGACTGCAAGCTCTCATCGGTGATGGGACGGATCTGGAGAATCACTGTTGGATACGGTCCAGCATCGTTTATGTCTATGACATATTTCAGAAGGAGCCAAAACATCTATTTATAGGCTTCTAACACTGGCATCTGAGATAGCTCTGAGAACTTCCCATCCTCCCCCAGGGAGGATGAGTGCCCCCTGGTGTGTCTTTAATGCGAGATTGTTTGAAGAGATGAAAAAGCATGTTACAGCCTGGGAAAGTGATGCCAGCAGTATTATATTTAGCTAAGCTACATATTCCAAAGGTTAGAGAGTTTCATGCATATAGAAACCAGCAGCTGCCTGGCCTCACCATTCCTGCCTGCAAGGAATAACTTGTTTGGAGCACATCTTACCCAGCTAGCTCTTCTCAAGTGATCCATCTAGTGCCTCTGTTAGACTTCTGCTTTCTTTAATGAGGTATTCTCCCAAGCACAGAGGTACCTGGTGCTTACACAGGAGCTACAGCAGCAGAGCACTCATTTAAAAAAAAGAAATAAATAAAAAATAAAAATCAGGATTTAAAAGCCTGCGTGGATAGCTTTTGCCTACCTTTTTCCCTATAAAGCGATGCAATGCTGCTCCTAACCAAAGGAAAGAGTCTCTATAGAAGGAGGACTACACCCTGTACCCTGAGCACCATCCGGAAGGATTTTCCTGAGCTGGACAAAACCTTCCTTCCCATAAGGACGGCTGGCAGCTTCTTCGCTTGACATTCATCACTAACCACCCAAGTGAAAGCAAGATTGAAGCAAGGGTGGCAGCACATGGCTGACCTTGGAAATGTAAAGGCCAGGGAGTTGTTGAATAGCTGTTCTCCTGCGGCAAGGCATGCCTCAGCGCCACCGGAGCAAAACCCAGCAAATCTGGCCCCCTCAGCCTGTGGCATAAATCTGCCTGGCTCCGCTTCACGTATTCGAGTACGCTGCCTTACCAGCCAGAAAGTTTGCAAGCACAGCTATAATTTACAGCCCTGGAGACTTCAGTTCCTTATCTTCCTTGCAACCACTGATCTCCACCAGCTGCATGCGTAACAGCGTGCTGCGATAAAAAGCCTCACGCAGGTATCCAGGAGGTGGGGGCATCTCGTGCTCTCCAACTGAACAGGAGATATGAAGACATCTTTCTATTCATTTTTGCCTTTTTTTTTTCTTAAGGGGAAAATTATTTTATTGCCTAGATAGGAACCTGAAGCAATGCACAACAAAGTGGCCCTGGGGAAGTGGTCAGAAATAGGATAGAAAGCTGGGATGTGCTCGGAAGTGACAGAAATAAGTCTTTCTGCTTATTTGGGTGGACTTGAGATGGACATTACTGACGGGTGCTGAGCTGAGGAGAAGAATGCACAAATCTGCCCAGTGCAGGAAGAAAAAGCAGAGATTTCAGCACCCATCTAGAAAATATAGTCATAAATAATAAAATGAGGTCTCCTGGAGCCCCATGAGGCCACACGTAGAGGTATATTTGAATTTTAGGGGTCTAACCCAGCTGTCTGTGCCCAGCATTTTCTCTCCAAGGGAAGGGCTTTGCCTAAAAGCGCATGGACAGAGGGGCTTCCCCCCATCTGCCTGTGCCCCACATGTCTGCAAGACACAGCCTCTGCTGTCCCTCTGCGCCCCATCACGTGCGTCCCCATGCACGTGTCAGGCTAATAACCCACCTCATCATCCAGCAAAGGCCCCTGTGTTTGTGGTTTGTTTTTTTTTTTCCTACTACACTATTTCATCTAATGACCAGAAGGCTTTCTAATTTATCTTGCCCGTTTAAGGCTTCCCCCCTGCTGTCCCCAATTCATTTCATGTCCGTCCAAAGGACTCCATGCAGACAAGGGCTCCCTGTGAAAAGCCAGCTTTGATGGTCTCCCTGACATCTTTCTATCATGTGTCAGCAGCATCCACCGTGACCGAGGCACTACAATAACAAGTCTATCCAGTGCAGAGCCTGGGTCACATGCATGGCTGCAGGGAGAGGAGATGAAGAGCAGAGTCATTATAAATATCTTCAGATCGTTAATTATTCCTCTTCCTTACCCTTATGTATATGCAAGCTCCATTTATCCAAGCCAGACACCAGACCAGAGGCTACACGCAAGGAAAAACCTGGGTCAGGGCAACTTTTTATAGCCTTAAGTAACAAGAAGGGGAACAACCTTTTCCTATGGAGCCATTTCTCCTCGTCACATGGCGTCCCCTCATGATGTGCATGATCTATATCCTGTCGCTGGCACGAAGCTTTTATCACCAACTGGCCCGTGCAAGTCTGTCCCACAGGACAAGCAGCAACACAAGACTTTCTTCGGGATCTCTGACTACTGAAGCACGCACATAGAAATAAGAATTTATGCAAAGAGCAGGTCTCGTGGCATTAATAAGACCACTGGAATAGAAATGGCTACACCGCAGGCTTTGAGTATTGACCTTGCGTTTGTCCCCAGCTCGTGACAAAGTGCCTGAGCAGAAGTCAGTGCTGCGATGTCACTGCAGCAGGTTTTAGACAGGTTTTCTGCCCCAGTCCTGCAAATAAGCTCACAAGTAGCGCTGCTTAGAGCTAAGCACACGTACTTAGTTACTCAATCATGGCTTAAAGAAATCAGAGCCAGACAATGACTCGAGTTATTCTCATTTATGTACATAACGACTTCTAACAAAAAGATAAATCAGCTTATTTCTGCAGTGTGACCACAGACCAGATAGGGATACGGCTACTGCTTCTGCTCTTCATGCCATTAGTGTTCATGGATATGAAGTAAACTCACACCCAATCTCAGAGATCCTTGTTGACAGCTTCTGCCGTCAACTCCTCCAGACTCAATGGCATTTCGACTGGCAACGTAGCACCCATGATGCTTAACAGTGACAGACTGCTTCATTTCAGTGGCCTCGTACTTGCCAAGCATCCCTGGCCATGACTTGGGGCCAGTCACAGCTACCTCCAAGACTGAAATAGAAACCATCTCATTTGATAGACATTTGTCTCCCACACCCTTGAGCTGGAAGCTGCACAACACGAGCTGGTGGAGACCCATGGGCTCAACGGCTGTTCATTCAACAGGCAGCATGCTAATTAGGGGCAAACTTCCCAGAGGCTTTCGTGGTCCAGCAACAGATCAGAGGGAGGAAAAAGTCACAAATGTGACCTTTGTGTACCAGCTAGTCCCAACTAGTTTGACTGCCCTAGCCCAGCTCCAGCTGGTTTCCTACCCAAGATGTTTTGAACTGGTGTTTGATGTTCTCACTGCAGCACCTCAAGGCTGTTCAAACCTCTGGCTCCATCAACTTGACTCCTCAAATTGAGACTCAGAGTCCCCCACACAGGACATAAACCTTCCCTCCCATGTCAGTGGAGGCTGCTCCACACAGAATGCACGTGACGCTGATGACAATAATTTGGGCTGGAGCCTGGTTTACTGGTGATTAGTTGTACAAGTGCTCCGTAAAACACACCAAGTCAAGCAGTCCTGCACTTCAGAAGAATCAGAGCCCCAAGACCCAGACTCTCTGCTCAGCCCTGCCCTGGGCTTTTCCAAAGCTTACCTTCTTAGCTCAAAACATCTTCCTCCCTATACCTCATCACCCCCAAAGCACATGGTTAGAAGCAGTGGCTACCACAGCATCCCTGCCACCACCTTCCCTCAAGCCTGTATCCTGCCTCTTAACCTGATTTCAGTCTGCTTGGTAGACATTTGATGGATTTGCTCTGCTTGTTGGAGCTGTTCAAGAGGTGCTTCTGCTGACAGAAGGAGACAGTAGCTCTATGGACCCTGCAGTTGGTGCTTATGTAGGTTTAGACATGCTCCATCTGCCCAGAGCCCTTGAAGGAGGGCACCGAGGCTTCAAATGCTGTCCAGCAGGAACCGAGCAGAGCAGAACACCAAGGACAGGAATAGCAAGAGGGAATTAAAGGTTTTTGTCCTTTCCTTGCTTAAGCCACAGGTAGCAGCTGAAGAATGATCACTATTCAACCCAAAGAGAATTTGAGTATTTCTTGTTGAGGGTTTGGTTTCCTGGACCTAAGAGCCCCCTGTGCCATCTGTTCCTCCCCAAAAATAGGAGGTCCAAAACCTCTGCCCACCTCCACCTGCCTCCATTCCCAACAGCCAAAGATGCTACTCAGAGCACAAACGCACATCCCCTGGTTACCTGCTAGGGATCAGAGAGAGGTGATGCCTTGTTAGTCAGCCCCAGAACACAAGGGACATGTGAATAAACCCACTCAGTTACGTGCTGTGGGACTGCAGGTGCAGGATGCTCCTTATGAGGCAGAGGTACATCCACCCACAGTCCTTACCACCTCTCACTTTCAGTACTAGTGGTCCCTATTTAGCTCAGTTTCTGATGTTCAGCCAGCCCTGACCTTCATGCCTCCTGGCCAGACTGGATGAACACAAAGCATATTGCTCACCAGAAACTCATCGCCTTGCCAGACCGCTCATGCTTGGCAGAAGACACCCATCCTCAAGCAGAGATGATAGTTCCTGCCTTCAAGTGACCCTCATCATACTAAATCATGATAAATGCAGACCCAAACAGCAGCCCAGCACCCAGTGTTCATAAGCTGCTGCAGAGCTGCTCCAAGCCTTCTGCATCCAACCAGCAGACAGTGTGACAGCGCCTTTTCCTTATGTCTGCACCTTATTTTTCTCCCCCCTCCTTGCGTTTCCCAGCTTAATATCCATTCACACTGATCTCTGTGCCTTGACACTAACATGACATAGCAGGTGAGACATCTGTCTTCCCAATTCGCCTGCTCCCCTACCTCCCTTTTGACATAATCTTGGCATGGGAGACCTACCGAAAAAAAA
>VYXH01000122.1:1277-18091 GCA_013397275.1 Burhinus bistriatus | reverse complement strand
CCTACCGAAAAAAAAAAAAAAAAAAATCCTCTGTTGGAGAAACAAATGACTCTGCCCAGGAACAGGAGCTCTGAGTAGGAATGAAGGGCATTTCTCACAGCAGCTGACAAACACCCCCAGTCCCTCTTTCCAGGGCTGGAAGTGTTGCAGGTGCTAAGCAGAGGACAGGATTGAGTGGAGAAATGCGTGTGGTGAGCTGGAGGAGAACAGCGCTGTGTGTTAGGTGGGATTTCACTTGTCATTATTCACTCCCATGTTACAGCTACCAAGCAGGGCTGTCAGCTGGCTTCACCCATCTCCCACATCCCTCCATCCAGACAGTGATAAATGGCACGGGAGCGCTCTTACCAGCATCGCTATTTCACGCCTCTAACCGAATCCACATGAACCTCCCAGCGACACATCCTTGGAGACCCCCGCGCCGCGCTTTGCTACCTCCGTGCATTCCTGACAGCAAGGAGGGGAGATGATGAACGCAGCCCCCCGCACACATCCATCTTGCACCCAGTCCCACCCTCTGCTGCGCCCTGGCACAAGTCTCTCTCCCTCTTGCGCACCTCCATTAACACCCCCAAGGCTTTTTATTCTGTCTGTTTAGACCACCAGCTCTTCCAAAGATGCAGCCCAGAGCTTTTTTGCTTTTTTTCCCCTTGTTTAAGCCCTTGCATGCCACTAACAGCAACAAACACGGATCGGCTGAGCAAAGAATGCCAACACTGACTCATATGATTGAAGCCTCGTGTGCATCTCATTAGCAGTAAACATCCCGGGGCTGGCTATAAATACACTTCCAGTTATTCTGAAAGACCACAAAGCACATTGCTGGCTCCCCTGCGGGATTTAAGCTGCAGATGGGAACCTCCCTGCCCCACAGCAGAAACACAACGGCCCCAGCAGCACCGTGTGTCCCCCAGCTCCATCCTGCAGAGGTGCTTCAAGCAGGATGCAACGAGTAGCAGGAGCAACACAAGGAGGACAGTTCCAGCTGATAAAGTCCTTGCAGATGTTTTTCCCCCAACAGCACAAGCAATGAGAAGCTCACAAAGTACCCACCCACCCGCCACAAAAGCCCAGCTCCAGAGGTGGCCAGCTTCCCAGCGCCTGCCTGGTGCTTTGATGATGCCGAACATTGCGGCAGATCAGAGCGTATCAGGGCTTTGTGCATTGCAGTGATTTGGGGCCACCTGGTACGAAGATGCAGGACTCTCCAGGTCTCCTCCAAAGCCAGCAGCACCTTGATGCATGCTCTTTCATGGAGCTGCCCAAGGCGACAAGTCCTGCATCTCCAGCAACATCTAACCCCCAAGGCAGCTGGTTGATGGCAAGCGGAGGAGACAACGCAGCAGCAAGGCATCTCCTGGCCCATTGCAGAAGGAGCTCATCCACCAGCTTCCCTCAGCCCCTGCCCCAAGGAAGCTGGCTCTCTCCCAGTCACTTAAGTCTTGGCTCAAAGCCCTCACTCCATGACTCGCCTTGGTGCTCTGCTTCTCCTGGTGGATAAGCTGCCCTTTCTCCATCCCAGCTTTTACATCAGAGCCGCCACCATCCACCCCCTTGCGTGTCCTCTCTCATTTACTCCTTCCTTACCTGCACATCCACACAGATGGCTTGCTGCAAGTTTTGAAGGGCTTTTTCCCCAACACGTTTGCGATTTCTTCACTGCACACAGGGCCACTCATCTAAAAAAGCAACAGAAAGACACTGAAGGACACAGCTGCTAAACACACTAGGTCAAACATCTCAACTGCATCAAAGTTGCTGAAATTTGGCCTTTTTGAAAGCAATGAGCACAAGCCAGGTTTCCTGAGCTAGAGCACTTGTGGGTCTGGTGGCGTTGGTCTTCAAGCACATTGTAGGAACTCATGATTTGGCTTTCATTAAAAGGTCAAGTGGGAATGAAGGGATTAAATCAGTTATCACCTTTGACCATCGAGAAGAAGTGTTTGAAGTCAGTTTGGGGAAGGGGTAGGGGTGAAACTTCAGCCTTTGACATCTCTCTCCACTGTTTAGGAGATCTGAAAACACAAAGTCATCGTTTGAATGCACAGCACCAACTCTGAAGCGAGGTTTCCAGCAAGACCAGGCAGAAGAGATGCACATACAGATACCATTTGAAAGGAGCTTTGCCCTTGGAAACCAGTCCCATTTAATTACTATTCCTTACATTTTTCTTTCCAAACTACCTCCCTGAGCAGAGTCCTCTCATGTGGAACAGCCTTCAGAGAAGAGAAATGCCCAGATTAGAACTTTTAGTGCAAGTGGTAAATGGACATTCTTAACGCTTACCCACAATGAGATGTTTCCTACTCTGCCACTGGGAGCTTAGCCAAAAGATTTCACCCCTTTAATTCACTTTTTTTCCTATACCTTAATACAGGAAAAGGTCTACCCAGATGAGGTGAATTCCCTTTACTGACATACTATAATGTCCCTCTAAAAAAAAAAAACCTTAAAGGGGCACTGCCTCTGCCCTTTCATGCTCAGAGACCTCCTGAAGCCAGGTGGCCATACCCAGAACCTGCATGATGAAGATGTAGGTATGACTTCCTTTCACAACGCCAGCATGGACTTCCCACCACTTTCTAAGTGTCTCCATAGGAAGCAAGAGAGAAGAACCCCATCGCAAGGCAGCTTTCTTCCTGCTCCAGCCCCATTAAGGAAGGTTAATGAAGACCTAGTGTCTACATAAGACCTTCTAGGTCTGACATTTGCTGCATTAACAGTAGCATCGGGGAACCCACTGACTCCAGAAGAGGGCGGAGCTATGAACCTGCATCTCCTCTAACCACACCAGACTTTCTGGCAAGATTTGCTTTCCTCTAAACCCCAGCTCTCAACCATAGCTGATTTATCTATATTGATCTTAAGTGCTCTACACCAGAGCAAAGCTGCTTTCTGACTTTATGTGCCTTATTTTGCACTTGCCCCATTTAAAAAAAAAAAAAAAAAAAAACAACAGTGTCTTAGTGTAAGCATCTTCTTGCCATCAGTTCTGATGACTCCTGNTTGACTTTTTGGTCCCTTTTTTGCCCTTTCCCCCATTAAAAAAAAAAAAAAAAAAAAAAAAACAACAGTGTCTTAGTGTAAGCATCTTCTTGCCATCAGTTCTGATGACTCCTGCATGTTGATGCCTTCATTGCAGCACTGAAGAGCTCTGCTACACCAGAGAAGCGAGGTTCTCCAGCACGCTCCATCCCAGCTATTCCCACTCATATAAAACCCAAAAAAACAAAGAGAAGCCAGCAACATTTCACCTCTTGGTATCTGGACTTCGCTTTAAGCTATCCTGTTAGCTGGTGGAGGTCGACCACGAATCTGGGAAGTTCAAACCTAACCTTGACCGAAATCTGACCCAGAGAGACCCAAGGACAGGCGGGACGTGCTCACAGAAGCTCGCCGGCGTGGGAGACAGCGGGAACATGAGCTGGGTGTTGCAGAGAGGGATGGCGGCGTGCCCAGGGCAGGGCAAGCCAATAACTGAGAAATGCGATGAGACAGCCTCACTCTACCTGACCCGTTCACCTTCAGCAGCTTGGCACGGGCTTTCAGCTTCGAAACACTGCGGGGCTGTTTCCACCGCTGCCGAAACATTCCATGTAATCAGTATTTTTTTGAATGAACACAGATTTTTCTGGACTCCCATGCCTTTGATAAAAAAAAACGTGCGCAGCTCCACTGTTAGTTTAACTGCTCTTCTTGTATAAACAATCTTTGAACATTATAGCAGCTAAATGAGGTACAGGCTCCAGAAATAACTTGGCTAAGATGGTTTAAGAAGGGGTTTGGGGCTAGGGTGAATAAAAGCTTGTTCATGCATCATGCTTTTCCTCTTTCTGCATCTATAAAGGGCCTGAGCAAGAATGGGTCTGTTTTTCCAAATCGCCCATTAACAGAGCAGGGTTACAAACAACCTGCAGCACTTCACCCCTTCACACAGCTCTCTGTGCCAAGAGGAATGCGGCTAAGCTGGAAAAACAGGTCCCACTACACTCAATTCTTGACTTTGCAGAGGGTGACACCTCTGGCAGGTCCTTCCCGGCCTCAGCTCCCTTCTGTGTTCCAAGTACGTTAGACATTGATGCAAGCTCCAATCCTGCTTGGAGCTGCTGCTAGAGGCCACAACTACACTCAGCACCCACTAATGCCTCGTCAAGCCTTGATATCAAGGTTTCATTACCTAGACACAGGGTCTGGGAAGAGTCAAGGCCACACAACATGCTGTCCAGGACCCCCAGACAAGGATGCCAAAAGGACTGAGGACTTAAATGGCATTTAGCCCGTCAAAACCAGGAGCTCTGTACTCTGAGTAGAGGGACCTGAGGCTTCAACATTGCTAATTACACCAACTCCAGCATCTTCCAGCTGCACAAGGCAACTGGCACCAGAGGAAAGTCTGACAGATCTCATTCACACGCAGAATACTAAACCCTTACCCTAAGACACCCCTTCTCAGGGCTTTCACACATACCTAAGGTTACTGAGAGTATTTAAAGCATGATTAACTACCTTTCCTCACCATCACATCCTGGAATCAGATACTCCAGTAATGACAATATCAGAGAAGGCAGAGCAATCCTCGCTGCATACCACATCCCATGGGCTGCAAAGCAGCCCCAGCACACCTTCACTGCACACGGGTGTCAACCCATCCAGTCTATCGCGCCCTGCAGGAAGGGTCTGAGCAACCAGGACCATGTTTTAGCACCTAAGAAATACCCAGGTGATGTATTAAGGACACTGCAAAGTGCAAGAGGCAGCATGTCCCCATCCCACAAAGGGTTTGGTGACCTCAAGCTTCTGCTACGGTCTTAAGGAGCTTCAGATTCAAGCACAGCATAAGACAGGTTAAGAAAAAGATAACAAGCAAGTCGCTGGTCAAGTCTGGATGATTGTCTTGGAAATACACCCTGTTATAGTCATAACTGTTCCCTCCTAGACCAGAAAAGACTTCAATGATTCCTCAGGTTTGCCAACAAATTCCTGGCTGCAAGGAAAGCATGCCTTGTACTTTGCAAAATGCCAGTAGAGGAGGAAAAAAATAAGTTTAAAGCCCATGGGATCAAAACAGGAATCACTGCACATGCTCCACCAAGCATCAGGGTCTGCAGGAAGCTGCTCACCTTGACCCCAAACCAAAAGCTTGCCCAAACCATCCTGTGGCACGCCCACTGCTCACAATTTAAAAGTACCACTTCCAGGCTGCCAAGAGAAAAAGAAGAGTTAAACAAAATGCTTTTGGCTCCACTGCATTGCCCTGACACGGAGCAAGCAAAGCTCAAGCTCCGACAGCCCCAGACATCCCGTATGGGAGCCTGTTGCACCAGTCCAGGAGCCAAGCGCCTCCCTCCCGAAACACCGGCACTTCGGAGGGACACGTTTTTAAAGCCTTTTCGAAAGAGACCCCTTTCTCTTCCTTTCCTGAGGGTGGTGAAAAATCATTATCAACAGGGGAAAAAAAAAAAAAAAAATTCCTCCTTTCATTCTTTAAAATTAACATGAGCTCCTCTAAACGCTCATTGTACTGGTTCGATTTTTCACACACCCTGGAGTCTAACCATGACAAGGGGAGACACAGCAGTGGTTATGACCCAACTTTCTGGCTAATTAAGAAGCTTGTCAAAGAGCGGCTTCTCTCCCCGGAGAGCCCAGGGCAGGAAATGAGTGACTTCCCATGGCACGTGAGCCAAGCTTGCGGCTTGTCTGCGGACCTGCTGCACTCTCGGCTCCTGATTTACAAGCCGAGGTGGGGAGAAGGGTGACCACCCCGTGCCGTGGCACCCAGCTCCCACCCAGAGCCCCTCTAAGCTGATTTTGGCATGTGTCAGGAGAGGAACCAGGACCGGGGGGGGGTCCTGGCCCTCCCACCCTCTACTCTGTACCACTGTATTTAGTCCATTGCATCAAACTGAGAAGCAGAAAAAGCACTGAGCTTTTTGTCTGTCAAATTTAAGTGAAGATTTAATTCAGCAAAATGCATGAAGCACCCGCTTTAAAAGCAAAGCTAGGAGTCGACGTGTGTTCAAGAACCCCCCAAAAAACATTGAACAGAAATAGATTCAAACCAAACCTGTAAAAGTGCAAGAATCAACCTTCAAAGAGCTGGTTGATGTGGGACCCCCAGACAGTTCCGCTCTAAACCCAACTCACACAGACTGAGGTGCCAAGAACTCAGCAAAATCCAATTTCTCCGAAACATCTCCTTGTTCACTGCTACGGACTCCTTGTACCTGGGAAGACAGAGCCAGCACACCCCCGACCTCTGTGTCCCAGGAATGGTCCATAATTGACCCAGCCTGGAGCTGCCCAGGAGGAGGAGGAGGAGGAGGACGGCGGGGAGGAAGGCAGGAGGTCAGCGCTTCCCGAAACTTCCCGGCCGAGGCCACGGGGTGGCAGCAGGCATCTGCTGATGGAGAGCCAGGCACCCAGCCGGGGACCAGCGCCCTTGAGGACCAGCCCATGCACTGCTCTGCACCCGCTCTGCTCCCCCTCAAAGACCCAGAGGTGAGAAAACCGAGGAGCGGTTTGCTCCGAGGAGCAGGTTTGGCAAACTTCAGGCAGAGCCGAGTGAAGGTCTTCCCTCTGAAGAAGGGAAGGCGAGCATCCCTCCGTAGCTCTGGTGGCACACAGGCTTTGCTGCTGTGCACAAGTGGTCACTGTTGCAGGATGAAGGGGACACCCTAGTGACCTCCATGGGATAACCCCTTTCTCCGCAAGGGCTCCCAGACTCCCTCCTCCCTGCAGGCAGGCAAGCAGGGCCAAGGGCACCGTGGCCAGGAGGGCAACCAAGCCACCAGCCGCCTCTGCCCTCTGCATGGCCCTTTTGAACATGGTTTGCTGCCAACCTCCTGATGTGCCCAGATGCTTCACCACGTGCTAAGCTTGTACCATTAAAAGGACACCAATATATTCTTAATGCTACAGAGGGACTTGAACTGGAGCCCCATCTCCACTGCTCAGTGAGCAGCAGCACGAATATGGCAGCATAATGTTGTCCCAGGCTCTGCAAAGGGGTGGCCTTAGGGGCAGGAGGCTCAAGGAGGATGGAGAGTTGTGGCTGAGGGCACAGCTCTCAGGCCACACGTTGCTTCTGCATGAGCTGCAGCTCCAGGTAGATGCCAGGCTCGCATCCCTCAGGTTCCACATGAGCTGTAGCTCCAGGTACACGCATCCCTCAGGCAGCAATATGGGACAGGGCAAGGACATCAGGCTAGAGATGATGTGTCCAGTCATATTAAACAGTGAGGGGCTGCAAACCTGCTTTGAGAAGTTTGGTGGGTGTATTTGAAGGCACCGGTGGTTGAGTTGGCACAGGAGACACCAGCAAATTTCACCCCAGGCCCCACATTTCTCATCCCATTCCTCTTCTCAGGGATATTGATGGAGTTGGGACCCCAGCAGTCAAGAGCCGGGCTGCAACAGGGGAGCTGCCAGTCCTCCTCCTCCACACTCTTCCCAGCGGGACCACACGGGTCCTGCCTGCCCGCACCAGCGAGCCTGCTGCTCACCACAATGCCATGCTTGTTGCACGACAGAGACCTTTAAACATCAAGGCAACATGACATTTTGGAGAGCAGAGATCTTAATAAGACATCTGAGCTTAAGCATTCCACCCCTGTCAGAAATGCACTGTAATTTATCACCAAAAGCAAGTGTGGGGACAACATGGTGCAAGGCCACTGAAGTCAATAAAAACGTGTGCCAGGCTCTATTTCCATTCCCATTCCCACGGCCTCCCCTAGAGTTTTTATTAGCAATTTATTTTCTATCTCACTCTCAATGCACTGGTTATAACAATGTCTTTTGGCTTCGCTGGACCTGGGCGACCTCTGCTGTAGGGGAAAGGAGCATCACAGCGACTCCCATGCTGAAACCAGCTCTATCCAGAGACCCCTTTGGGATTACAATGTGGTAAATAAACTTCCAAATTATTCTTTTTTGGCTAGCCATTGTTCTTTGACTCAAGAGGTCTTGTCCCATCCAGGAAAGCATCTTTCCAGGGAGGTGGGGTGAATTAAGCCTGCACTTCAGGCTGCTTTTTTTAGACTTATTTCCAAGCCTGGTCTTGGGAAGAAAAGCAGGTGAAATGCTGAACTGTCAGCTTCTGACTGCAATAGAGCTAGGCCAAGCGATAACAAAGCAACCCTGCTTTCTAGACTTAAAAACTTGGGGGAAAAAACCTGGATTTACAGGGAGCAGCTGGCTATCCTGATTGCCCCTGACCTGCCTACATGACTGTCTCCTCCCAGCAGCACTCCTTCCTTCATGCCCCGCAGCCACAAAACACCTACCTACCTACCTCCAGTGGGGCTCCCTCCCCTGCTCCGTCAAAATTGCTTTAAGACCAGCTTAAATCCCCCTGAATGTCAGAGGACACCCTGGAGGCACCTGCATCTGCTGACTGTGCGGGGACGCAGGGACGGAGGCACCACGCTCTGCTGAGGCAGCATGGGAACAAGGCAGGGCTCTTGGCAGAGGTCTCCAGTGCCCATGCGAGGTCTACCTGGGTTCACCAAAGTCCAGGAGCCAGTTTTAGAAGGCTCAGCTTAAAGCTGCGCTATGTTTTCTGCTCGGCCAGCCTTGCTCAACAGCAAAGACAAATGCAGGAAGGTGCTGGGTGCTTTTCACATGGGCACAGCCCAGCAAGGTCAGCCCAAAGACAGGCTCCAAAGCAGCCAGGGCTTGTGACATAGTTTTGCAGCGCATCGCCTTTCTCACCATCATTAGGAGTGCGTTTCCAGGGCCTGATCCATCAGAGCTACCGCACAAAAGCTTTGAGTCTTCAGGGGAAAAAAGAAGAAAAACCAAACAAACAAACTTGGCCAACCTGAGGCTTTCAACTCCCCGGGAATAGGGCAAGACCAAGCACAGGCCTGATTTTAATTCTGTACAGATCCCACCCTACCCCTCCCCTCCAAGGATTTCCACCCTTTAGAAGTTAATTCCCCAGCAACTTTATTTTAGAGCAATTTTCAGTTCCCATTACGCCTGCTGCGCTGGGCGATAAGTGTGCAGCTCGTCTACTATCTAGGTCTCTCCAGCCTGGGAAGATAGCTCTACCTCTCCCCAGAAGAGCGGAGGTGATGTTAGGAAAGTGGCTCTATGGATTATGATAAGGGAACGGGCGGTTTTATATGCTGAGCAGACTTACTACCTTCCCTCCCTTTACCTGGCCTCGCGCAGGCTATTTTCCATGCTGCTCTATCTCCTATCAATAGGAAACAGTCAAGTGCAGCCGGCGTGTTAGAGCAAAAGACCCATCTTTTACAGATACTGCATCATCCAAGGCTAATACAACCATGGGCTTAAAAAATTATACAGGTAATGGTTTCCAAAAAAAAAAAAAAAATCCAAAAAAACAAAAAAGTGTCTTGAAGAAAGAAAGATTTTAGTTTTAAGGGACAAAGAGGGGGTGAAGAAAATAGCAATTTTACTGTTACAAGAGAATAAATCCTTTTGGAGCCTTGTTAATTTGTTTTTCTTAATGCTGAGAAGTAACTTGTGAATGTTAAATACCTGCTTTTAGGAGAGGGCCCCCAACCCCGCCTTCCATTACACCGGGCATCCATCCAGCCGGAGTAACTGCACGGAAGTCAACGGGTTACTTTGGATTTTGGCCAAAATAATTCAGATCAAAATCTCCTCCCATGTTTGTGTTATCCTGCACCACTGCTGTCCAAGGAGTCAGGTATTACCATGCCCTGTTCTGCTTCTCCCAGTGCAGGGATGGACATCTCCATAGGCTTTAATGGTGCCAGAAGCAGAAGGTCACTCTTCAAAGACTTAAGTATATTGAAAGCAAAACAATCGAATTACTTACTTTCAACAGTTTATCACCTATGTCAAGCAGTAAAGCAAAACAATTGATTATGGAGAGGAGTTAAGAGGAAAGAATAAACCTCTCCCCTCCTTTCTAATGAAAATTCAGGAAATTAAAATTGACTCTTGGGGAAAAAAATATCCTCCTGCCTTATTTACTGGGGTTTTCAGTGGATTTTTTTCCTCCAACTTTATGGCGCATTAGTGACTAGATTGTCTTTCATCTCAGGCCCCTGAGCTGGTCTCAACTAAAAGAAATTATGTTTAAAAGTCAGCACCAAATTAAAACAAGCCCCCATGAGCCACACACCAAGGGGCTCCTCTGAGCCAAAGTCTAGCCTTTGCTTCCTTAATGTTAAATATAATGTTCCCTCTCTCGCTGTTTTCAAACACTTTTTCAGATTTAAAGCCAGTCTGCAAAGGATCTCAAGGACTTTGTACACAGTTGACATCTCGGCACCAAACTCAACTAAGTCAAGAGCATCTTTGATGCGCTGCTGTACAGCAGCGTAATGCAGATCAGAGACCTTGTGTCCATGTTTGGCTACACACAAGCAAACCTCCGATATATACAGATTTTAGATGGTTTAAGAGGTTTTTATCCTACCAATTGTCCCTATGGACTCTACAGCCGCAGAGCTTGCACTGACGCAAACCCCACCACCACTCTCCGACTCCAGATCCCGGTTCTTGCACCAGGCACGGGGAAAACCCATCCAGAGAAACCTCCCCTTGACTTCTCTCCCACAGACAGCGGTTCAGATGTTGATCACCCAGGGTTCCTATTAGATTTCAGTGACAGCCGATTGCAATTTTAATATCTGTTTAATTATTCTTCCGCCAACGCAAGCAGCAGCGATTATTGCATGAGATTAAGCACTACGAGGCTGAGCCGCGTGCAAATTTCTTTCTGTGTTTCTGAAGACTTATCTGCTTCAGACAAAAAAATTCTGCATTTCTTAGACTGGGATTCTTTTTCCCCCCCTTTAATGTTTTGTCTCACTGTGAATCGGTGTAATCACTATTATGGGATGAGAAAAAAATGGCTAGAAAAGTACATTTTAAAAGGAAGACAAAACACTACCAAGTCTGACATTAGAAAAGCAAACAGCTTCATCTCAAATTTAGCAAGATCTTACAATAGCACTCAGAGAAAGCATCTTAGAGAAGCATGACATACCGCTACTGCCTGCATGGGAAGAAATCCCAAGCATTTCTGGGCAGAGATGGAGACAGAGACGTAGTTTCAGGTTCGACATGCACCATTAATCCAACCAAATGCAGCACCAAGCGCCCCAAAGTGGAGAGAGCTGCTGCTTCTCCATGCAATATTGCCCAAGCTAACGGCATTGCATTAATCTAAATAGATAAGGAAATCACAACCTAGCATTAAAGTTATATAGAACCAACCAATGCAGGGACTTTTTTTTCCACTTAGAAAAAATACCTGGCCATCAAAGGTATCACCTACAAGAAATAGCTCAGCATTGCTGAGAGTCTTAAGCCTGCAGAGAGTAGCGGGGTGCAGGGGTACGCCTGGGCAGGGGGTGGGAGCCCTTAACTTAGTAGCTAATAAAACATTTTCCTCCCTATTGTGGCTGCCTCCTCCCACCTCCTGACCTTTTTCCTCTTGGAGTAATTAGAAGCTACCTGGTGGGAAAGAAAGAGGGGAATCGGAGGTTTGCTCGGTGGGGTTTAACCTTTTCTTCCCCTGTGCTTGTTGTTTCTCTCCTCCACAGCGCTGGAAGCATCCAAAATTCAATCTGGCTTTCGGGAAGAGATGCATAGCCTCCTGCAAACCATGCCAGGGAAACTGCAGAATTACAACTTGTTAGAACTCAGGAGAAGCCCCTGGGAGGCTCTGCAAACCATCGTTGCCCTACAGACCTAGGACAAGACAGCAGGGAGATCACAGAAATATTACCCTGCTTTTAGTAAAAGGTCCCACCAAAGTTAAATAAAGAAATCTGTAGCAAAAGAAAGAATTAAACTGGTTATCTTAAGGATAAAGCCAAGTCCCTCAACCAGAAGGACTCTCTCTGCTACTGGTTTGCAAACCAGCCTCCTTCGAAGCAGACCATGTTCAGCAACGACAGCTTGCAGTGGTTTAAAACCAGCATGTTTCTGGCTCGCACTACTCACCTAGTGATTTTTAGATGAATGTTAAAAATATATAGCTAATATAAGAAATATTCCCAGGAAGCTCAGCCTGTTCTCGAGTCCACATCTTTATCTGCATCACTGATGCCCAGGAACACCCTCTCCCAGGCTTCCCCCACTCCAGCACAGGGCTCAGTGCAGAAAAAGCCCTTCCAGCCTGTCTGAAAGCACCTATAGAGCCCTAATCTTACTTACCACTAGCTTACTCGCTGTAAGGTGACTTACTACAGCGTGTTCCTTCACCTGCGCTGCCCTCCCAGCACTAACCTACCACCACCCACCTCAGAAACCCCTACAAGGGGAGAGCAACAAATAGTCAGCTCAGCCACATGAAATTAAGAACAACAAAAAAATACTTTTTACTTTTTAAAGAAATATTAATTTTTTTAAACTACTTTAATAGAGGTGTTCTATAAGGTTTCTCTTGAGTTCAGAGACCCAAAACCAAAAAGAGCAAAACTACAAAGTTATCAACTTTTAAAAGAAAAAACCTAAGCAAATGACATAGCACCTTCCTTGACATTGTAGAAGCCAGCTTGGAAAAAAAAAAAAATTCAGCTTTCCAGAAGCTGCACACCTTGATCGCTTCTGCTGCTCTGCACGTACCATTTTCTAACCTTTCTAGAGCCTTGGAAATAAGTTAGAGAATTATATTAAGCGCTGCCCAAGAGCTTTGCTCATCTACCTGCACTCCTTGCAAGCCCCAAAACGACTGTGCGCTTCCCCAGTCAGCCCCACGAGTAACCCCAGGTGGAGATCACACAGCCCCGGTGTGCCATGTTCCCTCCTGTGTGGTGGGTTCCAGAGAGGGCTCCAGCACCATAAAAGTCCTTGGTTCCTCCCAGTACCTTCTCCATGCGTCCTGGTTTCTAGTCTTTGGTACGTGCTTTACTCTATATCATAAACTATTTAAGTAAAACAGTATTATGGTGCTGTTTTTTATAATCCTGATGTTTGTTTGGCTATAGTTAAGCTGTGAAGGTGTGTGGTGGTTTTTTCTTTTCATTCTCAATGCTGTAATTAAGCATTAAAAGAGGATTTCTAGCTATCTTACTTTTTTCTTTTTTATTGCTGTAGCAGCGCATTTGTGCCATGTTACAGTTGGCAACAAAGCAGCTCCGCTTATACAATGCTAGAGCTAAATGCCTGACCTAAACTGAAATGGGAATAAAAAGCAGGTTTTATACTGAGATGCCCAAGCCATTTCAAATTTAGAGCTTTAAATGAGGAGGTTCTGAGTAACTCATTTGGATAACGTTGGAGTTACAGTAGCAAGCCTGGTACAACTACATAGTTTTTTCCTGAAGGCTGATACGGTCTGCGTGAGTCTTGTACTATTGTTATTGCTCCGTTTTTCTCAATATGTTAGTTAGCTGAATTGTTCTTACCCTGTTTCCATCCAGCGCGGTGTAAAGATGTGCTGGTCTCAGGGCAGCACATGGTCACAGTCACCGCAGGTGTAAACAGTGCCTCTGAGAGAGGGGCTGGTGTCACTAACACCCCTGTGCTTCTTTGGTGAAGTTTTTCCTTAAATCTTTCTCTTTCCTTGCCTTCACCCTCTCAGAAATCCTGGGCTCTGCTGTTGTCTCAGTTTTCCAGCTCAGTTGGGGCCAGGCTTTGCCTAATTATAACTCACCTAGTGGAACAGGTAAGGTGTATCTGCAGCTGGTATCAATAATTCACCTTATTAATCCCAGTCAGGCTGAAATACCCCAGCTGTGAGCTCTGGGGGGAGGAAAAGAGCTTCTCCTGGCCATCCCTCTCTCCTCTGCAATGAGAGGAACTAGTGGTGAATAGTGCCGTGGCTTCAACTTCAAGTCTTTTCAGGACACAGGTGAGCTGGGAACTATAAGGGAGAAGAGGAAGAAACCTTTGCAAATGCACTTTTTGATCTACCTTAACAACGGCTGTAGAGAATTAAATGGAATTCATTTCTGTGATGAAGGAATTAATGGCAATACGGAGAATCAGGCTCAGGTAGGAGACTTGAATCCAAAGAAGGGAATAAAGCCTTGAAATTCAAATGAAAAAAATTATTATATAAGCATAAAGGGGAGCTATTTTACACCTGTAAGACTAAATGTATAAATATGAAGCAACTGCTCCCTCTGGGAAGAGAGGATTGTGCTTTTAATTCACCCAGACAAATATGCAGCTTGGCTCCATCTGATTCCCTACACTTCAAGAAAGACCAAACCAAACCCTTTGTGTTTTCTTCCCTCCGTGCTCCCAACTTCTTCCAGGGCTGCTCCTTGCTGCTGCCGCCACCACCGTCTCATCTGTGCTGGCCAGACCAGGCTGTGAGATACGAGCCCTGAGCTTGGGTCCACCTGGCCCTCCAAGGGCTTCCTCAAGCTTGATGACCCCCTTGCCTACATAAAGCATTGGAGCTACAGTAGTTTCTTCTTCCAGAAAATTCAGACAGCTGTGGAAGCACTGAGAGTAGCTGGGCTGTTACGTACAGGCATCTGGGTGTACTTTCATTACCCTCCAGCGTAAGGAAGGAAGAGTGATGTCTTTATGGGGGTGAGAAATGTTCTGGCCCCAAGTGCTGGAGTGGGACTAATCTGGGAACAGGTGAGTTATGAGCCAGATAACAAGGGATTTGGATCCATATCCAGTGCAGAGGCAGCTTGAATTATTTGAGGGCAGGTGCTCTGCTGTCTTTTGTAAATCCATCTTTAACATGCCTGAAGCTGAGCGTCCCAAAAAGAAAGGCACCCTAAAAATCACGATCCCCTTTGCTCCCAGGCTGTCCTCTTTTTTTCTTACAGCACGTTGGCCCCTAGGCGCTCAGCATCCATGTTTTCCCTCTGAGACCAGCTGTGTCCCATGCCACCTTCTCTGAGAGTCTGTTCCCTTGTAAATAAATTACTTGTTTAACTCCAGGAAAGTACAAGTTAGGAAAAAGCCCTTCTTTCTTGCACCCTCATTCCACTCCAGCGGCATCTCGGTGTGATCGCTCTCCCAGCGTGGTCAGGTCCTATTTTAGTGTGTTATTTCTAATCCATAACACTGAACAAATCAAATGCATGGAGGAAAGTATTCTTCCCCATCTTGAAAAGCCACACGAAATGGGAAGCGAGACCGGTAGCGGGAGTACAGGAATCCTGTTGTAGACAGGGAAAACCCAATTAGTCTGTGCACCCTGACAAAAGTAGAACTGAGCCTTTTAGCAAGGAGTAGTTAATCTTCTTTAGAAAAACTAAGCAGGGACTACCAGCGGAATAGAAGTTGGTGCGGTACTGTTGAATATCTGTAAAGCCACTTACAGGTTCAAAGAACGAACAAGGCCATTGCCAGCCTTATTATTTTGATTTGTTTAATGAAAATACTTTGCTCATTCCATAGATGTTATGCTTTGATAAGGTAATTGTTCAAGGGTGCAGCTTACATCTTATTAATACTGCACTCTGGGCAAATTAAACCTGACCCAGTGGAGAGGCAGATCCAAGGAGCCCGGTGGTGGTGTGACACTGCCTTTTATTTGGCATCTTGATGGGGAGCAGAGTTGGAGGAGTTTTATCCTTGGGTTTGGGTCTTGCCTTCCCTGGGGGGGAAAAAAAAAATTGAATTCCTGTTATATGCACAAGTTAAGAGCATGGCTAACCTGGTTCCTTGCAAAGCTGTAGGGTCTGTGGTAATGGTGCAGGGGCAATCTGCATTTAAAAAAAAAAAAAAGTGCAAACTTTTTATTTAGAAATAGTCCTGGAAGTAGAAACTCTTTTCTCCCTGCTTTAGGGCTTCAAAAACCCCATGGTCTTACTGCATGGAACTTTTTTCCCCTCTTTAGCGATGAAGGTAAGAGTGGCTCTGGCAAATAAGCAGAGCCTTGATCCCATAAGAAAGAGGAGGAGAACTGGACACCAGCATGATGCTCACCATGCAACTTGAGGGCCATGCTCTGGAGCTGGGGAACCAAGCAAAGATCTTAAATTTCCCTTCCCTACCCTGTCTTTGCTTCTTCTAACCCACCTGCAACCAACAGCAGATCCTAGCAATAAATGCAGTTCATTTTTTGCCTCTAGCCCCCTCTGAGGAGCCGCTTTGCCCAAGGGCCTCTGATACCTGCGGACACTTGGAGTCTCCTGGGATGTAGGAGGACACTGCTGCATCAGTGGGCCAGAGATGCTGCAAGAGGCTTGAGTGGGATCAGGCACCGAATGTCTGCACCCAAGTCCCATCGGCTTTGTTTGGCAGCTTCTGGGCTTTAATGCAAAAAAGAAAAATTAAATTTTTTGGGGTGATGTCGAGGACGTGTGGGCTTGGCTTCCCTGGTCCTGGACCAGGAGTTGCTTTTCCAGATCTCAGCCACCTTTTTAATCAAGCAGCCCATTTTTCTTGAGCCTGCCTTTGCTGCAAATATTCCTTCTCTCCTTTCTGGGTTTTCTGAAAAAACAAACACTTCAGGCTGAATGTGTTACTCTTCCTTTCACGATTTTTCAATGGTCATTTAAAAAAATGCGGAAGTCCCTCAGAAATATTTTTTTTAAATCCTCGGTTTTCAAGGTGGATTTATCGCCCTTTAAAGAGAGATTTATTGGATAATCGCTTAAAAAAATAATGCTTATTACTCCGGGATCTCAAATGGAAAACCTTCCCACATTAGTAATCTTCTTGTAATTGCAGAAGGTAGCAACTTTTCATTAAATAATTCATCCCCGGGCGGTGGGTTTGGGGTTTTTTTTGCATCCTACTTGTGGAGGGGGAAAAATAAAATCGTGATCAAATTCTTCAGGTTTTAGTTGAGCAGATGAGATGCATCTGGCTTATCTTCTAAGGAGATTTTTCATTTCTAGACCTGCATCGCTCTAGAAATGGGATGGCATCCTGGAAAA
>VYXH01000120.1:202-11552 GCA_013397275.1 Burhinus bistriatus | reverse complement strand
CTTGCTACCTTGCAATTACAAAGAGTGAAAATTCATTAGAACGCAATTTCCTGAAAAGCAGGAATAGGTCCCCAACAGCATTAGTACCTTTTTCTGTTAAAGCCATTTCCTTCTTTCAAGCACAGGAAACTTCCCCTTTTTATTCATTTTATTTGATATTAAAATTAAAATTATAGACAGAGTTCTGCACTTAAAATAACATCTCAAATATTTAATTCAGGTGCCTTAGCACTAAGAACTCTTTAAAATGAGCCCATATAAAGTCCTTCATATACACATAAGACATTTAAGCATCAAGTAAAAGTCTATTCATTAGGGCAATACAACCTGTCCCAAAAATTTGCAGAAAACCAAATTATATTTACCAAGTGTTGTGATGATCAACAAGTGTAGATTATTTCAGCCAAAGAGGAAAATGCAAATCTCAGAATTCTTGATTTTCAAGGAAAATTCCCAATGCATCAATGGAGCTATGCAAATAACCAAGAATACTGTTCCACGGGAAAGTGTATTTCCTGCTATTTCATTAGAGAACTAATGCAAAACAGAATCCGTTTAAAGAGCCTTACTGTTAGGCAGCTCAGTTGTCTTCTTAAAAGATGGGGATTAAATTTAAGTGAATGGAACAGAAATCTTACACCTGGTTCCAAAATACTGTCTCCTCCTCATTACAAGAGTGATACAAGATCAAGTCCTACTGATAAGGTAACAAAATCTAAACCAAAGAACTGGTATGTTTCAAAAAGTTAAGCTATATAAAATACACATTATTTTTGCAGGCACAATAACATTAATAAATAGCTAGTAGACATGAAATATCCTAGTAGGGTAGTTACGTTCACCAGTTCTGCAAAATAAAGCAGCTAAAACTTCTGTCAAGGAGAATCTAGTTATTCAGGGAGTTTATTACTGCTCCTTTTACATCTTTTTAAACAATAAATATCCTCTTTATGAGCCTCTCCATGTCAAAGATTCTGACACTACTGAGCGCTACTGAATTCTTTTTGTTCTGCAGAAGCAAACGTAGAATTAAACTGTAAAAACCTAACTTTGCTTGGTAACAGTCATGATATTAAGCATAGCTGAGGAATTCAAACATAAAGGGAAAACCCCAAGCTACTTCAGTAGTTCATACATTTATTTCCCATCTGCACTACATATTCGACATGCGACTTTTATTGCAACAAAGATAGTACATCTGTGTGCTCTTTTTGGTGAGCACAGCCCTTTTGCTTGCTCAGGCACACAAGCAGCAGCTGATATTAGATACAGTTCATTTTATTGAAAGAAAATAGCTAAGAGATGTATAGAAGAGCAAGAACAATTAAAAGTTAGGTCAGCTCTGTCAAACGGAGAGCACTTTAGGTTGCAACACATTTTTGTTAACAAAACAGTTGTGACAAGTATGAGAGATGAAGTAGTAACTTGGGTTTTTTCAACTTTTTCTTGAATGTCTCATTTATGCTAGCTGGTAGTAGCGTTACCCTTTTCTAAAAACAACTGTGTACTTACATTATTTATATTTTAAAGACTTTTCTTTCTTTAATTAGGTTAGATCTTAACAGGCTGAAAACCTAGTGACTAAACACTGGACCAAAACCTATTTAATTCAGGAGTCTCTTCCAACTTTTAATCTTGCACTTCTGTCCTTGAACTCTCTCAGATGATTCATAACCTTTATAAAACAAAACTGTGAAGAAATAAACCTGTTGAGGCAGTAGCTGATTTTGCACAAGTCTTGCAGTCACACCATTTTTGCCTCTTTTTTCACTTTCAAAAACAATTAAAATACCTCTAAGCTTCTTTAATACACACTAAGAAAACAGATGCACAACTATAACATTTCTTTAGAGATCCGCAATAAACACCAATGGAAAATTCTATATAAACAGATTTAGTGGGTTGCATTTCAAAAGCGGCTCACTGCCTTTTTATATTGGAATTAATATTGACCTGTGATACGTTATTCCCTTTTGTCCTAATCGTGTTGCCTGTTTTTCAACTTAAGCTCCATGCACATCTAAGAGAGATGCTGTACAGCACTGTAGGTGGTTAAATGCTTTTTTTTCTGAATTGGTGTATTATTCCCCCTCATCCCCTCACCACAATGACACAATTCCTCCATCTAAAGGCTCTACAACAGCCCTCTAACACACCCAGTTTCCTCCCCTCACATCAAATCCACTCCCACACCTCTCAACTGCGAGATGGGAGACAGCACATGCTGCAGCCTCTTCCTCAATGGGGACATGAGTATCTCCTCTATCCAACAACCAGTTTTCACAAACTAAACTGTCTCGAGACTTTCACCCTCTGTAAAGTATAACTGAAATTAGCTGATGCTTTCCAAAATTATCAGACAGAGGGACTTACTGATAAACAAGTGCCATGATCATTAGGCAGAAAATGATTAAATAAATCGGTGCTTTTACTAACTATGTGCAGAACCACATACTGCCCTATTTTACGCATTTGCACAATTACTGGTAATACAATTATTTTTGTAATTTTTTAGCATTCACTATCCAAAATTTGTTCCATATGGTTCATTTTACAAGAGGTAGTTTATATTGCTCATGCAACATACAGATAAGATATGTTCTCTCTAAAGGAAAGTATGCTAACATTGATTATTTTGGGATTTATTTTTTTTTTAAATAATGGAATTTAACATTTTAATTAAGATTACTAACAGCTTGCAAAAACACACTGCTTGGAAAGATTAAACATGAGAGTAAAAGTAACTTTGGAAAAAATGCAGTATTAGTGTCTAATAAATAAAATAATTGTGTAAATACTTCAAACATGAAAAATTTCATCTCTTGATAACTGATTTTAGTTAGTGTTTATATTCTAAAGTTCAGGATTACATGAACTTTTTGGCACACACTATCTTATTTAGCAATCCTAAAAATGTAGAGCTCCGTGATTTTGTGACTACAAAAGTATGATTAGTGTCAGGAATCCCTGACTCTTTACTTTATGGCATTTTATTTTTTTAATTATCTTCCAGGTAGTCATTCCTATTAACATTATAAATAAAGAGATTATCAACAAGCATGTAGAACAGTATCACTAGTCAGCCAAGATATTCCTTTTTCCCAACTGCACACACAGTCTGGTGACTAAAGGCTTTTCTTCATATGAACGTTATAGTCAGCTAAACTTTTGGAGCACAATGAACTCAAAGACATAGGAAACAATGAACTCAAAGACATAGGAAACAAATGGAAACTACAGCTGGGAAAGCACACATATTCAAAGTTATTAATAAGTTCTGAAGCATACAGCACACAACATCTAGAGGTATTATGTTAGAATTACTGTTAATTAACTAATTTCAAATGATGACCAGCTCACCATGAGCAACTGAGGCTAGACTGTAACAGGTATCTCTCAATAGCTAGGAAAATTATTATATTGGGGTATGGCCTTTGTAGGTCTGGGGAAGGATTCATACAGTTACCTAGGAAAGCATCCTATGCCATCCTGAACTTCTGCTGCTATTGCTGGTTCTCCTATGTTTGCAGCACAAACGCAATAGAAATTTCTCAAGCTTGCAAACAATGCTGAGAAGAGGGACGCAGTTCCAAGAAAAACATTTCTCTAAAGCAGTGTCTCTTTCACCTTACTGATCATCTTCCATATCCTACTCTTGATAGGCTGCAGATGTCACAAATCTAAACCAAAGCTACCTGGCAATTGCAGCAATTGGTTTGCAAAGCTGCTCACGGGCTGTGATCACTTCAGTCAAGCTTAAACTTCCCAACTTTCAAATTTTCTGAAATTATAAATGTCACAGCATAAACAAATATTCCATCAATAGCAATCAGGTGGAATCTCAAAATTATGATGGCCATGCACAAAAAGGCTTGGGGATTTTTTATGTTTGACCTGTCCATGTTAAACACACTTAGCACACCTCAACTGGGTACTGCAGGAATAATTCCATAAGCCATCAAGCCCAGCAGCAATACAAAGGAATATGGAATAGCTGTTAACAGTGAAAGCATTCTTGTAGAAGTAATAATTTGGAGCAAAACAACAGCTAAATATTTGTGTGGAAAGGACTACCACAAACCAGTTAGTAGAAAGCAAGTACAATGAAGAACATTACTTTGAAGAAAATATCCTTATGCATAGAAATTCCCAAATTTTATTTTTTTTTTTCTTAACAGATTTAACCACCTTAATTTCCAGGTGGAAATTTTCTTCAAATTAAATAGAGTTCATTCAACGCAACTTAATTTTACAGTAAAATAAAAAACAACTGAATTCAAGCTACTAATTCTGAATGAGAATATCAACTCAAATGTTTAATGTAGCTCAACTAAACCACTTTAAATTAATTTCTCCTGTTAATTTACATTAAAAACCTTAAGTGCCTTTACGTAGACAAGGCCTGAGTAATCCCTTTATTTCTAATTACTTGGAAAAAAAAAAAAATCAGTCACATCTTGAAATAGTTCAGCTGAACACAAATAATGCGTCTGTGATCTAGCTTCAATTTTGGTTTTCCAAGAAATAGGGAAAATTAAAAGTATCACATTAGAAATTTCTATCATAACTTCTGGTGTAACTTATCAATCAGAATAAAAGTGGGTAGAACAAATAAAAGAAAACAGAAGATACATTATGACATTTCAAGATTGATCCATTGCCAATCTATAGGGAGAACAGTGTCAAAACCAAAGCATATCACTGGAGACCAAGTAAAAACACTGCAGGTCACATAATTAGATTGTGGGCAATCAATACTGGATTTTATTTTCACTGAAAGAGCAAAGCAGGACCATAATCCATGACACAAAAAGCTGAGAAACTTTCCCACTGAGGAACTGTGCTAAAAGTTTTCACTTCATTTGCAGACTATTTTGAAAAACACAGAACACGGCACTTTTATAATGGCTGCCTCCTTCCACAGCAATTCCAGATAGCACAAGGCTAGAGGAGACAAAGGCGGCCAAAGAGCTTACAGAACAGTCTATGAAACTTACTGTGATTACCAACCAAACAAGTTATCCTTCACTGCCCTTTTTCCCCATCCAAGATTTTTTTTTTTTCTTTCATGTCTTTTTATTCTAGTCTGGTTTTGTTCTGCTCCTTTAGGTCTATGTTTCGCCAGCTGTCTTTCACAACTCCCAATTATGAGGCTGAGTCACAGAGTTAGAAAGCAGCAGCTCAGTTTCTCAGGCAGGTGTGCATGCATACATATGTATAAAGACTGAGGAAGAAGATGGAAGAATGAGTTAAAATACATGCAATCAATAACTACAACTGGGATTCCTGTCCTCTTATAGAATAGGGTTTCTGCTGACTCCATGGACAGCACAAAGACAAATGAGTAAAAAGGAAGACAGTTACACTTCCCAAAACTTTTACAAACACAGCTTTTAGGTGACTGAAGGCACAACACAATCTTACTTTTTCCTGACCTGCCTTTCTCCTGCTCAACTACTTATTTTCCTCATGTCCATGATTTATGTATTAATCCCAATCCTCCATAAAACATCGTCTGCCCATGCAGATATTTCTGTAGAGCTCTCCTTTTCAGTATGCAACACAAGGAACAGTGGAAAACAAGTCACTTTAAATNCCACTAGACCAGATTGCTCAAAGCCTCATCCAACCTGGCCTTGAACACTTCCAGGGATGGGGCTTCCACAACTTCTCTGGACAACCTGTTCCAGTGCCTCACTACTCTCATAGTGAAAAGTTATACATGGCATAAGTACCTGACTTGCTCTATAACAAAATTAATCCAAAGACAATTCAGCCATTTAGACAACATATGTTATTAAACTGAGGAAGAAAGTATTTCCCAAAATCTGAGGCTCCCTATTCCACAGATAAAAGTGTAAACAAGCCATTAAGCAACATTATATTAACAAAATGAATATTTTCAACAATTGCAGAATACTTTTTATTTTTACTCCTCCTCTAAAAGTAGGCATTTTCTCCATTTTAGTTTTAAAGAAAAATAGTGAGACTTTTAGATTACAAAGGCCCCAAGGAAAGCTGCATCTAACATTTCTAATCTTGACATTGACAGTAACAAAACAAAAACTTTCCCTGAAGTTCACACTAACCTCTTTAGACCAAGTTACAATTAACACATAGCCACACGCCAAGAGTACATACAGCTATAAAAGTCATCACAAGGTAAAAGAGCAACAATAATCCAGAAATTGCACTAAATTCTGCAAAGAGTTAAGGCTACACTTAAGTTTACTTGTTTCCCAAAGCTATTCCATGTTGTAGTTTTTACATTTGACTTTTATTCCTATTCCTGTATTAGTTTCTGCCTACCATCAAAGTAAGTTACTTGCTTGAAGAGTTGACATGTACACAGAATAGTCGTATTAAAAAAAAAAAAAAAAAATCCCTTTACTGTAAGAAAGAACAATAACAAAAACAAACAAAAAGCCAACACAAACCACTAGAGGCTTTTTAAATGCATCTTGCAAAAAGAAACGGGTAACTCAGCATCTCCGACTGGAATGGTCTTTTTAAACAAAATTAGAAGTATCCATAATTTCTTCCTACAAGGTCAGTGGAAGCAAAGTCACCGCTATTCTATTCACAGATTCATGGAACTGGAAAAGATTCAGCTTCCAGCTTTAAGTGCCAGTACTCAATATGAGCCATGGACTTCCTATTCTTGCTTTGACAAATATGCAGACCTTTGGTTAAATAAGCTCTCTGCAACCAGATGAAGTAGATGAACTGGAAACACTAGATCCAACTTTTCTACTTCCCCAGTTAGACTGTAGCTATAGTTTAGAACAACCACTACAGTTATTCAAACAGGATGAAAAACAGGTATGTTAAGCCCCAAAGAATACATCTCCAACCAGCAAAGTCAGGAGAAGAAAAAAAAAAAAAAAAGAGTAGTAAAATAGTTGTGTACTATACTAAATTGTCAGTCTGCATTAAAATAGTTTAAATATAAAACTTCTATTTCGTTAATCTTTCATTTAATATATCTGCAGAATTTTACTGATAATAAACTACCCTGAATAGTACAACAAAGCTGAGCCTTAAACTTAAACATAACATGACATTACTATTACAAGATGTTATCAATCACTATCTAATCAAAGCTAACTACTTCATCTGCTATCTCTGTTGTACTTTCCTCCTGTTTCTCTTCTTTTGGAGAATACACAATACAGTTTGCAAACATGAAATTATAATAAAAAGGGTAAAATCTTAACTACAATGCCCACAACTTTGTTATGAATGGTAAGAGAAATGAAGAGCTCCAATAAGACTTAACCATTTCCAATAAGGTGCACTGCTGAATAAAGATGAAAATCTACCTGTTCCTAAGATTTCACCTTTTCTGGTAAACCTTCTCTAAGATCACAAAATACAATGCCTTTGAACTGCTGAAGTAACCATTATTAACACTATGCATACAAATTCCCAAGCAAAAGGTTTGCTTCCCAAGCCTTGAAGGAATAAAACATTTTGGCCAATTGCTCAATTCTTCCAAAGTACCTTTTACTGTGTGTGACACACCTGAAACTGCTTTGCTGGCTTCAAAGCAACGGCCACAGCTTTTGCAACTGTTTTAGAAATGTATACAGCTGCTTGTAATGATCATCTGACTTCCCTCAATTCAATTCAGTCTTCCAGCAGGACTTCGCAAGCAAGTACCTTCTCCCAAGGGAAATTATTGTTATCTGTCACACAAAACTTGACAGTACATCATCCAAAGCTTGAATGATAATGAAAAGTGCATCCTAGGTTTAAAAACAAACAAACAAAAAAACCAACCCCAAACACAACAAAAAAAAAACCACATACACAAAAACAACTTCTTAAGATATTGGTTCTTAGAAATACATTTACTAGACCTCAGTTCCTCTTGGAAGAAAGTCCTTCAGAATCACTTCCCAGGGATCAAGGTGGGGTTGACTGGCCTTTAATTTTCCAGATCCTCCCTCTTGCCCTTCCTGAAATATGGGTGACATTTGCTTTCTTTCAGTTCTCTGGTGCCTCCCTCAATCACCTTGATCTTCCAAAGATTATTGAAAGTAGTCTCACAATGACATTGGCCAGCTCCCTCAGCACTCATGGATGCATCTCACCAGGTCCCATGGACTTGCACACGTCTGGTTTGTTTAAATGTTCCGTAGCATGATCCTCCTCCACCAAGGGTAAGTCTTCATTGCCTCGGACTTTCCCACTGGCCTCAGTGCCTGGGATTCCTGCAGGCCAGCCTTACCAGTTAAGACCAAGGCAAAGAAAACATTGAGTACTTCATCCTTTTTCATGCCCTTTGTCACCAGGTCCCTATCCCCATTCAGCAGTGGGTCCTCATTTTCCTTAGTCTTCCTTTTGCTGCTGATGTACCTGCAGAAACCCTTCTTGTTGCCCTTCACATTTTCACAACACAGCTCCAGATAGAATGTGGCTTCTCTAACCCCATCCCTGCATGCTCTTGGGTCACCTGATCCTGCTTACACTTATACATTTCCTTTTTACATTTGAGTTTTGTCAGGTCTCCATGCAGACCTCTTGCTACCTTTGCTTGCTTGACTTCCTACATGTCAGGGGGAACTATTTTTGAGCTGAGAGGTGATCCTTGAAAAATCAACCACCTTTCCTGGATCTCTTTTCTCTCCAGGGCTGTATCCCAAGAGATTCTTCCAAGCAGACCCCCGAATAGGCCAAAATCTGCTCTCCTTAAGTCCATGGTTATGATAACTGCTATTTGCCTTGCTCCCTCCTCTCAGGATCCTGAACTCCACCATCTCATATTGCTGCAGCCAAGGCTGCCCTAACCTATATCCTCAACCAGTTCTTCCTTATTTGTAAGGACAAGGTCAGCACAGCATCTCACTCATCAGCCAGTCACCTGTGTCAGGAAGTCATCAATAAACTCTAGAAACCTCCTGAATTACTTGTGCCCTACTATAGTGTCCCTCCAGCAGATACCAGGGTGGTAAAGTCCTCCATGAGGACCAGGGCCTGAGAATGTGAGGATTCTTCTAGTTGTCTAAAGGCAGCCTCAGCTGGTACTTCTTCCTGACTTTTTAAATCCAAGAATTATGTAAATGTGAAAAGTATTACTCCAGATGGTGTTTTTGAGTGTATAACTTACTTACAACAGATTTCAAATTGTATCTAGAGTGACCTGTAAGAGACTTTATAATAGAAACTGGTGATGAAGAAGAGGGAGGCAATTAAATTAAATCCTCGATTCTATGAATAATATAAAACATCTAAATACATTTATAGCCTTTAGATAACAGCAGCACTGATAAGTCCTGTACAGAAATATCAGGAAATCAAAAACATCACCAGGTACAGGAGAATTTAGATTACTATCTGAATTTCACACCATCATTAGAGTCTTGACAAGACCTGAAAGACAGTTTCCCACTTCTTAGACACATTTTATTGTCAAATACAGGAGTCCATCCAAAATACAGGAGCTGCTTCAAGCAGTGTGATTAATGACAAGGATTTGGTGGCATTCATCTGACAGTTTTGAAAAGAATGAAAATCAAAGAACAAACTGAAAAATGCAAATGATCAAGAACAGGTCTCAAGTGACGCATAGTGGTCAAAACTGCATAGCTCTTTCAAAAAGGCACTAAATAACCTGATTTTTATACACTCGAGTCCTTCTTTCAGTATCTGAAGAAGTATTTTAAATGTCCATTAAAACATAAAACTAAAAAACATGCAACTATGATACTAAGAAATCAAACCCTACAACTCATGAAGATTCCATTCCAAGTCATGGCGTTTTAACTGCAAGAATTATATAAGCATGAGAAGTATGACTACAGATGGTGCTTGTGAATATATAGTTTACATGCAACTGATTTCAAATGGTTTCTAGAACAACCTGTAAGAGACTTTGTAATAGAAACTGGTGACCAAGCAGAGGGAGATAAATAAATTAAAAATCTGATTAAGGCACAAAAACTGAAGAAAGAATAAATGATCAGAGCATAGCATAGGCACTTATCAGGAACTCAGCAATACTTTTAAAGGCATTATCAAAAACTGCCACACATTGCTTCCTTATCTTGCTTTAACTACATCATTCAATATTAAATGTCTTTCCAAAACTAGAAAACTAGCAGAATGAGAGATGGAGATCAACAGAAAAGAATAACAAAAATAAAAATCAGAAGGACTCTAAGTTATTTCTATAAACTAATGATTAGGGGGTTAAAGTGAAGAAGAAATGGCCTATCCTTCACTGCTTAAATCTGACATTTCCTTCTTTCACAGTCCACTGCTAAAGAGTGCAGAACTTCCCAATCTGTCTTTAACTAGTACAAATAAATACAAGCTAGGGAAAAGAGATACATCATTACAAAATGTTTAAAAAAAAAAAAGCAGGCAGTCAGAAATTAATCAGTTTTCCTCTGATTACTGCTTCAGTCAGCATTTAAGCTTTTAGCTATAAAAGGCACAATTCCCTAGTTCAACAACTTCTGTTAAGAGCACTTTTTTTAATATATTTTATATCAATTCACTGACATAAATTACCCATCAGCAAAATCTGCACCTTTACTAGGACCAAGAAAGAATCACACATAAATTCATAACAAATGTGTCTGCAAAAGTTTCTAGTACATACTCCATCTTAGTAAACTACATGACAAATTAATATTGTCTCCTTATCTGAAATACCGCTTTCCATTTTGAAATCTAATTTTACAAAGCAAAGAAATAAAAAGACCAAAATAAACAAAGTTATAACCATGAGGAGAAATTTAGTATATACAGAGAATGTGTCTCTAGATAAGTCTGTGCAGAGGTAACCACTTAGGTAAAAAGTAAAATGCAGCTGGGAATTGCAATATGCTTATTCCATAACAAGAAGGATGAATAATTAAAAGGGTTAAAAGCTAATATTGCTGCTTTAATTCATTATTAAGCTAGAAAAGTAAGTGTTACACATTACTGAAGGGGCTAAAAATGAAAAGGTCATATAGTTGCATTTAAATCTGTGATTTTTTAGTATTATTTCATATAATTTAATTTCAAGAATTACCAGATCATAAATTCATTATTAAATGACTGTTAGGGTACAGCAATGTATTACAGTAGAGTTTTAAAACTTGAAGGATAAATACATACTACAATATTCCACCCTCAAAACAGAAACTTCAACCCCCCTGAAAACCAGTAAATAAAATGTCTCTTGAACAATCAGCTACAATAGGAACAGATTTACTGGTCCACAGAACAGTTTTGGTATAGCTACTGGAACTACTAACCACCAGTCAGGACCCTTCATAGCTGTGTAACACAATTCAGCAGAATTAGCAAGGGCAGTGCTCTTACCGAAAAGAGCTGGAAAATAAGTTAAAAAACT
>VYXH01000118.1:502785-592281 GCA_013397275.1 Burhinus bistriatus | reverse complement strand
ACAGCTCAATGCATTCTAGTTGCATTCTAGTTGCCTATCTTTCCTAAAGAGGACATAGCCATCCATGACAGCGTTCCAGTCATGTGAGCTATCCCACCATGTCTCAGTAATTGCGATGAGATCATGGCCCTGCGACCGCACACTGATCTCCAATTCTTCCTGTTTGTTCCCCATGCTGTGTGCATTGGTGTATAAGCATTTCAGAGAGGCAGGTGAACATGTAGTTTTTACCCTTGAGAGGCGGTAGGCCTTCTGACTCCCAAAAATACTAGCATCTCATGGACAGCAGTTTTCATGTTGCTAAACAAAGTGAGGAAACAGCATGCAATTGGCCCAGGGGATGAAATCTTGCACTCTTCTTTCCTTGGAAGAAAATGAAGAGCAGAGCAAACTCCCAGGGAGGGATAAAAGACTAGAAGAGATTACATGAATCATCGAGTCCATCCCCTGTCCACAACCAGGTAACATTCTTCTGGATCAAAGAACTCTACTCTTTCCCACACTGCAAAACCCTCAGAGTATTTCCAAACATCTTATAATAATTTCCAGACCTTTACTACAAAAAGAGCCGTAGACAATATTCTTGGCATCTCCCCACATCAGAGATGTTGTACTTTCAATAAAAATGCAAAGATCCTTCCTAACCAGAGCTTGGGGAAAATTCTTTCCTGAACCGATCATGATGATCAGTCTAACTCTGGTTACAGGAGCAGAAGACAGCAGACAAGCATGAGAGAAATGTTTTCAGCCCTACCTGTCCCAGATCAGTGTGAGGGAATGAGAGGCAAAGGAGAGAAGAGAAATCTGTCCTTCTACCCACGAGGTGCTGGTGGGAGGTGAGAGATAGGCTTTTTGCCTCTTTGCTGTTCATTTTAGAGGGAAAAAACCTTACATGCCCTATTAAGGCCATTTCCTGTAGTTCCCAGGAGTATTTCTCCCTTCTCGGCACAGAGCATATGCTGTTTTTCAGTCTCATGCAGCTCTCGGTAAGTTCTGATCTTCCTGACACCTTGTGTGTTGCCCTGTATTTATCACTGCAGCTACGCTTCACAGTGTCAATGAGAAAATCAACATACCAGACCCTTCAGCTACAGAGTCAACAATGCCAGGTTCAGGCAGTCGACCTCAGAGCTACTCCGAGAGCCCAAAGAAATGGTTAAAAGCTGTCCCAGACCCACTAGATGGCACTGTGTATGGCTGTTACCAGCCCTTACAAACCTGAGGCAGAGTTTAGCGTGAGCCCGACAGCTCCAATCTCAGCTCCGTGGCTTTGATTTCCAGCACAAGTCCCTCCGCCTGGAACCTCACCCAGCTGTTCCATCCGTTCAGCAACTTTTGGGTTCCCTCAGTCACTCTAAATTAGTGCTCTTCCAAATAATTACTAGTATTTTATTTTTTTTCTCTCAAGAAGCTCCACGATTTTATTTTTCCAGTTCCTGGATTTTGCCCAAAACATTCCAGAGGTTTCAAGAAATATTTAGAAAGTCGGTAAGTCTGAGTATCCTGTCTGGCTGGTGTGCAGTGTATATGTGAGTGGAAGGGTACAAACTTCAACCAAGCCTCCCAGAAATGCTGCAGATTACAGGAATTTTGACGTGACCCTAACTTTCCACCTTCATCTCACAAATTCTGCTCTACAGGCTCAGTCTGGATCCCAGTGAAATCAGCTGGGGAGGAGGGTTTCCACTGGGATCACTGAGAGTTGGATAGGGGCCTCTGTCAGGTTTCCAAACACTGAAAATGAGTGTGCTGACATTTGGTAAATCTTTCCCCCTTTTCTGATCAAGGTTTTGCCCTTACTGCATTTGCTGGTTTATGGTCACAGCGAAAACTGATGGGGCTGTTGGGAAAACTGATGGGACTGCCATTTTCAGTCTGGAGAGCAGCACTTTTGCCAAGCACATTTTTCTAACTGACATGGGCTTTAAAATCTCCTTCTTTCTCTGTTCCTCTGTTTCTTCATAACCTGTTGTCTCTGGCTTTTAAAAGTTTCTCTTGTGTTGCAGCTTCAGCAGCATCCTAAGCACAGCTTTGAGCCTTTTTTTTTCAGTTCTTGGAACACTTAATTGCGTCTCCCTAAGTAAAAGTGCTATTTGAAACACCTCTTCTTTGTCCTCTCACATCATTATTTACTCTAATAAAGTGCACTAGGCATTTTCCAATTGTGCCATTCAAGATTCTGCCATAAACAAATCCATAAACCATATGAAAAAAGTGCAAGTTGAACAAATATCAACAATTCCTGGGCCTTGCGCATTTGTCTCTCTCTCAGAGAAAGCCTCCATGACTAGGCAGTACAAGTCAGCAAAGCCCTGAGAGGAAGGACAAATATGCTCATCAAGCCCTAAGCTGCTAGTTATTGTCCCTCATTCCAGTATCTGAAGGGGGCCTACAAGAAACCTAGAGAGGGACTTTTTACAAGGTCATGTAGTGATAGGACAGAGGGTAATGGCTTCAAACTGGAAGAGGGTAGATTTAGGTTAGATTTCAGGAAGAAGTTTTTCGCTATGAGGGTGGTGAGGCACTGGAACAGGTTGCCCAGGGAAGTTGTGGAGGCCCCATCCCTGGAAGTGTTCAAGGCCAGGTTGGATGAGACTTTGAGCAGCCAGGTCTAGTGGGAGGTGTCCTTGCCCATGGTAGGGGGTTTGGAACTAGATGATCTTTAAGGTCTCCAAATGTAGGTTAAAGTAGCTTTAACTTGCACAAACTTGTAATAAAGTCCAGAGAGCACTACACAATAATATATTCTTTTACCTATCCCATAAGGTAGGATTTACTGTAGCGGTGCAGAAGATCCCCATATCTTCCAGTACATCCATGTAACAATTGCTTCCCAATTATGAACCTACTCACTCCAAAGATGATGGGCACATCTCACTTCCATATTTTCTCTACACCAGCAGGAAATTATTTTGATGATAATTTGTTTGTCAGCCTTTGCAACTGCCAGATAATTCCTGGCATCTCTGAATACAATTTTTGAGAACTCTGGATCAGAAAACAGGGTCAAAATAGTTTGCCTCAGCATTCCTTTAGATCATGAACTTATGTCTGCTTGAAGCATTGTATGGTCTGGTTCATAAGCTTGTTTCATGAGTTTGTTTGGCTCTTAAGAGAAAAAGGTATTTTGGAAAAAAAAAAAGGAACCAAAAATATAAAAAAGGTTGCCATAATATTCACTAGGCCTTTAAAGAAAACTTTTCACAGATGCTGACAGCTGTGTGAGAATAGTTTGTCCTCAAAGACAGAAAAGCTAAACAAATATTATGAAAATAGAAGCTGTGAAACATCAGGGGTGGTTTTTCCATAAGATAACTAATTGGATGCCTGCATGTTCACATTTTGTTCTGTGTCCTTTTCCACTATTAATGACTCATATTTAAATAGCATAGAGAATATATATTCACTTCTCTTGTAAATTTTTATTTGGTCCTTTAATGAAGTAATTAACGTGAGCATGTGATATTACCAGGAAAGTTGGCAAATACAAATCAAACAGGTTTTTGATGGCGAGCCTGCAGGAATCCTCCCTGAGCTCAATATGTGCACGGAGGTTTTATAAGCAATTAAATGCTATCCCTGAAAATCCTACCTTCAGAGCTTTTGAATCACCTGTAGGGTTTTATGATCAGCTGCAACTAATGAGAGTGAAGAAGTTTGTAGGAAAAGCTCAAGCAACAAAAAGGAACATGAAACAGATAAGTTCAAATACACTTAACCTCTTCCCTGCTAAAGTGTTACTTTTCATCCTGTATCGATGCTGCTTTGAACAGATGTTGCATTTGAAACGTACCGGCAGGATTATGAGGCAGCACAGAAGGTACTTTGTCACTTCCCGTGCTGCAGCAAAAAAGCTAAACTTTAAGAAATATGATAAATGGTACAAAATCCTCTACAATGGAACAAGGTCTCCATGGGATGGAACCACTGGAAATTTTTTTTGAACACTACAATATTTAGGCAGTGGCTTTAAGTAGTAAAAGACATCAGCCATGCTTCTGTGTGTGTGCTGCGACCTGACATGATATCCATCACTGTCCTTTTCCAGCTTTGGCTCGCAGCAGTAGACATCCCCAAGCTTTCTCTGCTCCTTCTTGTGTAAAGTTTTGTGTTACTGCCCTTCACGCTCTCTCTCCCCTAGAAAGGTCCAGCGACTTCGCTTGCTGGCAGTAAAAGGACAAATGAGTTGCAGCCTCCTGTTGTCATTGCCTGGTACAGTGCATGTTTTGTTAATTATGACAGGGAGTGTCTGTTCCCTATTATCATTGTGGCCAAGTCCAGTCCTGATGGCCTTTGAACTGGGAGAGGTAGGACACTGGGAAGCTGCCTTTGCCCATTTGCCATTGTATTCCTGGACATGAGGTCAGAAAGAAAGCATGTGGAAAGGCCACAGTGTGTGGGAAAGGAGCGTTTTGCATCCTTATTTGCCCCTGTGCAGGCACAGAGCCCAAACCATGGGCTGACCTGTTGCCCTTTAAATACAGACTGTCCTGAATTAAACCCGCCAAGACACTACAGGTCTAGCTATTCTTTCCTTTATAGCAGCATAACACTTCTGAGTTCAACAGATCAAGTGAGAAACATCAGATCCAGTTTGTCTACACTATTATTTGTCCATGCCTACAAACCACAAGTGGCTGCAGGTTGCATCTGTCAGCATGCATACATGACTTCAGCTGGTGTTTGTCACGGCAATGTGGCTTGTTTAAAAGAGTTATGTATATCACAACGACCATTGAACATTTTCCACCACAAAGATGCTGGTGGCGATACGGTCTTGACAACAGCAATTATGTTCTTTGCCTCTGGAGAGACAACAGGGTGGGCAGTGTCTTCCGAACTGCTGGCTGTGGTTTCTGGTGGACCAGGAGAAGGTGCTGCAGAGGAGATTTTTGGAGGCATGCTTTGTGTGTCCTGTCCCAGCCACAAGCAAAGCAAGCACATGTTTTTCACAGCGCCGCTAGCCTGCTACTCCCTTCATTCCTGCGGAGTGTGGTGCTCCGAGAACACTGACAACGATCGCTGCTTAACCAGTAGGAGAATACATCACTGCTGAGCCAGCTGCCTGGAAATGTTAATGATGCTCTGTGGTTTCTTCAGGACTGTGGGCCAGCATTTACCTCATCAGACGTATCTTTCTTTTGCTGCCCTATCCCAGCCTGTGCTCTATTCTCAGTGCAATCTGTTTTCCATGAATGACAAGCCTGGGGGTCCCCAAAGGTAGTTAAAGGAAAGCAGGATGCAAAATGAAATACACAGAGTATAAGGGAAGAAAGGGGGGAAAGAAAGGAAAAATAGACCCACTGCTGACATGAGAAATCCTGGCCCCAGGGGAGGAGAACAGACACAGGAGCCGTGAGAGGAGCACAGCAGGACCGAGGAGGAGGCCTTGAGGGGGCGAAGAGGCAAAGATTGCAATTCCAGCTGAAGCTGATGAGACTGAAGAAGAACTGAAGCTGAAAAAATTTACAGAATCTACAGAAGCAAAAATATAGTCGTGTAGCCATCTTTTTCCACAGAGACACTATTATCATCCCTGTTTCACAAGTGAAGAAACAAAATGTTTAAGTGATTTGCCTTTGGCAGGTTTGGAGCCCAGGTTCCCCCAGCCCTCAGGCACAGACATAACCAAGAGATTTCCGTTATGTGTATTACCTTCAGGTGACTTGGAGAACATTGATTAAAGTGACTTTAACTGTGCAAGACTCAAAATTCAGATACCAGATGTGGGGGAAGGTCTCCTCGGATCAAACCTTGGCTCTGACCTCAACTTTACTTTCTTTGCTTCTTTTAAGAAAAAAAAATACAGTGTTAAAAACATAGGAAAGGAAGCAGGAGAAGGCTAGTCTTGGCTATTTCCCTGTACACATGTAGTTTTTGGCCTACTGTTATTAGGCCCATCCTGTGAATCAGTTGAAGGGTCAATAAATCCATAGATCACTGGGATTACATGCACTTCAGCAATGAAATAGCCTGGGACTAGCTCTCAACCCAGCAGCCTGACTCTCCTGTTTGGTCAGAGGGTCTGCGATGCTTGCACATGATAGTGTGCCCCTCCATGGTGCACAAGCCACTCCTGTTCTCTTGTGACAATACACGTGCTGGTAATAACCTTCTCGTTCATAATCCAACACAACCATTTGACATGGCTAATCAGCTAATTTTTCAGTCTGTGTGTGGGTGCTGCACAAGCTGCCGTGTCCCTTTCCCCCACCTCACAAACAGGGAATAATCTGGTGTAAATAGACAGGTAGTGTCAGAAATGTAACAAAGAAGATAAGAGAGATGCTGCATACAGTCTGAAGCAAACGCCGTCTCACTGCCTTTCCAGTATACGCTCATGCCTTTGAGCTACTGTAATGGTGCCTTGAAAATAGACCTTAATTTCATAATGATATATGGCAACAGTTCTTTTCTGACAAGCAACCATGACTGTGGTTGATAAACATCTATTTGAAAACGGAAAAGACAAATAATCCTTACAGTAATTAAGTCTCAAAGGGTTTTCTCTTCCTGCTGCAACTGCAAAAGAGAATCAGCTTCAAAACACATCTTAAATATTTTGACTGTGTATTAGTAAGGGTATTTCTCAGTAAGGGCTGAGGATTCAGAATACGGGGATATCGATTACATCCTCTTTTAGCTTTCCACAGGAGGTTTCCAAGGAGGTGGGTAACTAGAACTGAATAGACAACCACATTTGTGCTGAATAGCTAGAAAGCAAAGGAAACCCATTATGTGGTTTTTAAAAAGTTTTGTGAATTGTGGAAAAGACATGTAATGTTTTGCTGAAAAAATGTCATCATAACTATCTATATGTTCTTTATTTCACTCCAAGAATTTTCAAAAATTAATGTCTTTCTTGGGACCTTCATAAATGTATAACTGGCAGCATCACTGTCAGGAAATACGTTTATAAATGAGCTTACTACTACACAGCTGCTCTGAACGCTGCATGTATTACATGTAAATAATTGATTTTCCACCTCTGACAGGTGGGGTTATAAAAATGATTAAAATAAATAATGTTGTTTTGAGGGTTTTGTCTTTTTTTGGAGAGAATCACACTAAACCATTCCACAGACATCTTTGAGCTTGCACAACGTACGTCTCCATATGTGTTCTCAGAATTACTTCCAGACACAAAAGAACAGATGTGGAGTGGACATTGCCTTGGGAGTTTGACCTGCAGCATAGGCACCTCATTCTTATTATCCTTTGCTTTCTACTGATCATGCATCAGTTCGCTTTACATATTCTGTTTTTTTACACATGCCTATTCATGTCAGAACTGATTCTCTTTGGTAATTACACTCGTCTTCAGATTCCCTTCAAGATCAGAAAAACATTTGCTTTACTTTTGCCTTCCAGTTCACTGCCTGCTTTGGATAAAGCTGGGCATGGAAGTATTAAAATACCAGGGAAAGCCTGCTGTCACAATGAGTTTGATCCACAGTTCTTTGAAGTAATTCATAAACAGTGGTTCCCAATTATTGCTTTTGGGCTTTGGATCCACCCATGGCTTTCTTCTCCAAAAAGAAGCATAAGTATTAAAAAGTTTTCAAAAGATTCATCCGATGGGATTACCAGTTTGATTTCCTGAGTAACACTCTCTGAAGATTCAGATAAGTGTGTCACCACTTGAAAGCTCTCCCTATCACCTCAGGCCAGAATTAAAGCTCCTCTGCAGTCACGGTGCCCAAAGTTTCACAAAGAGTAGATAATTTCAGCCTTACAACCGAGCTGTTCTTTGGTCTCTCCTGGCTGAGAAAGGATACACTTTCTTGATTCTAACGCCAGAACCATCTGCTGCTTTTAAAAACATAGTCTTCATTATTGGAATGATTTGAATTCTGGTGCAATATTACTGGAACAGTCTTGGCATGATTTTGTGTTGCAAAGAGGGTTCTTGGACAACTGCTCGTTCGTTATTGCCATCTGCTCTTTCTAAACCGGTGTGTTTCTTCCCAGTAGTCAGATAGTTTATATTTGAAAGGTATCATCTTAATGGAGGTCCTAAATTTTGTATCCTCAGCCATTTTGTATCCACATGTCAGCAGTGACAGATCATCTCATAGAAAGACCACCTATAGCAGGTAGACACACTCACATATATAATGTGCAACTAATTGTTTACACACTTAGTTTCTTTTCCCTACAATGATGTATTCTGTATCATGTTCCCTTTTAAAACTAAACCCTAGGAAATGCTGCACTGAGTCTGCATAACATGCAGGAATACATCACAATGAATTGAGTAGAATATTTATTAAGTGCTTTGTTGAGCTGATGCAATCAAGGAACAACTTCTTTCAGCTCTAGCTGAACACCGTCCTTGGATTTTGCTGGTTTGTCTTCCTTCTTTTGGAAGTCCTTTTCTTTGAGAATGTGCAGAGTAACCAGAGCCATTGATGGAGCAAAGCAAGAAGGCAGGATCCCTGGGCAGTCCTCTGAGCAATACCAAATGTGTGTTTACTGTAGACTCCCCCAACCAGTCGCTGCCATCAGCTGGGACTTTGAATTAGTCAGAACGCAAAAAAAAATGACAAAAAGATTACTTAGATGTTCTCTATTTCCTGATTCTGTCTGGAAAGAAATGCGACAGCCTGGGACAGACTTCTTGTTCTGCTTTTGCACTTGGGAGGTTGGCCTTTATGCATGCATATAGACATAGACCAAGGCAAGCCTCCGGCATCTGCACAGACAAACACACAGCCACAGGCACACAAAGGTTATTCAGCTCTTCAGGGAGACCCGCTCTTCAAATAGCTGCTCCTGCCCTCTCCAAAAGAAAGGTGGGAACTGAATGAGAGCCCCCTACAGGCTGGAACCAACCAGGCTGGAATTCCAGGTGGAATATCATCTGGTGGTTATCATCTAGTCTTTAAAATTTTGCTTTAGTGTCAGTGATTAAAAATTATGCCCATAGATTTCATACGATATCCTAAAATAGACAACACATGTTGCTATAGATTCACATAAAACATAGTTGTTGGGGTTTTTTTTTTATGCTAGTGGTAAATTCATCAGTTATAAAAATAAGTATGAAGGAGTTTCCAAAATATTTTCATTGTAAATGGCAGGAGGCTTTGATTAGTCTACTGTTTTGATTAATAATCGAAGAGTTTCCACAAAAGAAAAAAAATATTGTCTAAAAGGCTTGCACTGCAGTCTTGTCCTTTGATAAGGCAGGAAAAAAGGGACACAACTTTGCATAATTAGTGACTGTATCTTAGAAATTAATACCTACAGAGGAACAATTAAGTACTGTTTGGCTGGAGCCATCTGTTTGCCACCTTCCTATAACCGTTCATATACCCCCATCACCCAGTGAATAAAATGAAAAAAGGGTGTATTTTTAATGTCTTCAAGCAATCACGGGTCCCTTGGTAAAGCACAGGTTAAGTTTAGCATCTCAGATGTCACATTCTTTTTTCCCACAATATAAAGATTTTTTCCTGTGAAATATATTATTCTTAGCATTCTCAGTCTTTCTTTCGACACAATAAAAGACACTGTATAATCAGCAGCATCAAACAGGGTTTCTTTCTCCTCCACCCTCAGTGACATTGCTATTTTGCTTGTTGAGTTATTCCTTTGCTTGAAATTACTTTAGAAAATCTTTACTTGTCCTTTTAACCGATAGCACAGAAAATAAATGTCATCCAACCCAATCTGTTGCCTCAAAGAAATAGAGCAAATAGTTGTTAGCTAATAACACTGGGGAGTGATACATCAAAGAAGCCAAATTTACACCCATGCCTTGTCTTGATTAGAGTGTTCAAGATTAATTCAGCGTGCCACTATTTCCTGCTGGCTGTTCTTCTTCATCGGTAACAAACCCTCCTTAGAAGCTGTTGATACTGAACACATGGACCCAGTTAAATCTGTAATGAAATTTACTTATTTACAGTTTCAGCTCTGATGTGGTCTCCGATTCATTCACCAAAAGGTTTCCATTTACTGAAGGAGATTTTTTCATTTGTGGTGGAACCCTGAAGTGCAGAACTGAATGTGCATTCAGCCAGTTACTGGCGTACATAGTAAAGTGGACAAGTTAGGCACTGAACTCTCTTTTGGTGGAGAGCCCCATTTTGAATTTTCAGGCACTTAAGCAAACTATAACCATGCTAGTTATAAAGCTGTGACCTGTTCTGGTCAGTCTTGAGTCATGGGTTAGGATAAGAACATTTGTTAAGTACTACTATATGGATAATATTTTATATTAAATAGGCATATACAGAGAGAATGTGTAATACATATAATACTGACCAAAGCTATACCAACAAAAGAACCTGAGAAGATAAACTAAGGAAATAGAAAGCAACTAAAAAAATCTAGTCACTTTATTCCTCTGCGGTTCAAGGTCACGATAATGAAACACAGATGATCTGTTCACACCTCATATTCTGCCAGAAAATGTTTATTATAATCACCATCAGAGTTCATTTTGTTATCCTTCTGCCTTTGAGGCAGATTGTAGTTCCAATGTAGTTGGCTCAGATAGAGACAATTTTCATCACAGTAGCTGGTATGGTGCTGGTTTGGATTTGTGATGAAAACTGCATTGATAACACAGGGATGTTTCAGTTATTGCTGAAATCAAGCATCACGCAGCACGAAGGCCTTTTCTGTTTCTCACGCTGCCCTAACAGCAAGTAGGCTGGGGTGGGCAAGAAGTTGGGAGCGGACACAGCTGACCCAAACTGACAAAAAGATATTCCATACGGTATGACATAATGCTCAGCAATAAAAACTAGAGGAACAGTTTGCCAGGGCTGCCATTGCTTGAGGACTGGCTGGGCATCGGTAAGTTGGTGGTGGACAATTGTCTTTTTTGTTGGTTTTGGATCATTCCTTTTTCTTTGAGTTTTTTTAGGGCGTGGGAGGTTTTTTGGGGGTTTTTTTGTTTGTTGTGGTTTTTTTTTTCATATTAAACTGTCTCTATCTCAACCCACAAGTTTTCTCACTTTTATCCTTCCAATTACGTTCCCCATCCCATTGTGGGGGAGTGAGGAAGTGGCTGCACGGTGCTGAGCTGCCAGCTGGGTTAAACCACAACAACTGCTCACACAGCAAACAACTAGTTTTTGTTGTTGCGGTTGCTGTAGCATCTTACTATGAACCAGAACTTCATTGCACTCATAAACACCTTAAAAATGGGAAGTCAGCTTTCATATTGCTCTTTAAGGACGGGGGCAACAGCTGAAATAGACAGATGAGGGACCACAAGGAGGTAAAAGTGGTTGATGTTAATATTAACAGAAGTGGTGTTGGCAAACACTGTGCTTGTGGAGACAGATGCTTAACTGAGGCAGCAGAAGCCCTGCTGTTTGAAAACGCAGGGCTGAGGCAAATGGCAGCAGTCTTTCTGGCATGTCCTGGGGTCAACAGCACACGCGGTGCTCGGATGAGGACTTGTGCTCTCCAAGCCCACTTGCAGATTACTAATGCCCTATTCCCGCTCTTAGGAATTAGCCCCGGCCCACCCCCCCCAAAAAAAAAAAAAGGTAATAAAAGTCAAAGCACATGAAGAAACTCGGAGAAACCTTTTGAGGATAAAAAAACAATTATTGAGGCTCTGAGTCAAGTTTATATCTGATTAAAAGACAACTGTACATATTTCATCCAAATAGTGCCAGGAGACAGAGAAAGATGAAGAGCGATATGGTACATACAGATTTTTCATTAGTTTAACTTCAGGTTTTAGAAGAAAAGAAGGTATAGTTAGATGTTAGCATTTATACAGAGCCTTGAGGAAAGGAAAGTATGGATGAGGGCAAAAGGTGTAAATATACCTCTCTGGGGAAGCCTTTACCAAAACGGAATCTGAAGAGGAGCAAAACCACATTAGAGGAATATTAATGAGGACAATGTATTTCAGGTTACATAGACCAGTCTTACCTCCTGAAAGGGTAGTGACAGGCCTCATGCTGCCTCAGCTTCCGGAAACTGTGATCCCTACAGCTGGAGCAGGCAAAGAGGGCACCAAAATGAGCTGCGTCAGAAGACAGCATGCGAGGAGGTGGTGAGAAATCAAAGCATCAGCAACAAGCTCCAGCAGGGAGGCAGGGCATTTCATTTCTAACAATGCTTTGCTGGTAATTGCAACAAGCTGACCCCACTGCTGACTGGGATACAGCTGAGATATCACTGGCCTGCATTGCACACCATTGAAAAGGGAAAGCTCTAGTGCACCCCAGAGGGTGCATCCCAGGTGGTGACGATCACCCATAAACTTGAGGATATGCAAGAGCTTTAAAAGGTTTGACATAGAGGGAAGATGCTTAATGAATGAGCAGCTGAAGGCTGGAAGAGAATTTTATTTTTTCTTTTTTTACTAGATGTTTGATGCTGCAGAGTGCTATTACACTGCAATAGCTTATATAGCTCAATCTACCTAGAAACCACGTAACTATCTTTAACTCACAGCCAGAAACAAGACCACCTGTCTGTTTACAAATTAATTAAGTAATGGTAAAAAACCACCCAATATAACAAATTTTACTAAGAACATCCAATGGAATGACTCCTCCCTTTGAATTTTTCATGCTGCTCCTTCACACATTTGTGTATTTTTATCTCTCAGCTCCTGAGAGCAAGGTCCTTCCTTCCTGTGCTTCTGTATTTTGTAGAACATTCAACTGAGACTAAGCAAATAAAAATAGGAAAAGAACCTTTTAATTCAGGTTGGAAGCTACTATGAGAGAACAGATGGATTTAATTATTTCTATGATATTTATGTAGCCCCTCAGCCTCTGAAGAAGCACCCTTTACCAATAGCCTGACACGAAGTGTAAACTAGTTATAAGTTGGTTTTCCCATTATCATGACTATCTTTTTTGCTTTCCTGACTAGGGTGTTGCATTCTGGAGCCATAGAAGGTTTTTCCAGCTATTTTTATTCTGGGTGGAAAAAAGCCCTCCCTTTGTTTGCTTGCCTTTGTCGCGGCTGTTTTACATGGTTGTATTGAATGTTTTTGCCAGTGATTCAGGATGGCAGTCTATGGGGTGTCAGTAATGGATACTCTTTACTGGCCTGTGCACTCTTAATCTTTCATCTGCAAGCCAAGCACAGAACACAAGAAGAGTAAGCTGGAAATGCTGTTGGTCTCCAGCACAGGAATGTCCGTCTTTGCCACCGGCAGCTTGCAAAACCATATTTGTTTATATGTTTATACTTGCCTTGTTCTTTTTCTTTCCTCTTTTCTTCCATGTTCCATTAGAAAAGGAAGCAGCAACCGCCACCCAACCCACGTGTGCTTCCTGGTCAAGACTCTCAGCTTTCATGTCGCCTACCCCTGACACCAAAGACAGGATTTCAGTAGCTGCCTAATGGCATCATAGATGCCTTAGAGAGTCCTGCCTGTGTGACGTACCCCAGCACCACATCAGGAAGCATCTTGCTGTGTCGTATACGCCAGCCCCATGCAGATGTGCCTCAGATACTGCAAAGCACCTGAAATGGCAGTATTTTTAAGAACCTAAATCTCTTTCCAAACATAAACCTTTCTAATATGACACTAGAAGGGGGAAAAAAAAAAAAAAAGGAAAGAAAGAAGAGCATGCAAAAATGTTAAAACCCAAAGTACACTGAGCTGGCTCCATCTTCCTTGGAAATATAGTCTATCCTGAAAAGAGATTTTAAACCAAAGTTACTTCAAATACCTTTCATAAAATCCTGCTATGAGGTCTTAGAGAATTCTCTGCAAAACAGGAATAGGTGTCCTGTCTTCACAGGCACAATTTGGGGATCTCTGAGAAGTAAAAGATATTTAATGAAGTTAATTTTGCAAAGAGGTGTCACCATGTACTTTTTTTCAGCCAAGGAAGGAAAGAGAGCCAAGAGGCTGGAGTTTGCAGCTCCTCAAGGTGATGGCATCCTGCCAGCTTCTCCTTGCAGGCATACCCATGCCAGAAGTGCTTAAGCACAAATGGCATATAAAACAGAAACAACTGTCATTATTGTGCTGGGGGTGTGTGTATGCATAATTATGTAAAGCTTTGCAAAAAAACTGTGCTTTCCTGCCCAGCGAATGTAATGAGAAGTTTTACTGTGTTGATCAGTATGGCTGGAGCAGTTGTGTTGGTTTTACCAACAGTTGACCTCAGAGGCACTCAGAAGGGCATTGCTCAGCCCTCCCTGGAAGGCACTGGCACACCTGGACCTCCCTGCCTCCTCCCAGATGCCTTTTCACACCCACCTCACCCCTGTTCACCTTTGTGTGTCAGTCATAGAAGATGGCTACACTGCAATGAGGCTCACCTAAGAACTTTTCCTTTCATTTCAGGAGTAGTAAATCTGTCACCTAGCTTATATATACAGATTTTCCAACAATAACTCATCACCTTATCTTCTGTCTTCATCAGCAAGCAGTAAAGCTCTGCTGAGACCCTGTCAGCAGTTTTGCGAAGGGCATTCACGCTCTGATTGGCATTCACGCATGGCATGAAGCCAACCCAGTAGATACATACTGCTCTACAAGCAAGCAACAACTCAGGCTCTACAGCTCTTTGGTCCATGTTATATTAGAGTACCTCAGTATGTGTGTCAAGGAACTGCTTTTATGATTAAGGGGCACCTGCCTCTAGATGAGGCAGTCTTTTTGTTCAATATGGCAAGAGGACATTTTCTTATGGATCTCCTCATGACTGTGAGGATGGAGTGCACCTCTGTGGCACAGGAGGAGTCCTCATTTCCCCTGCCCCCATCCCCAATCAAGCACAATGGCACAGCGTTCTTTTCACTGGCCACTGATACAGGAACAGTGCCTGGGAACAGCTGCTGGTATAATTAGGACAAACTTTCCTTCCATAAACCTCAATGTAGCTGGTACTTGGGAGTGAAAAATCCTCATCTGCAGAACACTGAAGTAAAAGTTCTAATGATGGCACTTAAAACACAGAGAACACAGTACATCAGAAGGCAAACAAAGGTACTGGAGAAGAAGAAGAGGAGCACATTTTTATACTAGAGTAAAGCTGTTTAGCTGTGGGATCTGTCAAGTCAGACCTAGTTGCTCTTATTTAAGGAGGACTATGATTCATAAGAAAGTGCATGAACTGAAGACAAAGGGTATTGTGTACCACTGAAGATGCTGATCTGGGCCCCAGGAATACCTTACATTGATATATAAGAGTCAGAGAAGTTTATGTTTCATCTAGATCAGTTACTGAAGTACAACCAGACTTCCTTTGCTGTCCTGCAAATTTGATCTATAGATGTTGTATGGTCGACTTAGGCATCTCTGCAGAAGTAACCAGTGAAAACAAGCTCCCATCTGGCTGGGATTCACTTCCTTGTGCTGTGATCCCATCCACCACATTGGGTGCACATTGCCCTTCAGGCTGTACTTACAGGCTTGTGAGTGGCAGGGTTGGAAAAGATGGTCTTGAAGAGTGATTTCAGACCAGATAGACCTCTCCAGGCTATATGTCTTCCCAAGCCCGGTGCCTTAGGACTCACTAGCAAGGTACAATTAGGGTTGTGACACAGATTCTTAGCAACCGGGAAACCAGTAGGACTTTTCATATTGGAAAAGTAACCTAGGAGTTCAGATGAAAAAGCAGTGGCCAGGGACTACTTACCACTTGGAGTGGACTGTTGGGAAATGACAGAATTGCTGCCAGGGATTGGTCTGTGGTAAATTTTGAAATTTAAATAGTTTCACATGCTGTGCTAAATTTTCATTAATAAGGATGTTTATTGCAATCTTCCCACAAATTTTTAGAGTGGACCAAAATACGCAGCAGCAGGGGTTCATTTGTTGGGTTGATTGATTTTAAAAGTTGGCTAAAGTAGAACACCCACTTTTTAGAGCCATTTTTTCATGGCCCTACATGAAAAAGGAGAGGTTGTGCTTGGCTGCAATGAATAGTAGATTTTTAGGGGTTTTTTGTTAGTCTTAAAATTCTGCCTAGCTTTCTAGCTCTTAGATTAAATAAACCTGGTCTGCCATTCCTCATGCCAGGCCACAAAGTGCCCCTGAGTCCTGGCCCAGAGCAAATGCCAATAAAAGAGACTGCTAACTCCCTGCAAAGGCCTATCCACATTTTTCATTCACAGAGTTGTTCTCAGCTCCATGAATGAAGATAGCTGTACAGAAACGTATGCACTTTTATACACACTTTATACATGAAACCAGTTTCTCTGTTTTTTCCCAGATTTTCTTTTTACTTAGAGAGTGAACCAATTGGAGATGCCGATGCTTTTGCTTTCATTCCTTTTGCTGCAGAACGCTTTCCCAAGTGGTTAGGAATTGAGTCATATTTTAGAAATATCCTTAAATTTATTTAATCTCACATAGTAACTCTTTAGTTTTGATCAGAGTTCCAAATAAAAGTATCTCATCCTGAAACACCTTGGGGCTGCATCTCAGTCTTCATCTGGAGACAACGGGCCATGTACTGATCCAGCTGTTCATACATTAGTCTGTTCTGCAAGCTCTCTGTAAAATCAGTTTTCATTTAAATTGATATATTGAGGTCTGAATCAGATCCATTTCTCTCTGCAAGTTCACAGAAATTGCAAAGAACTTCAGGCACTATCAAATTCAGGGCTCAGATATTTAAAAGTTGCACAGTATCAGTATGAGTTTTACCAGGGTAAGATTTTTGCCCAAATAAACTGGACAATAAAGAAATGCGTGAATTAATAATTAGTGAAGTTTTGATAATTGCTTTTCTAAGAGGAAGCATATACAAATATATATCCAAGAATCATACGCAGGCGATCATCTAGGTCTGGAGAAGGTGACAAATAAAACCTGTTACTGGGAAAACTATTAACCACCGAATGCCAATGAAAAACAAAAAAAGGACACAGATTTCCGCACATGGTACAGCTGAAGAGTGAAACTGACTCCTAAAGGATGTTTTGAGGGCCATGGTTATACGTGGGTTTCAAGAATGGATGAGACAAACTCAAGTTGCATTGGCAGCTGTTAAACATGATGGGCAACATGCCATCGGTCTCTTGCTCTAGCAGCCTCCCAGTCTGAGTCCCACGGGCATGAAAGAACCAATGCTGACAAGGCACTTTGCTCTTAAGTGCTTGCTTTCATCATCTAGCAGTGGCTGGATGGTGGGAAGAAGAGCTAGACAGAGGTTTAGTCTGACCCTCTCCAACTGCTGTTCTGTGGATGGTAAGAGGAACAGGGAAAGTAGGTTAGGACCCTCCTGTAAAGAGCTGGGGCTTTCTTCTCTTGTCCAGTATAATGCCTGGGACATCCCATGTCCTATCCTGTGTCTCTCTTTACCAGCAAGAGAATAAGGATAATACTGCCTCACCTCACACAGGTAAGATGGCAGTAAATCCTGTTGGTAACTGTGGTGGGGGCGATGACGACTATATAGCCACCCACAGTGCACAGTGATAGCAAAATACAAGTATCCACCAAACTCCAAGCAAGCCATGGAAAAGGACAAAGAGCCTACACACTGAACTAGAAAATCCCAGAAAAAGTTTAGGGGTTGACAGATTGAAGAAGGCTGAGAAAGTAACAGAATAGTGCTTTCCCTTTCCATCACCATCTCCACACAACCTAACAAAAATGAGAGGCAAATAAACCAAGGCACATTTGCTCATTGTCTAGAAGTTTAGGAAAGGTATCTCCTTCCTGGCCCCATAAATGAGTATCATAATTACTATCACTACATAAATATATTTGTTGAGTCACAGTGAAAAGTATGGTGACTTCTCACGGGCCAGCATCTTGAAAATATCACAGTATAAAAAGCCTTATTTTAAATTATTTCGCTTTGAGAAAACAGTTCCATGTCTTGAGTTACTTAATAGAAAAGATGACAAATACTCAGAGATGATTAAACAACTAGCTTAGGCTTTAGGTGATTTTTATCTTTCTTGTTCATGCAAGTAGAATTGATGGCAGCAGAAATTCCACTCTTGGAGAGACACAGTTCCTGCCAGTTACCATCAGTAAAAATTCCATCTATATTCTGTACAGAAGTCAGAGTAAAAAGCAGATTTTATTTCTCTCATACTACAGTAAATGAAAATACCAAGAATTTGTAAGAGGAAAATTAGACAAGGAATCAAAATCAGGAAAGAAGTCTTATATTTTCAAATCTAAAGATCATGGGTGAAATTTGAAGTTCTGCTTACAATGGAATCCAACACCAGTTAAGAACCAGAATAGGTTCCTTTAGGAGAAGGTGTTCAGATAACTCCACTCTTTCAAGACTGAGGGTTTGTTTTTTCTTTTTTAAGAGAGGTCTGTGAAGGAGTGCTTCAGCATTTTTTTTATTTATAAGCATGAGGTGATAATAATAGAAAATGCAAGAGACCAACCTAAAAATAGCTTTTGCAGGAAGCAAAGTGTTCATTTTCCATGTAGTTCCAAGGTAGAAAAAGGAACTGAATGTTTGTTTGCCAGGCTGATGCTTCAGCCACTTGGGTCTTTGTTAGTACCTGTGGACTGTGACTTTCTCTGATCAAAATCCCATTCTGGAGCCAAGCAGATTCCCCAACACAACTCTTGTCGAGGCCTGCAAGAAATATTTGTTTTAACAGGGGAAAGCAGGGGGAAAATTGTCTGGCTACAAATTATGCTCTAACATCAACAGCTTGATATACACTGTATTAGTCCTAAATTTTGAGCATGATAAAAATAATTTGATATATTTCTTCTGATTAAGAATTTGGTAAATCAGGATTCACAGTGTTTACAATAATAGAATAATTCAGATTGGAAGGAACCTCTGGGGTTCAGCTAGCTTCCCTGCAGAAAACAAGGCCAACTTCAAAGATAGATCAGGTTGCTCAAGTCCAGTAGAGTTTTGAAAATCCCCCAAGGATGTAGTTTTCATAATATCTCTGGGGAAGCTCTTCTACCACTTACCCACTCTCATGTCAGAATTTTCCTTGTTGCAACTTGTGACCATTGCCTCTCGTGCCTTCATTATGCACCTCCAAGAAAAGTCTGACTCCCTCTTAACCCACCCACTGGGCAGTTAGAGACAACAATTAGATCCCTCTTTAGCCTGCACTTCTCCAAGTTAAACAAACCAGACCCCTCAGCCTCTCTTAATTTCTTGCATGCTCCAGCCCCTAACTATCTTGGTGACTGGATATAGTCACTTGCTAACATCTCTCTTGTTAGTAGGGAGCTGAAAACTGAGTACAGTATTACAGATATGGACTCACAACGGCTGAGTAGAGTGGACTAGTCACTTTTCTGTACCACTTAGCTCCAGCTTGCTACTGCAGTCCGGGATGCGATGAGCCTTTATCACTTCTTGTCCACCAAGACCACCAGGTCTTCTACAAATCTCCTTCCTAGCCAGTCAGATCCCAGCCCGGGATCATTCCCTCCCAGGTGCAAGATTTTGCATTTGTCTTTGTTAAGTTTCTTGAAATACTTGTCAGCCTGCATATCGAGGTCCTTCAATGGCAGTTCTATCCTTCAGCAAATCGACAACTTCAGAAAAGAATTCATTGATATTACTGTATGAAATCCACTTTAATAATTACCACTCATTCCTAGAACTAATTTACACAATGCGTTGTGGCTTAGCAGTATTCTGTGAAGATGTCTATCATCTCCAGGATTAAGATTAAAGCTACCTTCAGTTAAAACTACCTTTTCTAGAAAATTCACAATTTCTTATTGTTCCCTCATTGTTCAAATTAATGAATAAAAAGCAAAAACTTTCTTCTGCTCTGATCTGCTAGCTCAGGAACAACAATAGGGCCAAGTGAAGTCTTTCCACTCACTGGGTTTCCATTGTCAGATATTTGCCAACTGTTCAGCTACATTTTTTTGGCTTGTGTTTATAGCACCCAAGACTCCCAGGTGGTCTCTCCATCCAATTACCCACCAGGCTGGGATTAGTTTCTGTGACAAGCTGGAGGTGTCTTCAGTCTGGCATAGCCACAGGCAAAATGCATTAATATGAAACATTCTATTTCAACAGTACGTTAAGCAATACATGTTTCCCAACTTCCTTTTTGCACTGCCAAGTAATTTCTGGAACAGGAAATTTATTAGAACTTGGTTTTAGTTTTGTCAAGACTCAAAGTTTTATCTCCATCAAACACAGCATCTGTGATTTTCATTGGAATATTCTATTTATAATCTAAAAAAAAATCCTGTAAAACAACAGAATGAGAATAAAAATTGCTCTGTTTCCACCATGATGTTACTTTCATCCTTAGTAATATTCTGCAGCTTCCTTTTCTTTCTGTACCACTTACAGCAGAGTTTTCCAAATTTCTTCCAAAATGGTCTAGCAGCAGAAGAGAGACAAGTTGCAGAAAATTCAGCCAAGTTAGTTTAGGGAGGAGAGAATATGTGCCAGAAAGATGAAGGAGAAACAGTGAAGGTGTAAGTCTTTCATCATGTGCATCTGGACCACTACAGAGACAGGAGCTGCTGCTGCTGGCACCATCACTGATAACATCTACCATCTGCACAATGGCAGGATGCAAATGAGAAAATTTAGGAAGCTCTGACCTGGAGAACAAAGACACCAGAAAGCTTGTTTAAATCAAGGAGTTGTCATAATAGCTGACATAAAGGTTGATCAGAGAGCAAAACCAGGAGTATAAATGAAGGACACAACACTACCGTTATAGGAGTTTCACTCTCCAGGCAACCTTAGCAAACTGAATAATAAACGCTAAGTTAGGGCTATTTCATAGTAAGTAAATTCAAAGAAATAATATTCTTTCACAAAGAACTAGTGATGAACTGCTTACATTGTGCAGATTATTCCCAGTCTGCCAAGAAATCAACAGTATTAGAATTCCCAGTTTTAATCCATTTTAATAGTAGAATTTCAGGAATCTGTAGGGGTCTGTAACCAGGAGATTCCACCCTGAAATCATGCTGAAGGACTTGGAGCTGCCAGCAATTAGATTTGTTAGGATAGCCTCTTTGAAGGTTGTTGTTGGCTCATCACAACGAACCACTGCAGGTCTAAGATTCCTCCACATACTGGTGTTACAAACCCTGCGGGCAAGTAACTGGGGCAAGGGACTGCTTTCTATCCCTCACATTTCTTAACAAAAATTCAAGAAGGGACTATTACTTTTATTTTACTACTGACTTAGAGTAAAGGAAGTTGAGCTTCCTCTTATTTCCTTGCTTTGGCTGCTAAATGACACAAAAGGTTCACAAACTACTAATTTGATTGGCATTTAAATTGAGATTAAAGAAAAGGTCTCTTCCTATATTTAAGACTGAACTGTGATGCCAAGATCCCTTTTTTTTTGTATTCTTGGTAAAGCAAGAAGCTGAATACTCCTAAATATGTATTTTTGACCCTTCTGTATGTGTTTTGGTGCAATTTACACCACCAGCTGAGTCTTTAGGCTTAGTAGATTGTGCCAGAAGTACTAGTGTGCAGTAGTTTAGCCAATAAAATCAGCAGTGGGTTTAGATGTTCAGACTAATACAGCAGATGTTCAGACTAATACAGCAATAGAAAAGAATGTTGCTTGCTCAAGTAAAAAACATGTAGTAGCTCTTTGTTCACAAAAATGGCAGGCTTTTTTCATTAGTAAGTTTAGTAGCATTGTAATCTAGAGAAGAAAGTAATGTCATTCTTACCACATTTACTGTCGCTGATTTTCTTATTGGGCCTACAACATAACAAGCAGGTTAACCAGTTAACCAGGAAAACAATAAAAGCCTGTCCTAGTGGGTTCGCTTGAATTCTTCTTTGTTTCCTCTGGAATGACAGGGATTCACAGACAGAAGACACAGTCATTCTTATATGGGCTTTTCCCATGTTGGAATCAAAAACTGAGCTGGTATCTTGTGGTGTACCCGACAAGAGACAGTCAAACACTAGTGCAAAAGATTTCCAAAAGGGCTTTAGTCAAGCTGTATACAGAACAGTGGAAGAGGAAAGTCTAAAACAGGGAGAGTTAGAAGAAAGCAAGGAGACGGGGCTTTAGAATACAGCAGTAACATTAGGAAACATTTCTTTACCAAGAGGGCGGTCAAACACTGGAACAAGCTTCCTAGAGAGGTGGTCAATGCCTCAAGCCTGTCAGTGTTTAAGAGGCATTTGGACAATGCCCTGAATAACATGCTTTAACTTGATCGGCCCTGAATTGGGCAGAGAGTTGGACTAGATGATCATTGCAGGTCCCTTCCAACTGAAATTATTCTATTCTATTCTATTCTATTCTATTCTATTCTATTCTATTCTATTCTATTCTGCAAGCAGGTGTGTAGGAATAAGAAGGATGAAGTTCTGTTGCAGAAATACAGTTGCTTCTTTTTCTTGCCTGCTTGAAAACATTCTTCAAATAAATGAAAAATGCTTCTAGAAATTTCTAGTGACAACACTGTCTACCCAAATAGCAACTACTCATTGGTACACTCCTGATTTGCAAAACAAAAGAGAACATTCACAACTGCAGTAGTACTGCCTATCCCATAAAGGGAAAGAGAGTTTTACACTCTGGACATCACTAATAAGGAGGCTGTGCAGATCTTGGACTAAAAATTGCAACCAGAGCCTCAGTCTATTTGTCACAGTTCCTTAATTGAGGCAGGGGTCAGACTCTAGGCTCTGCACCATTTGTCTTTATTAGAAGTTCTGCAGAAGTCAGATAATCAGACATTCTGCCCATTCTCTCTGGGAAGTCTGTAATCAGACAGGCTGCCCAGAGAGGTTGTGGAGTCTCCTTCTCTAGAGATATTCAAAACCCACCTGGATGCAATCCTGTCCAACCTGTTCTAGGTGAACCTGCTTTGGCAGATGATCTCTGAAGGTCCCTTCCAACCCCTATCATTCCATGATTCTGTGATTCCTGGATTGTCTTCTGCATACCTTGGTTGTTGCAGACAGCCAATCATATCCATCCAGGTAGTTCCTAGTTTGAGCTCTCTCCAAGCAGCTTCTTCCTTTCTTAACCTCTAGGTAAAGGACATTTTTTTCCCAAGAACCTTATAAGAGCCTGTATTTTACATCATCTTAATCCTTGAAACAGGACTATTTTCTGAGCTACATTTCCTTGAAAAACATCTCACGGTTTTCCCAGGGCAAGGGTCTAACATGATACAGATGAAAGAAAGTGAATACACTGCTAAAGCCTTGATCTCCCACTTACCTGTATACTTAATTTCACAGGGAAAAGTATTCCCATTGATTTAGGACTCTTCACAAGCAAAATACGCAGCACATATGTGTCCGTAAAACTGGGGTTCATACACTATTACACATAGCCAAACATTTGGTATTACTATAGGGGAAATACTGGTAAAGACCTGGAGATTTGATTATAAAAAGAGAAAGAAATCATTATAATTTATAGAGTGGGAGCCATTTCTAGGCTCAAGAAGAATCACAAAATAATGGTTTTCTGGCTATCAGAAAACTGTTAATTGACACACAGGCTTTATGCTTTGCCAGGTCACCTCTTCAACAACATTGGCTAATGCAAAACATTTTGAAATTTCTCATTCCCTAAATTACTCTGATCTAAACATATCAGTGATTAACTTTATTTCTGCATTCCAAATGGCATAGTCCTCCAACTTTTTAGTTAAGCTTTCTCTTTGCAAAGGAGCTCTTATTTTTTTTTATTGCAATGTGACATTAATTTTGTTTTAAAACTGAGTGATATTTAAGTATTTAAAAATTAACCTGCTGTTTGGAACAAGAGGACTAAAGGGTTTGGAAACTCTCACTCCCTTTGTCTGACTCCAGTAAACAACATAGACAATAACACTTAAAAGAACTCCAACCATTTGATCAGCTTGAAACGGCTGTCAGTTTCCTGGCAAAAACTTCATTGAAATACATGCATTCAATAAAGCTTGCATAATGACAACAATTAAAATTCTGATATTACGTCAGAGCTCTGAGTAAACAGCCATACCTTCGTTATGCCTCTGCAGGAATAACACAACTCATAACTTCATTGCCCACTTTTTAATGCAAAGAGCTAGCTGTTTAATGTTATCGACCACAACAAGTTCCTCCCTACCATCCAATCTGCATTATTGGATATATATATTTGATACATATAAACAAAACAGCCCAGGTCACAACTCCTGCTCATTCAAAATAAGGAATACCAGGCATGAAGTCTTCTTCCCTACTTGTACTGAGAACCAGGGTTAAAAAAAAAAGAGTCTTTGTTTTCCTACATGTACTTTTCTTGGTTGCAAATGAGCTCCTAATGCCAGGAGAATGCATTCATCTATAAATGTGACACAAAAAGGACGACGGCCTTGATCAAATAACATTTGAGGTAAACAAGCATGAATCTACTGAATACAGATTAACATAAGCATACTAACAACATAACTAAGCTAACATAAACTAACATATAGCCTGTTTCTCTAATGATACTTCCGTGCGTACTAGCAACAAAAAGTATGAGGCATAAATTAATGGGTTTTATTACATTGCTTGAAACTTCTAGGTTCTTTCACAGTCACTTGTTGCACTTCACTAAATTGCCAGTGAGGTTCTTTAGGAAATTGGGTTTAATGCCACTGCATCAGCATCCACCAGAACAGAGGTCAAATCACCAGCAATCTCAGTCATCATAGTAGTTGCCATTACACCGATAGTCCTTACTATTAATTTCTTGATGTTCATCAGCATTTCCAAGGAAATATACTCTTCCAACCATCTTTCATTTTAGAACACTAACCTCTGTGAAACGCAGTGACAAGGCAGTGAAGAAATAGTAACAACAGGCTTTTCTGCCTTCTCTGAACAGAATGGTCACTAATCCTGACTCGGTTTTAGCTACTTTAAGGTAAGCGGCTTCATTTCTAGCTGGAGAACTATAGAAATGAAACAGGAAGGTCATCATCATGTGAATCGCTACAGCCAAGTGCAAATTAAAAAAAGAAGGATTCCATTCTTCTTGGCGGTTATCAGTGGAAAGGGTTGTTCGTTCCAGCTGTTCCTCCTTGAGTGCTGAAAAGGAACGATGATTTCTGGTGAACAGCACAGTTTATTGGTCTGAGGCCTTCCTGCCTAAGAGCATCGGATCACAGAATGACAGAAATGTTTCTGAAATGAACCTCTGCAGGTCTCAAGGTTCTACTTGGAGAGGAACAATTGCCAGAAATAGATCAGTTCTGCCACAGCTTTGTCTAGCCAAGTCTTGAAAACCTCCAAGATTTGAAAGTCCATCAACTCACTGGGTGACTTACTCCTGTGCTTCCCTACCTTCCTGATGGAAAAAGTTTTTCCTAATGTCCAACTTCTCAAACTGCACTTTGTGCTGTTGTCTCATATTATTATCTGACACTACTGCAAAAAGTTAAGCTCCATAACCTTGGCAGCTGCCATTCAAGTATTTGTAGGCTACTGCCAGACTTAGCTTCCTTTTTGTCATGCTGAATGAGCCCAGCTTCCCCAGCCCCTCTGCAAAGGCCATCTGTTCAAAATCCTTGACCATTGAAGAAAACCTCCATTGGACTCTCCCCATTTTTCTACATCCACTTGAAAAGGGGACTTCAAACAGGTTGCAGCATTCCAGTTATGGTCTCACCAGAGCCATGCAGAGGGTTATAATATATTCCTCCAATCTGCTGGCCACACATTCCTAATGTATGAAGTAGCCCATTATGCACTCTTCCTCGTTCATAACGGCAGTGCACTTTTGGCTCATACTCAAACAGCTTTGCAGAAAAACCCCTGGTGTCCTTGTGGAAAAGAAACTGAAAATAAGTTAGTAGTATACACATGCAGCAAAGAAAGTCAACCGGCTTTTGGGCTGTATTTAAAAAGAGTTTAGCCAACAGTCAAGGGAAGTGACTCTTCCCTCTTTCCAGCTCTTTTGAGACCACATGTTCTCTATCCAGTTTTGGGCTCAGTCCAGTACAAGAAAGATATCGGCCTCTGGGCTCACTCCAGTATGAGAATCACCAAGGTAGTCAGGGAGCTGAAGCACAGGATGTTCAAGGAGAGACTGAGGGAATTGGGTTTGGTCAGTATGGAGAAAAAAAGCCTGTGGGAGATATTATTGCTACCTACAACAATGTACTGGGAGTATGTAGAGAGGACAGAGCCACTCTTCTCAGAGGTGCAGAAAGGACAATAGGCAACAAACACAAGTTGGAACACAGAAAATTTGAACTCAATATAAGGAAAAATTCCCAATATGAGTGAATAAGCTCCGTATCAAGCTAAGGTTGTGGAGTGTCCATCCTTGGAGATATTCAAAACACAACCGGAAAAGGCTCTGAGCAACCTGATCTAATGGCAGAAGGTTCAACAAGATAACCTCCAGAGAGCTTTCCAACCTACATGAGCCTGTAACTTTCTTTGCTCTCCATTGTATTCCCAAGATCCTCGGCAGCAAGGCTGCTACTCACCCAGCTTGTTCCCAGTCTCCCAGGTGCAGATATGCACTCTTTTTGTTGACATTCATGCTGGTCCAGTCCTCAAGTTTCTCAAGGTCAATGTGGACAGAAACTGTGTCTTTTGCTGTTTCAGCAGCTACTCTCTAACTTAGTGACATCTGCAAATTTGCTGAACAGTGCTTTCTGTTTTATTATGCAGGTTACTGATAAAAATACTGAAGAACATCAGTTCCATTATCAATCCTGGAATACTTTGCTTGTTACTAGTTGCCAGCTGGGCACAGAGCCATTGAGTACTATACTTCAGGCCTGGCAGCCTAGCCAATGGTCTGATCATCCAGCCCATACATTCTCGGCTTCCAGATGAGAACTCCGGGGTCAGAAACCTTACTACAGGCACATCCATCTCCCTCCCTTCGTTCCCATAACCAGATATTTCACTACAGAAGGCAATCAGGATGACTGTTTCTGATTACCTCCTTGTCCTGTTCAAGTTTAGAAATGGGTTCCAAGAGAAGATCATGCACGCTGGTCTTCACAGGGACTGGGTGAGCCAGCAGCTAACAGTGTTCCAGATCCTCTTTTTTGCCATTCTTGAATATGACTGTAATTTTTGCTTTTTCCATTCATCACAATTTTTCACAGACAATACACAGGAGCCTTGCAATCAGAGCAGCCAACAAGGCAACTACAGCAGCCAACTTTTTCAGCACCTTTAGATCAGTCCCAGGGATATGAACGTGTCCAGATGAAGTAGTTTCTAACTTGTTCACCCAGTGCTGGCTCCTTCCCAAATTGCTCTGATACTTGCAGGTGTCAGGGAGGAGGTTCTGCCTGTGATGAGCAAGGTAAAAAAGGCCCTGAGTACTTCAGCCTTTTCCACATAATCCACACTGTGTTGTCTCTTATAAATCAGCAGCCCCACATCTTCCCTTTACAACTTGTGCTTATTGCTCAGTTTAATGAAGCTATTTTTAGCTTTATCTGGGTTTTGACTTTCTTGATTTTGTCCCTAAGTACCTTAGTGATCCTTTTATATTTTTCCTTTGTTGCCAGATTTTGTTTCCATTTCAAACATGTTCAGTTTGTATTTTAGTTCATCAAGAAGCTCCCTTTCAGTCAAGCTGGCCTTGTGCTGAAAATTCTAGTTTTCCCACACAAACGGATGGCTTGTTCCTAATCCCTCAGTGAGTTCACTTTGAAGGAGTCATCCAGCTCTGTTGGGCACCCTGCCCTTGCATGGCTGTTTCCCACAGGATTTTGCTCAGCAATTCAGTAAATAACCAAGTCTGTTCTCTGAAAGTCTAGAGCCCTAGCTCTGCAGTTTTATTTCCAGCATTCCTCCAGATCCTGAACTCCATTGCCTTGCATTCCCTGCACCCTAGGATGCCACCAGTGACTGCATTTTTCATCAGTCCTTCTCAGTCTGTGAACAGTAAGTCCTACAGAGCAACAGCCGTGGCCAGTCCCTCTAACGTTTGCATTGGAAATGTGTCATCCACACAATCTAACCTTGGGTTATTTACATGAACGTTACCCTCACAGCAGTCAGCTGTGGACAGTTGAGACCACCCGTAACGATAGGTGTCCACAGGAGATTTTCAGCAGTTTTTTGGAGAAGGCCTCTTCCTCTGTTTCCTATCAGTCAGGAGGTCTGTAGCAGACTCCCAAGATATACCTAGCGTTACTTCCCCCTCTGAAGTTGATGCAGAAGCTCCCGATAGGCATGTCTCTCATTTTGCCTCACAGAGCTCTGTGAAGTCAAGGAAATCCTTAAGATAAAAGATGACCCACTCCTTATCTTCCCTGCATGTCACTCCTCAGTGGCCTGTTTGCTCCATGGATTCCCTTCCCAGCATATTCTCTGTCCCCTGTGAACTGCCCCTCATTAGGAGACTGACCCCACTTTCTGTCTCCACAGCTCTTGAGTTCCTGCTTCATCGAGAGGGGTCTGTAGCGGCACTGATGCATCAAGGGCAGTGAACCATGCCAGATATTGCTCACTTGTCGGCTCACTGGCAGCGCTGCCCATTGGATTGACTCAGATGTTCTGCTGAAACATAAATAAATTGCTTGGCGCTTTTTTCTGAAACTCTCGGCACTGTGTCTCATTGCTTGCAATATCCTAGTGTACTAGCAGTATTCACCCTAATGATTCATCAGGCAATATGGACTAAGGGGAATGCTAAAAATATCCTTGGGCAAATCAGTCCCTGAAAGAGAGTCCGTACAGGAAACAGAACAGGAAGAACCAATTTGCAGAAAATACAGAAATTTCAATGAAGGCATATAAAAGTTGTAATCAGTGAATAGTTTATGCGCAATTATTCTCAGGAGCAAACAGCATTTTTAAGGTGTACTAAAACATCTGGTATTTGCATACAGTTGCATATTGATCTAAGCTGCAGAGGCACATTAGAGCATTCAGCTTGGAGTCTTAAAGGTAGATTTGTACTCTTCACCCTTGAATCTGTAACATGGCTTCAGGACTTGCATTCTTTGTGCTACAGTTTTAAGATTCGTGTGAGCAACTGCTGAAGTGCCATGCCATGATCTTAAATCCTTCTTCTGTTAAATTTTACTAGTTTACACTGGAGTGAAGTTCACTTTATTTACATCTTTTCTTTGCTTTAGCTGCTGTGGCTCTTTCAACTGCCAGGTTCTTTGCATTTGCTTTAAACATTATTCATAATAACACTAAGCATTTGTATGAGCATCCATATACTGAGTATCTTACAGACAGTAACTAGTTTTATTTGCAACAACTAATGTAATGTTCCTTTCAGTTTGGTTTAAATTATTTATCTTTTCCTCCTGTGATTATATTATCCATTACAACTGCTGAGAAAACAAGCTGTACAGTAAAAATTGTAAGTCATATTAAAATGCACTGGTTTCCTAAATGTAATGTAAAACATTTGGATTTCATTTTCTTCCAGACACATTAAGTTTTTATTATTTCATTTTTGAAAGATTGTCCTGTGCTCCATCATTCCTACTTGTTTGTGCTGTGGCACATTATCCATTTACCAATAAATTTATTATAAGATGGAGCTTGGAATCCTTGTATTTTGTGATTTTTTAAATTCTTTTCTGAGTTCGCTTAGGAATTCACACTAATATCTCAGTCAAATATAATCAATTTTCTGGAATTCAGCCCAAAGATAAATGCTCAACTGTAAGCAGAGTGCTATTTAACTCTTCTTTGGTGCTCAAAAAAAGTATAGTAACAGCAGACCTGCATCAATATATCCATTTTTCGTTTATTTCATTCCATGTTTGAAAAACAGTATTACGACTTCAACAAAAAAATTACTATCTTCATCAGTCATTCTTTCCAGTAACAACAATTAGGTGCCATTCAATCCTATACAAAATATTTTTAGATTTACATAAAGTCACTATTTTATGCACAAAAACATTCATTTGAGGAAAACTAAATGACAGTTTCCGTCGTATGAAAAAACACATTTTAGTTTCTCATAAAATATAAGGCATTCTGCTTTTTTAGAGGTGGCTGAAAGCAACTTCTATTAGAAGTGCTGGCATTTACCACCACTATGAACCTCATCATACAGCTGTAACCTTCAGTATGCTTTGATACTCTTGACCACGTGTGGTTTACAGCTAGCCTCCAGCTTTGAGAATTAAGGTTGCTGTCAGAACAAATAGTGTCAGAAAGCTTTGTTCTTAAAGGCCAGAAACGGTCTTAGTGTGAGCTGATTCTAAAGAGAGTCCTGCTCCTGCATCTGCCACCAACAGTCCATGTGACTCTGGGCAAGTCACGTTCCTCACTTGTATTTTCTAGATAATAATGTTCTTTTGTGTGCCTATTTCCAGTGTATCCTCTTTATGGCAGAGACTGCCTCTTCCATGGTGTCAGAACGCACCCAGTGCATAAAACAGAACTTGTTGATACCCAGTCAGGCAGGAATTTGACAGAATAAATACAACTCTTTTTTCTTTCAGACCCATGTTGGATACAAGGTCCAAATTGTAAAACTTCAAAAAACTGTATCAATGGGTAAATTTAAGCCATATCAAATTAGATATTTTCCAGCTCCTGACCCTGAACCTTTTCTTAAAACTTGAACTCTGCAAACCAAATTATTTTTAGCTTCAAAACCCTTGACTAATTTATTTTCATTTTACTTCAGTTTTGTATGCCTTTGTGCTTCCGGTTTCTGGCAACATCTATGAGTAAGAATGCCAAAGTCCTCTATTCAAATCATATGCTTCGCCAAATGCAAAGGGGAAAACACTCAAAATCATGCAAGGCAGTCTTTTCTCATGAGTCTTCTGTTCTCATGAACTTTGTAGGCCAATTTCAGAAATGCAAAAGTTCATAATTTAAAAGACATCAGATAAGGAACCAAACTTCTGGGATTCACCCATTTGTCACTAATTCCTCTTCCTTCTGGCAACAAAGCAAGACTTCTGAAGGGAGGAAAAAACAACAAAGAAGGGAGAAAAGTGCAGAAATTTAAAAAAAATTGAATGAGAAGATCCTTGAATGGACTCAAAAGAAAGTCCTGTAGGGAAAAAAAAACCAACAAAAACAAAAACAAAAAAGATGACAATAGGATGGAGGGAGCTGTCTTCAACAGGTGAGTTATTGAGAGGTAAAAGACGATAAATTACTAAGATGGGCATCTAAGTGGATAGACATCTGTGCTTTGCCTTAGAAGCCAAAACAGCTCAACACCTCAGTTCAGACAGCTAAAGCTGAGGTGAATGTTGCCTAAAATATTTACTTTCTTATCACCTTCTTTATTCTTTTTTATATATCAATGATTATTTTGTTCAGCAATGCTGGTAGTATTTAAGGATCCTAATTTTTATACACAGGTATTGTGTATATACTGTGATGGACTGTCCTGGTTTGAGGTAAAACAGGACCAATTTTGTTCAGTGGCTTTACTTTATAGTTAGGCCTCTTCTAACTGCTGAAATTAACGGCATGTTATGCAGAAACCGTTCACTCTCAGAGTGATAAGACCCGTGTTTACAGTTGATGCGAAGGAACGGTATGCAGAGAGGCTCTTGCTTATACTTGTTGCTATAACACCCAAGGCCAGCCAACTTTGTTACTTGCCCCGTTGGAGGGTCGGAAGCGGAAAAGCGTAGAGGGGTCACACCTGCGGGGAGGAGCGGACAGGACAGGTGACCCAAAACTGACCAACAGGGTATTCCATCCCATCTGCCTCATGCTCAGTATAAAAGCTGAGGGATCAAAGGGTCGCTCTCTCTTTTCCTCTCTTTCTCTCCTTGTCTGTGCATCTGCCTTTGATCCTGTTCCGGAATCCAGTTCCCGTCCGTCACTGAGTCCAGTCTGGGACTTCCCCGGTGCCTGCTGGTGACGTGATTGTCATCCTGGGAGCTTGATACGGTTTTGTATCTATTTCATTATTTTCTTTTTGTTATCTTATTATTAATATTTCATTAAAGTAGTTTAGCTCTCTCTAAACTCTTAAGTCTCTCTTTTCCTCTCGCTCTCTTGCCTCCCTTCGGGAGTGAAGCAAGAGAGAGAGAGAGCATCTGTCGTTCCACCGGATTGGGCCAATCTGGCCCAAACCACGACATGGACTAATTATAACAGACCTCTATAATTGTGATACGTGTCCATCAAAACCCTTGATTGTAATAAAAGCCACTATTAAAATTTGTAGAGAAACACTGTACATTCAAGCATATGGGACCTTAATGTAGTTGTAGTTTCCTGTGTGGGGAAAAAGGAAAAAAAGTATTCAGGTTTGCCTGCTTCACTTACATTCACACATCTGTACATCTACCTATGCATGTACTGCAGTCTTCTGTGAACTCGCACCATGTTGTCTGCACTCCTCTAGCTATTTAAATTCTCTTGATATAAAGAGCCTTATAAATTTCCATTGTCTTGGAACTGGGAATTACAGACACTTTAATCATATGGTTCTCATGTCATCTGATCAAATGATCCTAATCTTCTGAATTTTCACAGCATCGCACGATTTTTAACCACATGACTTTCATCACATTTGCTGGATGTCAGGAGGCTAAAACCTCACACATCACTTGGAAAATGTAGTCCTTTAAAGTGCTATTGTTAATCATGTTCGTGGGTGCCTGCTGGGATTCCTTGCAGTGCTTTCTTAGGCTCACAGCTGGTTTTGCTTCCTGTGGATGATGCAAAACTCTGCTCTTCTCACCCATCCGACACTAACCTTACTTTCTTTGCTGAAGTCATAAATCTGCAAAATCTGTATTTTTTCACTAAAGGAACATTTTATGACTAACCTGATATTATTTTAGCTAGTGTTTGGCAGAAATCCATTTCGTTTTTATTCTTCAGTTCTAAAAACAACAGAAAAGTAGTGATTAATGGAAGAAACCTCTTAATAACAATCTAATATACACAATAATATGCATCAGTATGGTATATATAGATGTCTACATAGAGACATACTTGTAAATGCTGTATATGGAAATAAGTATAAGTAGGCAGAGGTATAAAAAATATGTATTACTAAGATCTGATGAAAATTCAGTCTGATTTGATCTTCGATTTGACTTGAGGCAACCACACAAAATGTGTCTGCCTCGTTCTCAGGCTTGGTTGTGATCTCTAACATTTATATTGAGTAGTACACGAATGGCTCAGACAATCATGGCCCCAAGTGCCCCACAATTATTGGGCAAAAATGCAATGGCACTGCCTGCATCGTACATCCCCCTGTCTAAAAGCAGCCATTTCCAGCCTGACTCTCTCTCTTCCCTTCTTTCTTAAAAGACTGACCTCTCTTCCAAAAAACAAGACAAGCTCCAGCCTGCTATTGCACAGTGGCCACAAAGTAGCTCTTAAGATTAGCTAGCAAGTTCCCCTCTCAGTATTATCATAGTTGCTCTTTAACAGAGCAACAGCAAGCATTTTTCCAAGAGACTCATTTATGGGGTTCTCTGATGCCAGTCCATCTTTCTTTCCTTTAGGCAGTATTTACGTAGGAAACAGCCTCCCAAAACTGCTGGGAGGAGCCCAGGAGTCCTGCTCTTACGCATAGAGCTCCACAGGTTGAGGTCTTTTCTCCTGTTCCTTAGCAATAACTGTCAAATGAGGGAAGAGGAGAACATTACAATCATCAGTTAATATCTGAAACTTTTCCCCTCCATTGTAAACAACCTTCTATCTGCTGTAAAAGAGAACGTTGCACTGTTTGCTGGCATTCGCAGAAATGGCCCTTTATTAGAGATTCCTGATTTGTGTTGCAGAAATACAAGATGCTGGGTGGGAGCCAGAAAATTGGATCCAGTAATCCTAACAAGGGCTTTATCTTGTTGTACCAATATAATACAATTCACAATAAGAAAAAACTTATCACCAACTGCCATCTTCTTCAACCTTACATAAGCTTGTGCACTTTAAGGAAGGCATTTTAATTTCTGCCCTTTTGGAGACAGATTCGCCTGCTCAGATGCCAGGAATTTAACTAACGGCACATGAGGTGCCGGGGTGGTCAACGGGAGCGACAGGTCTGCCCTGCTCTGGCCCTCCAGCTAACCTCTCGTGTGCCTGGCGAATCATTCCTAGGGAAAAGTTTCCACTAAACATATGCTTTTTCAGTGAAATGCAGTTAGGAAAAGTTATTCCTTCCCTTAATTACTTCAGCTTTATGCCTAATGATCAGTGGGACATATCCAGGCCTTGCTGAGTCCGAAAGGCTCATGAGCCAGCCACTACTTTGAGGTGCATCTGTCTGCAGTTACAGGGAGAGTGCCAAAAATAGCAAAGGTTTAGATCTCTACAGCCAAGATTTCTGAAAACAAGACCAAAACCCAGTAATTTTTGACATCAGAATGAGTAGACTCCAACAGATGAGACAGATTAAAACAAAAGGTTAGAAAACAAAACTGGCCTTTGGCATGCACGTCCTTTTCTCCAGTCTTCTCTCAGGCCAACAGCTTTCTCCTGGCGCCCTGGGTTGCGACAAACACTGGGGAGTCTGTGTGGGGTCTACTGGGAAGGTCTTCTTCCCATCACCTGCAAGACATGTGCATTTGCTCTCTAAGCCTCTCAGAAAACTTCCAGTCTAAACTCTGCAGGCTCCTGCCTGCTGGCTCCCTCGTGCTCTCACACTGACTGCTGCATCTTCTACTCCAGATGTGCATGCCTAGATAGTCCAAGAGAAATCTCCTTCTCCCAGGAGCTTCATCTGACCCAGAAAGCAGGATCCAGGACAAGGTAAGCAGGGGTTTTCTTCCTGCTGCCCATGCACTCTTTCTAGCAGAAGACATCTACAGCAAGCAGTAAGCACATCAAGTGGATGTGCTATCTATCATCACCACTGTTGTGTTGCCTCTATGAAAGGCCAAAATCATTCTCATAGCAGAGGAATGCTTCTTATGAACAAGGTAACCATTTCAGCTTCCAGAAAGTCTGCAGTATTGCCTGGTACCTGCATGTTTCATTTCAGTTCAATTTCTTCATTTCTCACCTTCAACACGAATTCAAAACTCGCTCGTGTTGGAGCTTCCCAGCTGTAGCAAAGGCAGAGGTCTCAGTACCACCAGCTGGAGCTGAGGATCGCCTTTTTTATTTTTTTTAAACATGATAGGAGGAAGTTGTTAAGTTTGCTAGTTCCTTCCCTATGTTCTTTGCATCCTGTTTGCTGACAGGTATTTCAAACAAGGTCAGCCTTTGATTTTGCCAGAGGAAACAGACAATTTGTGTTCAACTAGATTACTCCATGTGGGTACCTATCTGTTCTCAATACCCTATTTTGGGTTTTGCTCAAAGGATTGAGGCTTGATTTGTTTTTTTTCTTGGGCTTTGACTCCAAGCATAGCCAGACTGTCAAATGCAGTTTCCATGGTCATAGCTTCCAATTAAAAGGGCTAAATCTTCTGGTTTTCCATAACTAAACACTTATCTAAGTTTCATAAAGTGGTAAACTTTGATGTTGTAGACATGTAAAAATTTTAAGCCACTTACCTGCATAAAGACAGTAAAGTCTGTACAAACACATTAATTCTCTTCCCTTTCTCCTATGTTTCCTCCCTCAGTTTCTCTTTTCTCCAGATTACAACTCTGTTGACTGAGAAAAAGCTTTCCTCTCTCTCCAAACTTCACTTTTAACTAGGGAATACTTTCTGTTTACTTGCCTTAGTGATATATATTCACAGATACTTCTCTGACTTTTCTAAACTCAGTTAAAAAGCTTGCAGTCTTTTTTTACCACAACATACATTTCTTTAATTTGACACTTATATGTAATCATTCTTTTTGTTTCATCCTCTCTTGACATACATATATCCTGACATACATCAAAGTCTTTATCTTTGTTACTTCTGATAACCAACTGTTGTTTCCTTACCCTTATCTGTCTCAATTTGCTCTAAATTTCTCACATGCTGTCTCTGGTCATAAATCTAAAATCAATGCATGCTTACAAAATTGACCTGTTCATGTCTGGGGATTTAAACAGATTATTTTGTTTTAAATTTCAGGACCAATTCAAAATGCTGCAAATAAATATGCATACAGAACTGGTCAACATCTCAGTCCTATTTTCACAATCCCTCTCCAAATTCAACAGCACTGTCTTTTAGTCTTCCTTCCTGGTCAATGTGAAGCTTTTTTGTGTCCCCTGGCTATAGAGGGAGCTCCAACAACAGGTCTAGACCCATCTAGAGCTCGAGTCTGCTCACACGTTGGTGTTAAGTGCCTTTTGAATGCCCAGGAGTACACATGGCATCCACAGGGGGTGGGGAGATGTGTCACAAGGCCTATGGAGGACTGATACCTTCCCTGAGCAGCATCTAGAGGACAGGGAAGATTGCCTAAGAAATCTCAAAAGGTATTGCCTAAATACCACCCAGAGTGCCTAAATGTAGGTGTTGTCATCATAAACTGAGTTCCACTTCTTGCACAAGTAGCGCCTACTGCTATTTCTGGCATTGTCTGGCCTGTGGCTGCCACATCCAAAGAATGCCTTACCCTAGCATATTTACCAGCCTTATGTTGCAAAGAAATACGTGCTCTAGGATACTTAAGACTTCTGCACAAGGCTGACACACAGATCCAATGGGATACCTCATTACCAAAAATTCACCGTCTTCACAGTCATTTCTCCCACACAGGATTTTTCTTAAATCTTTACAACTTAAAAAAATTTTCCAGTGGAAACACTAACAGAACAGAGTAGGTTAAAGCAAAACCTAGAAAGCTTTATTCTACTTCTCTACTAGGGATCACAGATTCATTCTCAAAAAGAAAGAGCCAGAATCCTTTCACAATTGGATTAATGAACTCTTTTCCTCATTTGTGATGATTCAGCTGATTACTCATTCATCAACTTAATGCTGTTCTATTCTCAGTATTCCTTGTTCCCATTAATAGTGACCCAAGAGTAAATTAATACAAAGTAAAAATGTAATAACGCAAATACATATCATTACTTCAAGGCTACCATAGAGAGTAGAGTTCCTCTTCTCAGATATAATCAACAGGTTTTTTCCTCTGATTAGTTAATCCTGGCCAAAAATTGAAAGAACATATGCACAACAGTGCTTGTGTTTTGCAGTGAAATAACTGCTTATGAGATATGGCACTGTGTATTTATTGCTAATTGGCATAATTAGTCATAAGCATTAATGAGGGGCTTAGCAAGTAACAGTTTCACACACTCTTTCTACCTCTCTCCCCTGGAGAGTCTGCCTATCTGCTTTTTGTATCATGCTGTTCTCCCTGTCTGATTCTTTTTCTCTTTGACACAGGCACGAACCTTCCCTTGGTCTGGTTTGAGGACCCAGGCCCTTCATTTCTTGTGCAAGGAACTTTGCCTCCAGCGTTTCACTTCCCACAGCTGTGCTAGGCCCTTTGCTTCTGCAAATTTTTCCCTATGATCAACTCTGATTACAGGAAAACAGTTTAAATTCCCTGTAAAGCATCATACAGGCATGTGATAATATGTTATTACTTGCTTAATCATCACAAGTCACAGCTGAGAATGAACAGGACAACATAGTGTAAATAATATTAGCAGTTGTGCAACAAGAGCAATGTAATGTATGAGTCTTGCTGTAGTTGAACTGAAAGGCTGTGCCTTCACTCATACTGGTGCTCTTTTGCTGCCTATTTGCTCCTAACAGCTTAAAAGAGTTGGCTGGCAGGTTGCATACAATCAAATAAACCTTCAATGTCCCTGAGGTGTCGTTCTCAGAAGACATCCCTCCTCTTTCTGTGTCTCTGCTCTGCGTGCGGGAGCTGTGTGAGCCATGGCACATACACTAACAGGTTCTCAAGGGCTGTTTTATAGTTCACTCCAAAGGCTGCGCTGGAGCAGAGCTTATCACTATTCTGAAACCTTTTACTTCCCAGAAGTGATGATCATTTCTCCTGTTAAAAATTGCACGACTAATGTGTCAATGGAAGTTAAGCACTCTTTGATTTACATTGTGATAGTCTCATTCATCTTCAATGTCTCAGGGGCCATTAACTATTTGCACAGAAGCTCATGTTTCACCTTAGAGAGACGTAATCTTTGGAAGGTCTCTCTGACCTACTGATCAGAAAGACATTCAGGTGCTGGCGCATGTCTAAAGAAGAGCCACGAAGCTGGTAAAGGGTCTAGAGCACAAGTCTTATGAAGAGTGGCTAAGGGAACTGGGGTTGTTCAGCCTGGAGAAAAGGAGCTTCAGGGGAGACCTTATTGCTCTCTACAACCACCTGAAAGGAGATTGTAGTGAAGTGGGTGTCAGTCTGTTCTCCCAAGTAACAAGCGATAGGGCAAGAGGATATGTCTTCAAGTTGCACCAGGAGACATTTACACTAGATATTAGGAAAAATTTCTTCAACAAAAGGGTTGTCAAGCACTAGAACAGGCTGCTCAGGGAAGTGGGTAAGACACCATCCCTGGTGGTTTTTAAAAGACGTGTAGAGACATGGTTTAGTGGTGGACTTGGCAATGTTAGGTTAACAGTTGGACTCGATGATCTTAAAGGTCCTTTCCAACCTAAATGATTCTATGATCAATTCTTATCACAGTTTTAAACCAATTACTAAGTCTTCTTATCTAGTAACAATCTTATCTCTTTAAGTTAAACATGCACAGTCTGAGGCAAATGCATAACATTTGTTAAAAAAACCTCCCCCTGATCTACACAATTGCTTTGGACAGTTCACATGGTCAAGTACCAAGATATGCAATGTTGCATAAAGGATGTCAAAACAGGTTTACATACACAGAGCTTTATTAACGAGACCCATAGCTCAAGGACCCTAACTGTCAACAGGCATTGGCTTTAATGGTGAAAGTGACTTTTCGGGAAAATAAAAACAAACAAAGAGAGAGAGAAAAGGAAAAAGGAAAACTCTCCCTAGGGGTCAGGAGGAAAGAGCAGTGATGGGGTCCCACAGGGGCACCCTCCTCAGAGGGTGCTGTCCGGTGCAGCCTGTGTGACTGTGACAAAGAATTTTCACTGTGCTTTTTCAGGAGTTCTGTACACTTCTCACTAGTATGCGCTCAGGGTTGCTGATCACAGATGATTGTTCCTGTCGGGATGCTCCTCCCACTGAATGGAATATGCTTGACATGGCACAAGTGTTGCATGCAATCAATTGCAAAGCTTCCATCCATATATGATATTGGGTAACACAAGGTACTTAAATTACCACTGTCTACTTTGTTATACAATAATTTTTAGTTTAATATAAATGAAAACTTACAAAATAAGGGGTCAATAGGGTAAGGAGGGTAAAGAAGGTAAGGAAGCAAAAGGTAAGGAAGACGGGGAGATTCCCTCACCAGCGGAAGGTCCTTCCCACAAGAACCAACACACCAGCATCAGGGTTCCCAGGTGCAAGACCTTGAAAGTAGCAGCACAAGAACAACTGCATGAGAACAGGGGGAAAATAGTGCCCCAAAGGCTTTCAAAATACATTGCCACAAGAGTTTAGGTGAGACATTGCAGAGCTGCCAGGGAAAGGCAGGCCAGAGCCTTGCAAATGGAAGGCCCTAAGCATTGCAAAGGCTAAAGCACCAAAGGCACCATGCAACAACACTTATCTCACACACCAGATTGTCTGTGGTGCCCTGTTCTTTTTTGAAAAATTAAAGCTGAATCTAACTTTGACAGCTGATTTTGTAAAACTACTGTCTAGCCAAGGGAATGATAGTGCATAATAGAAGAGCATCTTCTCTACAAGACCTTGAGCGTGTCCCTTGCTTTCCTGGCACAGGATTTATCAACCTAGGACATGATTCATGTAAAATGTATCTATCTGTAATTAAAGGAATGGTCCACATTGCCCAGTCGTTGGCAACTCTTAAGTCTAGAGACGTCTAAGGCACATCTGATGCCTCTCTGGTTGTCCTGAATGTGCTGTAGGCACCTGAAGCACGTACTTGAGAAATGCTGGATTCAGCAGCAGCTCTTCCGGAAAGAGCTGGAAGTTTTGGTGGTTCCTAAACTGAAAGAGTCAACTATGCTCTGTTGTTGAAGAAAATAAAACATCTCATTCAGATGGAGAAACAGGAGCCTTATCTGCAAAGGATATGAAAAAAAAAATCCTTTTCATATGCTTAGGATGGCAAGAGTTTAGCTGGAGTATTTTGTCCAATTAAAGGTGCTGCAGTTTGAGAAACCTGTGGATCAGTTAGGGATACTCCAGATGAGCACAATGAGAAAGTCTAGAAAAGGATAACCAACAGGAAAAAAATCAAAAGACACTGGAAAATTTATGCAGCGCAGATAAGTGTAGTGAGAAATAAGGCCCTTTCTTTAGGATGGTTTCTGTTGGTCTGCTCTATCCTACCTCTAAAAATCCTGAGGTCATCCAGTGCAGACTGTCTATTTTAAAGTGTTTCCACAATGGTCTGAGTTCCTAAATACCTTAGAACAAATTATAGGATGTAAAAATTCAGCTTCCTTCCTTACTTTATGCTATTCCTAGTAACAGATCTAGTATTAGCTAGTAATCCCTAGTAACAGTTGACTTTAAAAAAGACAGTATTCTTTCGCTTCTGCTCTGGATTAAAGGATTATGAGCTCAAGAATTAATCTTCCACGGCTGTTCTGTTTCTTTGTAAATAGAATAATCTGTCAACTGCTGCATTTGCATTCCTTGACAAGTGAAGAAGACATCACTTTTCAAATATGTTCTTGCTTATTGCTTGGCTTTTGATGGCTTTATCACTAGCCAGTTAGTATGTGAGATTTTTTTCAAATTATGCTGCTTGCATCAAGCCAGTAAGAAAGATAGCAATGGTGCCAGGATGCTGAGTTTATGGAGATACCAACAATGTAAACTTTACCCCTACGATCTTATTTAGGGAGGTTTTTGGATACTTTTCCAAGGTCAGTAGGTCTGCGTCAATGCATGTCATTGACATCCAGAGGGAAGAAACAGGCATTTCTAAGCATGTTTTCCAAAAATCCCTTTGAGCTAGTAGGTGGTCCAAGATGTCCAGACTGTTACAAACACGGAAGCTTTTATTCTAGGCTTTAAATACATTCTGTCACCCTGACCCCACATAACATATGGGCACTAAATAGAAAGATTTCAAATCAGGGGATTCATTTGGTTACAAACATTTCTAAGTTAGATCAGCATCTTGCATGAGTGAAACTCCATGTACACTGGTTTACATGGAACTCTTTTTGGAGCTGACACCATAGACATAATAGAATGAGTCCCACCTCACTGAGGCTTTGAGAGGTTATTATCCTGACTAATGATATACATTAACTACCTCTCATACACTCACCTCTAACACTGTTCCCATGTATGTCATACAGACTTTCTTCCGTTTCCTAAGTTTTAATTCTACCTGTGTAAAAGCATGAGCTGCAGATATCATCTGTCTAAAGGATTTCTAGTAGGGCCTGAATAATTTTAAAGAAAAATCATCCCTTGTGATCAGCGGCTACTAAGAGCATATAATAAATATGAATATAAGACAAAAGGTGTGTTAGTTTCAACTATTTGACTGAAATGTCAATGACAATTTAGGGGGTTAGGAAAAGGATGGAAAAGCTCACTGCTACAAAATATCACAAGCTGACCAAAATTAAAAAGAAAAACCCCGCAACATATCTTCCTTCTAGGATATTTCACTTCTCTTGTGATCTAAGCAAATGACAAAGAGGTGTCTAAGGACAATGTCTTTTAACAATTCACTTCCTAGAAAAAGTACAGTAACTTACATGTATGTCCGTAAGCCAAAAATTCACAGTAGGATTTACCCTAACCAAAGCATTAATGTAGCTCTGTCTTTGTAGAATTTTTGTTTATCTGTGGGAAGTAATACTGTAGTGGATAGTATAATTTTGGAAGTGTAAATGGCCACTAGGAAAACGACAAAAATTATCCCAAAAGCTAAACATTTAAAAAATGTTTCAGTTGCCATTCTGTTTTGATTACCTTTTTTATTTTCCTTGAGGTCTGCATTCAGATTTTTCAGTCTCTGCCAATCACCCCACCAGTCTTTCTTGTTTTACACTCAGCTGAACATACCCCAAAAAGTCTCATGCTAAGACTATCTCTATAAAAAAAGACTTTTGTTTAGCATATACCCTTTTGTTCAGGTACAGATGTACATGTAGTGCACTGTGGCAGGGAAGATCAGATGCATTTTATTTCCTTGATTAGCACTGAACAGTCTGCTTGAATCAGCTGAATCAGCAGCTTGATTCGGCTTTCCACACATAAGTATCTGATGCCATTTGTAGTGCTCTAGAGCACTCTACCCAGCCTCCAGGAGCAGATCTCAAAGGTCGTGGTTTTTCTCCAGCTCTGTATCGTCTCTTTTGGCCCACTGAGGGTGTCTCAGATTCATAAACTAAAATATCTAGAGCCATTTTAGACAGCCAAAGGTAACTGAAATACTGCCAACAGCATGTGTACATTAGGATGAAGTCTTTCTCTGGGCTCAGAGTAATGACAGCAGGCTCAGTTAGGCACATCTGAGATAACCTGAAAAAGTCAGGAGAAAGATAAATAGCATAGGCAAGAAAAAAAAGAGCTAGACTGTGATAATTGAGCAACAGAGCAAAAACAAAGCCTGGAAGTTCTTCTTCTCCAGTGACATATACCTAAAAATTAGGACAGAAGAAACACTGGGCAGGCACTGAGTGGTCACCTTTATAGAGCAGCACATCAGAGGCCTCCTGGAAGGGCGACAATCAGTGCAATACACTGTTTCTAGGTTATCAGCTTTAGAGGGACAGGATGCATAGGTGAAGGAGTAGCGCTGTACGTGAAGTACAGCAGTTCAAGTATCACAAGAAAAAACGAGCACCCTGAAATTTCTATTGGTAGAAATACCATATTCGAAAAGCAAATGTGTAATACTGAGCCCATTTTGGAATAATAATATCAGTCTGAAAAAGTTCAACAACACTAGAGAAGGTGTGAATTTTGAAGATTTAGTAACAACGAGAGATTTCAGCTGCCCAGTAAAAGACTGTTTCCTCAACCAGCCAGTTGCAAGACCCACAAGAAATTATGCTGTTCCAGATGTGGCCTTAAGGGGCCCACAAGGCCTAGTTCAAAAGATATTAATGGGAAAGCTGTTCTGCGTTAATATTCACAATACAATTGTTTTCAAAGCTGTAACAGCAGACAGTAAGGTAAATCAATGCATCACAAGGAATTTCAAGAAAGAGGACTCTCTAAAATCAGATAATAAGAAAAACAAAACAAAACAAAACAAAACAAAACAAAAAAAAACATCAAAACAAAGGACCCTACACCAAAGCTGAAAAAAATGCAATACAAAAAGCAAAATGCCTACAAGCAGTCTGGAGACTGTTCAAAAACACCAGGATGCTCAGGTAAGCTCAATGCTGCAATTCAGAAAGAAAACAAAACCATCCAATTAAAAAAGGCATTTAAAGCAAAGGATGTTCAAACAGATAGTAAAAAATACACAGGACTGGTTCGTACTCACCCAAGTGCTCTGAGTAACTCTACCATGAAATTGCAGAGCTGCTGACCAAGATATGCAACCTGTCATGCAAACAGTCACAATGCCAAAGGACTGATGATATAACTCCCATCCACTGAAGATGCTCTGCAGGAGAACCTGAGCACGACAGACTAATGAGACAGATTTCCAGTCTTGGTGAGATCATAGAGTCTATAATGAAGAACAAGACCACAAAACATGTAAATAAATCAAGTTCATCACAAAAGAGTCAGCGTGACTTTTGCAAAGGGAAAATCCTGCCTCACTAACCTGCTGCCCAAAGACATAATATATCTGGATTTTTAAAAAGCCTTTATAAGGCTCCACACTAAAGTTACTACTGCCAGAAAGCACCAGGAGCAGGGCTGCTCCATGATGGAGCAAGCCAGGAGCCAAGGCTGACCCCAGCACAAGCAGTGCCCTCACCCTTGGGCACTGTCCCACAGCACCTGAGCAGGACCAGGGTGGTGACTGTAACAGGTGTCATCAACTGCCCAGCGATCACCAGGTATGGTGAAGTCAGGTGTTGAGTCAGGTCCAGGGTCAATCCAGAAAGTCCTGCCAGGAAGAACAGGAGATAGAGCAGGAGATTACCTAGAGCATAGGTCCAACCCTGAGACAGGGCTAAAGATAAGGCTACACTGGCAATGCAATAAAATCTCAGCCAGTAAGTCAGGGCAGCAGGGCAAAAAGCCAAGAACAAGACTACCTGTAGTGAGGCTCAGGGCCAGCGCCAGGGCTGAAATGGAGCCCCTGGGCCACAGGCAGATTTGTGGATGTGGCCCAAAGGTGAAGCTGGTCAGGGCAATAAAGGCCTATTCATGCCCTCAGGCCCTGACAACTACAGAAATTAAGTCACCGTAAGACTGGAGTGAAGGTCTTTTTGTGGAATTAAAATTGGTTAGAGGAAAGAAAGCAGAGTTTCACTAGTGGAGTCTCTTCACAGTTGCTGCTGGGATTGGTTTTGATCGACACATTCATCAGCAACCTGATGAGAAGAATATCAAGTGAAATCTGGCAACGATACTAAGGCCTTTCAGATAGTCAAATGCTGAGCGAGTGGGCAAAAAGTGGCAAGTGAGTTCCAGTGTAGAAAAACAGAAGATGACACATATAAGTAGAAATGATGTATATCACGTCTACAGATGGCAGCTGTCAGGTCTGAGTTCAGCAACTCAATGTGCAAAGCGTTTGGAGTCATCTCGGCTCTCTGAACTCATTGGCTCAGTGGGCAGCGGCAGCATGAAGAGAGCCATTGGAGTGCTGTGTGTCACCAGAAAGGGTATGGAGAACAGCATGGTGGGCATCATTTTACCACTATTGAAAACTTTGTTGCACCTGCATTTGGTATACTGTGTGTAGCCCTGGTCTTCATGTCTAAAGAGCACAGGGGGGATAAATAAAGTGCAGAGCAAGGCACTTAAAATGATCAAGAGGATGAAGCAGTTACCATACAGTAAGAAACTAAAAACCCTGGGACATTTAAATTTGGAGAGAAGAAGGTTGAATGGAATATTCATGAGGTTTACAAAGTCATAATAGTCATGGTTAAAAAAGAACACGAAACTATTTTTCATCATAATCCACAAGACTGTAACTGCAGGCCCTCACTGAATTAGTATGAGATTAGTACAAACCAGCTAAAATTAAGTACATTTTTTATACAAAGGGTAGTGAACTTCTGGAACTTGTTGACACGGGTTTGTGGAGGCAGAGAGTATCAGCAGGCTCAAACGGGGATTAAACAAATTCAAGGGCAACAGATCCATGAACTGATACTTTTGGACTACAAATTGTTCTCAGAGTAGGAAATGGTTCTTTTTGTACTGTTCTGTATGGTATTCTGATGGTTTATCCTTGAAACATTGTTGTTGGTCAGGCTTTTATGATTAGCAGTCTTACAGTTACCTGCAGTGTATGTTCATTTGCTCAAACTACTGTAATTGTTAATGCCAGTATATGTTGGGAGCAAAATCCGCAACCAGCTTTACAAAGCAATAGAGGGTGGAGAGTTTGGAAGCCAAGTAGACAATCTGGAACAGCACAGAGAAGCCTGTTGAGTAGATGTACTTTATCTAGGCACTCCCTAAACTGCTGGATCCACATTGTATGTACCTTGCTCTGTTGGCAGCCTTATTTCAGAACAGTCTTCAAATTACTATGGTTCAGTATGATATTTGTCTCAGGAAATTCCCTGAGCTGAAATAACTGGAGGCCAGAAGAATACTTGGGGGAAATATCTCACATAGTTGCCCTCTAGGCTTCCCCTTGTTTCTGATGTAAAAGGATATTGGGCGAGGCAGACATCTGATTTGAGTCAGCGTGGCTGCTCCTACCTTGACCAGTGATCCTGTTGTGATTTGTATATTGACTACAGCAACAGAACATGGTAATATTAACTTCACAATGAAACCTACTGATCTGTTGAAGCCACCCAACAGCTGATTATATTCCTTTGCACCAGTCAGCTCAACCAGTTGGGGCTGTTAAGAGTTTAACATTTTGAAGCAACTTGTGGAAGAGAATGTTCGTGTATAAACCTCATTGATTATCTATCAGCAAATAAAATTTGGTCCCTTTTTGGAGGTGTTATGTTGTAGTTTAAAAATGCAATGGTTATTCTGTTCATTGCTATTTTGAACCTCTAAAGCCATGTTCTGTGACTTGCTTATATATCGTTATTTTTAGTATATTTTAAATTGGCCCATTTTTCCTCTGAATGTCATTATGCTTATATAACATGCTGAATATAGCATTTTGTAGCTGATTGAAACACATTCAAATAATATTTTCCTTTAAATCACACAGTTAAATAACTTGCAGACCTCTCTATAACTACATGAGTTCACTTCTGTCTTACATCAAGCCCTGCTATTTCAGACACCAGGTCTTGACAAAGTTTGAGAAAGGAGAAGTGTTGACTCAACATACAGATGGACAGCCAAAGCCCGGAGATACTACGTGACTTACTCGAAGTTACTCAGGGAGCAGCAGAGGAGCTAAATTCGTGCTAGATCTCTTGGGATCTAAACCAAAACCACAACACAACATTGCCTTTACTCTTCTCACCACTTCTATTTAAGCCACAGCTTCCTATATTAAGCTTCTACAACTACATTCCTACGGAAACCCAAGGGAATCTGTCTTTTTTGGGCCTTCCTTCTGCGTGTAGGTGTGCTGGCAGACAGGCAGGCAGCTTGCAGATGCCATACATCTGACTGGGTGAGACTCTGTGGTAACCAGAGAGCAAGGCTGGCCAGCCGCTCCCTGAAGACAAGGTTCAGAGCCTGCATGTATCCAACAAATATCCAAATGAGGATGTTAACAGAGAAACTTCTGTAGCAAGAGGCATGTATTTGGCTCCTCCACTCCCTTACGCCACCACGATGACTTTTCATGGTAAACCAAACTTGGAATGAGACAGAAACACTGGACACATGTAAAAACGCAGTTTTATCCACAAGAGTGTTTTCAAGACTTCCTCTGGGGTCAATGCAAAGTTTGCTTGTTCTGAAAAATATTGCTCCTAACAATACAGGCATTGTTTGAACAATACAGGCGCAGACCAAAAAATTGCTCTTAACAATGCAAACACTTAAACTTGTCAGCAATGCACTGCTGGAGAGGCTAGCAGATTTAATGAAAGTAGAAAACTTTGCCATCTCCGACTATTTGCTTAGAAGTGAAATGAGGTGCTAAAAGAAGCATTCCCAAAAGCTAATTTCATTCAGTAACCCCAGAATCTTTCTGTACAGGAGAGAAGCGGCTGAAAGCAGTAACCTGAAATGCAACAAATAAGTCGCTGGAGGAAACTGTCTCCCTTCTTTGCTTATAGAGATGACCATATGGGGAAAGCAGCTGCCCACGTGTAACACAGGCCTTCGTGAAGGAACTGCACAAACTCCAGGAGGGACCCCTGGGACCCTGAGCCCATGGCACAGCCCTCTGATTTCACATACAGAAAAGGGATTAGCCCACCATTCTTGCAGAAGATAAGGTGAGCCATCTCTCTCTGACACAGGGGGTTGAACTTTTTTCCTCACTCACATGGTGCTCTCAAGTCCATTATCCTTCCACATCAGGGCACATCGTGTGGGATACATTAGATATTAACTAACTGTGTGTCACAGATTCCTCTCTGTGCCCAATCCCTAGATCATATGGGTGATTACAAGTTCAGATAAGGTGCCATAAGATGCAAAAGAAATAATCATAGCAAACGTACTAACTCCAACTTACCTTGCGATTTACCAAGACACTTGGAAAATCTGAGCCAGAACAGAAAGACCCCTTTACCCCTTCTTCTATCGTGACTATCTACCTATTCTGGTCATGGGTCTTCATTGAGTGACTCTCAGAACCAGGTGATGTCTTTTCAAAGGGCAAATAGCTTTTAATTAAGGATTTATATTGTGACGGGTTACACATCCTTAGTTATAACATTTTAATAGTTGATTACCTTCACTGTCAATAATGCCACCTGGGTCTACTTGGCTTTAATTTCCAGCTGCTGGGCCTTTTGTTTTCTTTTTTAAACTGCTTTGCTTTTTAATGAAATTGCTCTGCCTATAGAGAAATCTGGGAAAATATTTCAATAAATGATGGGATGTGAACATATGTTAGTTACTGGATAACATTCTTTAGCCTGTAGGAGGTGATCTGAACAATAACACTACCAGTTGCTTCTAGGTTTCAACCTATATAATTATGCAAAACAGCAGTGCCAGGTGGTGGTAACATGGCAGTTATTGTAGTTTTGTGTTGCTTTTGAGGTGAACTTTAGATCAGAAACTCAGGGAGACAAGATTGCTTTTTAAAAGTAGAACGTAAAGTACCATGCAAAAGGAGAACCATAGCTCAGGACAGTCAAACTTTATCCCTCAATGCCTTTTGAAAACCACACCCTGTGATAATTTTGTGTTTGAACAATAATTGCATTTTTACAAGAATTCCTTAGCTCAGCAGCTCAAAGGTTTTGTTAATTATTTGTTGTTAGTATAAAATAAAAGGTCATTTCAGTGTATACGTATATGTGTGGAGAGAGAGAGAGAATATGATAGCTTTTTTAAGACACAGGACTGAAATTTTAATTTAGATGATATCTATCCAGTTCTACAAACTTTCCAAACATCTCAAGGGCCCTGTTTGATACCTGTTTCTGTTAAACAGAAATACGTCTCACCTGCTGCATTTACATATCCCTTTTATCTCAGCTTTCCCAAAGAACCTGTGTCCCATCTGCCACAGCGTACTTAAATTCACGTTAAATCCATGTTAAATCCAAATGTTAGATTCACCTCCCTTTCCCACAGACATGATCGCTTTTCTTTTCTATCGTGCACAGGACCCAGGATGGGTTACACAACTCATTCCTTGGCATTGGAGAACTGTCTTAGGCTCACAGAATAGGTACAATTGTCACTGTTGATCTTTATTGATTATTTGCTTTGCAGTGATATTTCTGTGTGTTGGTCATGGTCCGGGACCCCTGTGCACTGCACAACTGCAGAACCAAAAATTTAGCCAATTTGTGTAGAAGAAGAGACAATGGTTAGATCTACATAGGTGGACAGTAGTTAGTCTGATAGGCAACTCTCAGCATATCACCAACTTGTGTTCAGTTTCGCAGGTACTATAGAGAAGCATATGCTAAAATTTGTGTAGTTATTGAGTTTATTAATATACATGAGAAGGTTCCTTTCTCACAAGAAGAGCAGCTTGTGAAAATGCATGAAGATGCTTCTCATAAATATGTGATAGGAGGATGGTGATGACTTACACTGTATTTTTTAGAGCTGACATGTTCATGACGGATGATACAGCTGCTTCTCAGTGTAACTAGAGAGGACAAGGAAAATAACACTTGCAGAAGCATTCCAAGTTAGAAGCCAGGATATTTGGCATGCCATTTTTAGGTCAGGTGCAAATATACTGTAATATGCTAATATGAAGCCAAGCTGAAATCACAAAGGAGGAAATCTAACCCATTTTTTTTATCCCACCAGCTATCCTGAATAATGGCTCTATATGGCTTAAATTTTTGTTCAGAAAAAGGCTTAGTCAATGGGTTGCTTCTTCCAACTTACATGACTTTCCAGCTACACGCTCCCCCCTAAGAGCTGATAGACCACTGCTAGTGGGCAGTCTAGAGACGGGAGGTAGCAGGAAGTGAGGAGTGACTGCTGGGCCTTTCTACTCTCAAGGACACCACTGTATTGCTTAGGTGCTCCTGGGGCAGTAATTCCTCAAAAATGTTTACCCTAGCTGGAGGGTCGGAGGACTTCTGCAGCAGACTGGACTGCCAAAAAATACAGTGGAGAAAACAGAGGAGTGGAGTCCAGGCTGAGGGCTGAGCCCTGGCTCACGCCCCTGCAGAGAAGCAGCCTTGTCGCAAGCTAAGGAGGAACCTCTGATGAGGTCCTACAAACCAGTGCAACAAACTTCAGAGTAACCCCACGGAAGTCATAGTCTGCAGCTGTCAGCAGAATTAACCAATATTTAAAAAGTACTAATGTACTAACCGAAGCAGAATTTTGAATACTCAAAACTAAGCCTCAGGGTCCTTACTTAGTGGTTCTGATTTGAGGCTTATGTTAAAAATGGGGAGGAAAAAACCCAGAACCCTTCACTATGCTTTGTCTTGATTCTTACATACTAAAAGTACCCGTAAGCTTGTGTTTAATATGGCCCAGATTTGCCAAGAATAACATCCCTATTTATTCCTTCGTTTTTAGGTAGCAAAAAAGGAGGTGCAGGAAACTATCAAACAGTAAACACCTGCTCTGCATGCTTTAGTGTTCTGCTATATACAAAAAATCTGGTACCAAAACAGAGACATGCTAACCTTAGTATTGCTGGTTTTGGTACACACATCCTAAGACTTTTTATGACTGTGTGGTCCTGACTATGCTTCCAGTTGCTGGCAGGAGACAAGGGCAATGGAAATCCTTAAATTGCCTACATGACAGATTAAACAGTTTGGTCTCACAGTAGCATTAAGAAACTTGCTTGCAGACTTTGAGATCACAAGGCTAAGCAAGAAAGCAGGACTTTGCTTGCATCATATCATCATTAAATATGTACAGTGGTATTGACAAAAGCCAGACATCCAAAGATTGCCTACATTTCCTTCAGGCAATTGACTCCAGATGCTGTCAAGTGACTTTTAGTGGTGCCCTGCTTGGAAAGAGGGATTAGCTGGATCATCCCTGCAAGGGCCCCAACTCATTTCAACATAAAAAATGTCACAAGGACAATATATAATAGCTATTTCCATTTCAAATGTATGTTAAACCACATAGTTTCAGAAATTAAGAAATATAGCTGGGAAAAACCCAACAGTGATGATGTGATTTGATCAGAACATTAGTATGCTGTAGAGCAGGAAGGAATTACTGAAAATGCTGCCGTGCATATAAAGCTTTGATTCTACTGACTAATTGCCTCTTTCTTGTTGGCATATCTCCAGAGAGTTTCCAAAAATAAATTCAATTATTAGGTTTAAAAAATATACACTTTGGATTATACTTCTGTAACTGAAACGTTGTGGAAGTGATATGTCTAGAATAGGAAATTCAAAATCTAACTATTAAACAGGACAGATTTTTGCAAGGAACTTACAGTTCAGATTCACTTAGATGTAGATTTAGGAGCTAAATACTCTTCATGTCAAAGAATCATTACGATTTTAGTCAACTCCATTTGCAAAAAGATGGACAATTGCATGGCTGGACATAGTTAGAGAAAAACCTCCCCAAGATTTGGGGGTGGTTGAACCTAATGCTTCAGACCTCCTTGCTTTCCTTCTGTTCTGGTTTTCCCACAATTAGTACCTCAGGGGCATAAATGTATCAACAATAGGATAGTGCTGTGCAGAACAAGGAAAAATATGTTTTTTCCCCAGATGGATGTCTACTTGTCTGCTGCTCCTGCCACGAAGAAGCGGAAGGGCAGGTCATACAGCAGGATGAGGTGCTGGTACCTGTAGAAAACCCAAAGAGAGGAAATAAGTGCTGGCAGGAATAAATCAGTGTATGCCTTTTCTCTGTCCCATAGCCAGTGCCTCATGCATCAGCCGCACTGTTCTCTCCTCTCTCCCCACACTCAACCCTGGCTACACTAAACACTTCTTTCACAACAGCTAGCTAACAGGAGTGTGGGGATCAAATAAATTAGAAACTTCTTCCTAAAGCTGTGGAGAAATTCAGATTGGATGCACACAGAAAAGGGAAGGGGGGAGGGGGGGCGGTGTTTGGTTGTGGGCAGGCAGGGAGAAATAACCCACAGAAAATCTGTGGTGGGGAATAGAATCAAGTCAAGAGGTGTACCAAGAGATGTGAAAGAAGGGTAAAAAGAGTACAGCCTTATGATGAAGCAGATTTTTTTCTGTAGATCCAGTGGCAGCACACACAGAGCACAGGACCAGAAAAGCCAGAGGGAGGATGCAGGCAAGCCTGATATTTTCTCCCAGGAATGTCAACATGTGCCAGGCCTAGCTGCACCATCTGCTCAACCAAGGTCACAAATACAAGGCTGCATCCTGAGCATCCATGTCACAAGGCTACTCTGTCTCTATGGGTTTGATATCTGCCCTAGACAGTGCCAAAGGAGGCAGCACCACCCAGAAATCAGGATAGTGCTCAAGCCGTAGTACACCTGGAAGCAAAGCCCACACAGTCACTGCTGCTCAGCCACAGTCTGCTGCATGCTGAGAAGAGGGGCTTCCTGCCTGGTCATCACATCACAAGGCCTCAGTAATTATTCAGAAAGGGACATACACATAACGAGCACATATTAAGCTATTTTTTGTGTTTTTAGTTGATTGTATAATTGACAGAGATGAGGAGCAGCAACACCAACAACAACATCCTGGCCTATGTAGCAAAAAAGTTTCACGATAGCGGTGCTCAAGAATATAGGAAATTTTAATCTGATGATTCTGTACAGAGGGAGTCACCCTCCAGCAATAAAGAAGCTCTTCTGAGTGAGAAGGTAAAAGGACCCTGCCAAGGGACTGTAGCATGCATCTCAGGGAAGACCATGTTGGGCTGCAGAATGAGAAATGCCACCTAGCTGACCTCTGCATAGTTGTTTCAGTCCATCTTGACTCCCAGGAAAAGCTCTAAGGTTGCACATACTGCTTCAGTTAGTCAGTGTCCAATGAAGTTCTTCTAACTCTTTGTATGACACATGGGAAGAAAATCCTGACCCAGGGGACGGTCTTGACTGGAATTCAAGGTCCAAGGCTGAGAACCCAAGATTGGATTTGACTCCATACCATTGAAAACTATGCCTCTCATGCAAGAAGACTCAAAGTACTACCATTTTTCTGGACGTTAATTTGTACGAACTCCATCTACCTGGATTGTGCAATTGTGCCTACTGGGCTGGAGTATACAGGCACAAGCTGATCGTGAGCAACAGCCTTTCTGATTAGGGGAAGACAGTAGTTGCTCTGCTTCCATTCTCCCAGGACTTATGGTGTTGTCCTAAACTGACTCCAAGAAGCGCACAAGCTCCTGTTTCCTGCTCTTTCTGCACACTAAAAAGAACTCCTAGAGCTCAGCCCAGTGCAACTGGGCTTGTTTTGAATTATGGCTTTAAGGCCCATTTGAGATTCGTGTGGTTAGGGTTTATATGTGGGAAAAAAGCTGTTTCTCACCCCCACATTCATTCTATGCTCACATATATTCCAAATAATCCATAAAAGGTCTGCAACATAATCATTACGCTGGTCAAATATGAAAGGCAGTCTTGCAAAATTTTACTCACCCACACTGCCTGTGTGAGTCAGCTTTTATTTTAACCAGTAAGTAAAGCATTGTTTGTCTGTTGTTGTCATCACTGATGGAAGAAGGGATGAATAGATTTTCTGTGACTATAAGGCATATTCTCCTTCAGTGCTACTTTTCTCATGGCATTTTTGCAAGTCTAAAGTCAAAGTGTTTCATTCAGATTTTATTTTACTGGGTTTTCTCAAAATCTACATGCTTGCTAGACATGAAAAGCACCCAGTGCAAATACAAAACCTGACAAATTACATTATCTGCAATTTTACTTTTCCGGATTTAATCAAATAGTGATGATAGCCAGCTACACTTCTGGAGAATTCTCCATGACTTCCCTGAAGAATGAATAATTGTCAGAAATTGCCCTCTGTGGTGTGTCCAACTGTTGATAAACAACATCTAGCACTCCTCTCAGCAGAAACGGGCACAGTGGTAACAACCCGAGCTTTAAACTCTTCTGTCATATTTGGAAAGGTGCAGTAAAGCTGGAAATTGCTTCTGTATTCCTGAAGCTGAGATTGATAAACCAGGTCAGATTATAGGACTCCCTTTGAAGAAAGTAATTGTTAATCACTTTCAGGGCACTTATAAGCAAGGAGTAACAGGTTTCCCATCTTCTCACTCCTGTTTATTACACACACTAGACCTCTTGGCAATATCTGAAGCATTGCCAGAAGTCATTTTTATTTTCTTAGCTAACATGAGTAACTGCTGAATGCAGTTTACATCCTACTTAACTGTGTCATTGATTATGGTCACCTGAAGTTGGAAATGGATCCTCCTCAGGATTACTCACGGAGAACTAGTTTCAAGTATAGCCAATAGCTGTCCTCTGGACCACCATTTCTCAAGAAAAGATCAACAAATTTTTAATTCTTTGGGGGTTTTTTTTATGCAATGATTGCTGCAGGCCTTTTCCATCTGTGCATGTAAAGGTTCCCTGCAAATATTTTACCAATAGTCTAGTTTGCTTCAGTGAATAAAATTCTTCAGGTCTTTTTTTTTTTTAATGGGAAGATGGGAAATTCAAGTTCAAAGCACTCACTTTTTCTTAAATATTGCACATAAAACAAACATGAGATGTAACTCTCAACTTGAGACCCATGCTAGTTCTTCAGTGCGGTATGTTGCACTTGAATAGATAATTTCAGTAGTTAATACAGCGTACATAGAAATTATCCTGTGTGTTTTTGTAGCTCCCTCAGTACCTGCATACTTTACGGTCTTCAGTGTATTTATGGTAGCATATTTAGTCATTCAGCCTGGTCCCCACAATGGCAGACACTGTACATCTAATCCCTTCCTAAGGCACTCTATGGCAACCGACTTCGCCAGGATCAGAATGCTCCCATAAGATTCCCCTCCCTACACTTACCAATCTTCATCTCAAAACTCACTGCATTTGTGGGTTTACTTATATCAGAGGTCTGGTTCAGAAAGCCTCTGTATTCCTAACTTCCAGCCCAACTATATTTATGACCATTTTCAGAACGATTCTTCCCCTTTGCTGAGATTTACCAGTTCCTGCCCAGTATACTTCTAGCCAGCAAAGTTTTTATTACTCTTTTAATAGCTGAGGAGTTGGATCACAGGGAAACTCAGCACTCTGGAGGACTGCAGCAGGTTGGATAATGGCATCTTTCTTTTTGTCTGTGTGACTTGGAATTGAAAAAGCTGAAGCTTTGAACTCTGGCCCACTCCCTGCATTTCCTAGTAACTACAACAGACATGGACCATTTGTGAACAGCTCAGACCTTTGGACGCCACTTACATACACAAAACTTAATCCAAAATCCAGTACAGTCAATGGAAAGACTCCTGGTTGACTTCCATTCTCTCTGGACCAGGAATACTTCATGGGTCTAGAACATACATGCTGTCTTTTGCTGCTTTTTCTCCACGTAGTAGCACATACATATTGCTTCTGCAAATCTTTTCCAATTAGTGGTCCAAAATAAAGACCCAAGTGCTTTAGCAAAGTTTCCTTCTTCATAGCAAATTTCCAAAGAAGTATGGACAGCAGCTGTGAGTCACCACACCCAAAATGACAAACCAGTAAGTAGCAAATATTTAGTAAATATAATACAGTATCTATAATGTGCAACAAAACAAACAGACAGAAAAGCTTTGAAACAAGATTCCCACTAAGAAGATGTGAGTTTGTAGAAATGCTGATCCATTTATGAAACTGCAGTGATCAGAATTGCCAGGGAAATTAACATGAGACTTTACCCAAGAAGCCACAGACACAATATTTTTGTTTCTATATAAGAAATAAATTATTTATGCCAATCTGTAGTGGGAGTCATTGATTGTTTTCACTGACAAAAATTCTTGTTAGATTGCCAAAATTGTAAAATAATCATGGTTTTTAATAGTAATAGAACAGCTTGCCCAGACACAATCTCCAAATAGCACCTCAGGGCACCAGGACCAGAGGAGATGAGCTCCCTTCCCTGCATGTCTAGCCATGTGGACTCTTGGTAGCCCTGGAAGCCGGGCCTTGGACATGCAGTCACTTGTACCACCTCTCACCATGGCTGCTCCCCACGGAGGAAGACCTAGCTCTCACTGCGGGAGTGGCGCGTGGAGGCTCAGGCCATGCCAGGAGTTAATCAGGGCAAGCATGAGTGTCTCTGCTAGTCAGCCTTGGTAAGAGACAAACTGAGCAGATTCTACTGTGAAACAAACGTGTGTGTGTGTGTGTGTATGTGTGCACATGCGTGTGTGTGCGAGTTCTTTAAGTTTGTGATGTGCTGACCCCACTAGCCTGGCACTGCTTTGGTTATGCCTGACCTGGCCAAGCTCTGGCTAACCTTATGGTGCTTCTTAAGCAGTTTTACAGCCCAGATTTATTTCCACATTACCCCTCTTTGGACTGGCCTTGAACGGTGTTACTGTGGATGTCCTTCAGCAATACAGGTCACGGCACTGACATGACTTACTACAGTGCCTTTGTGCAAGGCATTCTTCAAGCAGGCTCAGAGACACAAATCCATCTCACCTAATCAAATTAGGGAAAAGGTACAGAGAGGAATAACAGCTCAGCTGAAAACTGATATCCACACACATGTCAAAATGCTTCCTCGATAAGAAAGGTCTAAGTCCTTCTCCAGCCCAAGGTGGTGCCATGAAAACAGCCTATTTATTGTGTTCTTCCTCTTACGAGGCTGCTGCCAGGTTTGAAGGTAGGGCAAAGTCTTTCAGTTCATGAATTTGCAAAACACATAATCTGAAGTAACATCCCAAAATTACATTTTTTAAACCATCCAAATTTGTAGTCGAAGTGTTCATCATAAATCTGAACACATCCAAAACAAAGTTTCTGAGCTCTTTGGGGATGCAAAAATAAGAACACGATAGAAATATGTAAGAATCAACCTGGTTTTCCAGTTGCAGTTACAACACTGAGCAATCCAGTTCATTGACCAATCGAGACCAATACTGGGTTAGTGCCAAGGAGGATTACAATATCACATCAGAAAGGTTAAGATGATAAATAAAAGATCTAAAGAGAAGATGTTCACAGATATAAAAGATAATGTTTGTTTTTCTTTTCAAAAGTATTTCTTTGGAACCCAACACTCTGCAAGAACAGACTGTACTGGCATGGGCAAACAAAAAGCAATGTGAAAACCTAGTAAGTCCACTTTCAACCACATAAACAAACTTGTGTCTAGGCATGACATCACAGCCCATAAAAGCCTTCAGTGCCAGGATTTCATTCTGCTTTAAGAGCATCATGAGCATTAATTTTAGACTTGGCATGTTGAATAACCTCAGGGGAAAAAATGAAAACAAGGAATCAAGACTCTTCTCTATTCATCAAAGATCTGAAGGCAGTGTTTCCCACCAGCTGACACAACGTATTTCAGCATGTTTCCTGAAGAGCAGCTTAGCTAGAAAGAGCTATGGGGCATGGATATCCTCCTGGCAGTGATGTGAACTGCTGTTTTGTCTTCTAAAGGAAGAACTGTTTGTTGACAGTACATTGAACATAGCAGAACCAAGGGGATCCATTTAGATAAAGACATATAATTCATCCCCCCCTGAAGCTTTGTGGTTGTGTTTGTGATAGATCCTGGCAATAAACCAAGCTCTGACTGAAAGGTCTGAATCTAGTCCAGAAAGAACAATTCACAGATAATGTCAAAATAGTACATTGCATCTGAATAATAATCTGCCACAGAGTGACAAACCACTGAAAGACAGCTGTCAATGATCTTTCCCAGATCATTGCCATTGAGAGGATAGTCTTCTAACAAACACTTCTTTTAATGGATAAGAAGGTTCCCCCTTGGGTCAGTCACTGGTGTTCCAGTTAGCACTGAGGTCCATGCCCCAAAGCTTTCACTGGGTGGCAGTTAATGATTAATTTAAAAGCAGAACTTTTCAGCAAGGCGGAAGGTTGGTCCTCCTTTGCTTTTAGTCCCTTATAACGAGGGCGGAGAACACAGAATCATACAATCATAGAATGGTTTAGGTTGGAAGGGACCTTAAAGATCATCTAGTTCCAAACCCCCTGCCATGGGCAAGGACACCTCCCACTAGACCTGGTTGCTCAAAGCCCCATCCAACCTGGCCTTGAACACTTGCAGGGATGGGGCAGCCACAACTTCCCTGGGCAACCTCTTCCAGTGCCTCATCACCCTCAGAGTGAAAAATTTCTTCCTGAGATCTAATCCAAATCTACCCTCTTCCAGTTTGAAGCCATTACCCCTTGTCCTATCACTACATGCTATTGTAAAAAGTCCCTCTCCAGATTTCTTGTAGGCCCCTTTCAGATACTGGAAGGCTGCTGTAAGGTCTCCGTGGAGCCTTCTCTTCTCCAGGCTGAGCAACCTCAATTCTCTCAGCCTGTCTTCATAGGAGGGGAGCTCCATCCCTCTGATCATCTTTGTGGCCCTCCTCTGGACCCGCTCCAACAGGTCCATGTGCTTCTTATGTTGGGGGTTCCAGAGCTGGACACAGTATTCCAGGTGAGGTCTCATGAGAGCAAAGTAGAGAGGCAGAATCACCTCCCTCGACCTGCTGGCCATGGTTCTTTTGATGCAGCCCAGGATACAGTTGGTCTTCTGGGCTGCGAGCGCACATTGCTGGCTCATGTTGAGCTTCTCATCCACCAGATGGGACAGAAAGAGCTGAATTCACTATTGCCTCACATTTTTAGTCTAAAAAAGGGTGTTTTTAAAATCTTGTTTCCCATGTTGGCTACCATTATTTATTTTGCAAGGTGCCAGGAAAAGATTAACAGTAGGAACTAGATGAGCACAATCAAAAATCAGCTATTTTATGACCTCCCCATATCATTGCCCTTCACCAGTCCTAGGACAGCTTTTTCCCTAAAAACTTTTTCATATGATGAGTTGCCTTAATTTTCAGTTCTACACATGACCCAAAGGACTGTTCTGGTCCAAACTCAGGTCTGCCTGAAAGCAGCTCAGAACTGCAGTTTTTCAAACCATGGTAGAAGTTGGCCTCTGAGGCAAAGCACATATTTCTGCTGTATGTGGGATCAGAGCTATGACATGCTGGATGACCCGGGGTGGGAAATCATACTGGCTGTAGTACACCACTAGGCCATGCAGGACCCAGAAGAGATGCTCAGAAGCCACCTCTGCACGCATCAGGCTCCCATCCTCTTCCAAAACTGCAGCCGTTATTTAGTGCTTTGTCATTTGTTTACATAAAAATGTTGTCCTCTCTAAGGATTCACTTCTGAAAATAAGCCTCTGTTTTAAATGCTTTGACAGTGACTGCATAAATTTACATGACTCATGTCACAATACTTGGAAACTTGCTATGCTAATGATGGATACTCAACATTTCTTTGAGATAAGTTTGCAGTGGGAGCTGCGGGGGAAGGCTAGACTGGCAAGACTTCAAAATCTGAGTAGATCATAAAACACTGTTAATGACATCTTCATGCTTTATCTCAACAACTATTTTTACAGCATGAGAAACTGTGCCAGAAATTCAAATTACATTCATTTTATTACACTTGCCCAAGAGCTTTGCATGCAGGTATGGTCCACTTTGCATCGCAGGAATTAAGGAAGAGCCAATTACCAAATCACAGAATCACAGAACTGTTGAGGCTGGAAGGGACCTCTGGAGGTCATCTTGTCCAATCTCCCTGCTCAAGCAGGGCAATCTAAAGCCAGTTGCCCAGGACTATGTCCAGACAGTTTTTGAATGTATCTCCAAGGATGGAGACTCCACAGTGTCTCTGAACAACCTGTACCAGTGTTCAGTCAGCCTCGCAGTGAAAAAGTTTTTCCTGATGCTCAAAAGGAGCCTCCCGTGCTTTGGTTTGTCCCTATTGCCTCTGGTCCTGTCACTGGGCACCACTGAATAGATCCTGGCTCCATCTTCTTTACTCTCCCCATCAGGTATTTATAGACGTTGATGAGATCCACCCAGAGCCTTCTCTTCTCTTCTCTTCTCTTCTCTTCTCTTCTCTTCTCTTCTCTTCTCTTCTCTTCTCTTCTCTTCTCTTCTCTTCTCTTCTCTTCTCTTCTCTTCTCTTCTCTTCTCTTCTCTTCTCTTCTCTTCTCTTCTCTTCTCTTCTCTTCTCTTCTCTTCTCCAGGCTGTCCCAGCTCTCTCAGCCTGTCCTCATAAGACAGAGGATCTGGTACAGTAATCATTTTAGTGGCCCTCCACTGGATTTTCTCCAGTCTGTGCATATCCGTCTTATACTGGGGAGCCCAGAACTGGATATACTATTCCGGGGGTGGCCTCACCATCATTATTGAGTAAAGGGGAAGCACCTCTCTCGACCNCTTCTCTTCTCTTCTCCAGGCTGTCCCAGCTCTCTCAGCCTGTCCTCATAAGACAGAGGATCTGGTACAGTAATCATTTTAGTGGCCCTCCACTGGATTTTCTCCAGTCTGTGCATATCCGTCTTCTTATACTGGGGAGCCCAGAACTGGATATACTATTCCGGGGGTGGCCTCACCATTATTGAGTAAAGGGGAAGGATCACCTCTCTCGACCTGCTGGCAACACTCTTTCTAATGCAGCCCAGGATACCATTAGCCTTCTTTGCTGCAGGGGCACATTGTTCATGTTCAACTTGATGTCCACCAGGACTCCCACATACTTTTCTACTAAGCTTCTTTCCAGTTGGGTGGCCCCCAGCATGTACTGGTGCATAAGGTTGTTCCTCCCCAACTACAGGTCTTGTAATGACATCAGCCAGCTTCCACAGCACCCATGATCCCATCAAGGCTCATGGACTTACGTATGTTCAGTTTGCTTAAGTATTCCCTGACCTGATCATCTTCCACCAAGGGTGTGTCTTCCTTGCTCCAGACTTTCTTTCTGCTTTCTGGGACCTGGGATTCTTAAAGGCTAATCTTGCTAGTAAAGACTGCAGCAAAGAAGACTTTCAGGACCTCATTCTTTTCCATGTCCTGTGTCACCAGGACCCCTGTGCCATTCAGCAGCAGGCTCACATTTTCCCTACTCTTTGCTGCTTATAGAAGTCCTTCTTGCTTTCTTTGACATCCCTGGTCAGATTCAACTCCAGGTGGGCTTTGGCTTTCTTCACCACATCTTTACATGCTCAGACAGTATTTCTATATTCCTCTCAGGTTACCTGTCCCTGCTTCTGCCTTCTGTATATTCTCCTTTAATGTCTGAGTTTTACCAAGGGCTCCTTGTTCATCCATGCAAGCCCGCCCGGCATCTTTGCTTGACATCCTGCTCATTGGGATGGATTGTTCCTAAGCTTGGAGGAGTTGATCCTTGAAAATCAACCAGCTTTCTTGGGCCCCTGTTCTCCCCAGCACTTTATCCCAAGGAATGCTTTCAAGCAGATCCCTAAAGAGGTCAAAGTCTGTTCTCCTGCAGTCCAGGGTTATGAGCTTGCTTTTTACCATCCTCCCTCCTCTCAGGATCCTAAACTCCACCATCTCATGGTCAGTGCCTTTGACCTTCACATCGCCAATGAGCCCTTCCTTGTTTGTAAGTATGAGATCCAGCAGAGCATGTCTCCTTGTTGGGTCCTCTGTCATTTCGCTCAAGAAGTTTTCAATACAATCCAGGAACTTCCTGAATTGCTTATGTCCTGTTGTGTCGTCCCTCCAGAAGTTATCTCAGTGGTTAAAGTCTCCATAAGGGCCAGGGCCTGTAAACATGAGGCTACTTCTAGTTGTCTGTAGAAGACCTCATCCACTTGTTCTTCCCAGTCAGGCAGCCTATAGCAGATACCCACTACAGTGTCACCCATACTGGTCTACTCCAGTAAAATGTGGAGGTGAGGAGTGAGTGAAAAATTATCAATGTGTAAAAAGCTGACTGGCAACACCACTAGGATTTGCCTCTTTTTTCAATACCCATGAAGTCTGGATTGGATAGGAAGAAACTTATGAAATTTACATGTTTTTAAAGTGCAAGAGAAAGCAGACAGAGATAAATTGTTGGGTTTTTTAATTTGTCCTTGTGCAACTACCTACATTTCATTTAAATATACATGATGACAGAGAGACTTATAGGAATTACAAAACTAATTTCATTTTTATTCATCATTTGTTAAAACAATTAGGCTTTTATATAACCTAGCTCATATGCTTCTGTTCAGTGGCAGATATTTTTAGCAGATGTGGTTTTTGTGTGTCCTACCTATTAGGAGAGATGGATGGATACTTTTAATATGGGAGAGACAATTCTTTTCTCTACTTTCTTTCTCCTTGGAGCATTTTCTAGTTTCTACTCTAAAAATAACCCACAAGAAAATTATTCTGCATTTTACTTTTATACAATATTAGTAGCACACTTAGTTGAGAGATCCAAATTCACCCACCCAAAGATGATATTTTCCCAGTCTCATGCTTGGTGAAGTTCAACAGAGAATGAGGTTCCATAACGCAAAACGTAATCTAGGCATTGCACCCCCACCATGATGCAGTCGCCATGCAGTCTTCTCCTAAATGTCCTGATTGGCTAACCAGGGAAGAAAACATTTTAGCAAACGCCTTCATACTTTTACTCTTGACTGTTTGCTGTATGTAGGCACCTACTGTTTCCTCATAGAAAGCACTTAGTAGTACAGGTTCATGATCTAAAGTGAACGAGCTTACTGTATCTACGAACGGCAAACTGCAGACTTTCATTGGCTGATCCTATAGGGAACCCATAGGGGTTCCCAGGGTGCATTATAGCTGAGCAGTACCTGGGTGCAGTTCTTGTTTTCCTTCTGTTTCCATCTTCTTCCCCCTACTCCTGGAAATGCCATCCCACCGCCTCCGTTGGGCTACTACCCTGAACCAATTCCACCCTCTCATCTGGCCTTTAATCTATGCACTTTGGGTGCCAAGGACACTTTTTTCTCTGATTTTTCTCTGACACTGTATCCTATATTCACATTCACTGAATCCAGACAATGAGTTCTTACATACTGACATTCTTGAAAACATGACCATTTCATTTAGATTAAGGCTGCGTAGTTGCTTCAACAGGCACATATAAACCCTACCTGCATTTGAAGATGGGTTGTTACAAGCCACCTCCGACTCAGGAGCTTTGTGGGTATGCTAGTTTGGCATTGAACCTCAGCAAAAAGTGCATCCTCTCAGCAGACCTTGCTAGCTAGGCTTCAGACCACGACAGCGTGGCTAACCAACCTTCTTTAAAAAGCTGGTTCACATCTGAAGCCCAGAGTGTAACTAGACTCAGTGCCTTAACAGAAGTTGAACTTTCTGGAAAAAAAACCTAGGCTTAACTCAGATTACTGAGACTTATTGAAAATCTGTCCATAACTCATGAAATTCCATACTGATCCATTTCCAAAGAGTTTATTAAAGGCAAAACCCAACTGGTTTGGAAGGAATTAGTTCTTCTTCCAGTGGAAATTCCACCACACTGCGATGTGGCTTTTCCCACAGTACAATGCACAATGCTGCTAATGTTACAGGATAACCATAGCCCAATGTGATGTGCCAAAAGACTACATACGAAGAAAGTCAGAAACGTTGGTTGTAAATTTTGACTGCCAAAGCTGGATTGATTCATGCAGTTTTAGAAATATGTATAATTCTGCAGCATTTAGTGTAAATGATGATCCTGGGGAAAGAATAGCAAGAATAAAATCAGATGTAGCCGATAAAGCTGAGTGAAATTTAAACTGGAACAAAATGTCATGTTCTATTGGTATTACAGTGAGAATTTCCCCGATGCTGTAGCTGGAGCCATTCTTAAAACTGCAAGAGCAAAACAGATTAAATCGATGAAATATGTATCACACCAAGACATGACAGTGAATAAGCATCTTATGAACCACAAAACGCGTTTTCTCATAATGTACCACATTATATTCACTCTACACAGAATGCAAAGTGAGGGAAAAAAAAAAAAAAAGTCATTCTACATGGGAAATATAAGCTATTTTGATCTTTTGGGGTTCTGAAAACACAGCTGACTGGAGTTTCTTAATTGACCTTGTAGTATAGTATCTAGGTATCCCAGGAGCATTCTTTCAAACTGAAAAGAATTTTTATTAAATTTTTGGTGTTGTAAGTTACTGTAAAACCAATGTGCTATGTTCTACCTTACATACATTTGTGTAGCATTACAATAGATGCAGAAATTCTAATAAAGACTGTTAACAGGGAATAAAAGTAAGGGAGCTCTGTCTTTACTGAGCACTTCTGGGTAAGATTTATACCTTGTCCTGAAGTGAAACTGTCCTTGCATATCCCCATCCTGATGATTTTTCCTCTCTGTCATCTCTAACTTAATATTGAACCCTACCACATTTTATAAGGCCATCTTAGAGGTGCTTCTAAGAAGGGATAGATAAGTTTTACTTTGAGACATCATGAGCTGTTCATTTACTCTAAAATACAAGATGGATCTATTAAAAATGCACAATATCACTATGCAGAAAATAGGAAAAGCTGTTCTTGTGATACCTACCCATATATGGCTGTAATATTACCCATTCAGCTTTGAATGAGAGACATAGTATGATTCAGAAATGTGAAAGGAGAATTTTCTCATTTAAGGCAATTTAAAATTGTAAGTTGAAAGTCTGAGTAATGCAGTTAGACTGAAGCTGAGACATACTGCAGATGAACTGAGTCACAGTCACACAACTGTTTGAATTCTCTCATGCAGGATTGTTGAAGAAAACCTGTCATTCGGGAGATCTGTAATATTGCCTCTGACAAAGCCAGTGCTTGGCTGAAAGATTATTGCCTGTCTCTCCTTTTAATGTCTTTCCATCTAGAGATAAATTCCAGAGAATTGCCTAAAATATCTATTTGTAAATAACTGGCTATAGCTCTTATTCATTCTACATTTCTAGTTACTATTTCTATATACTAGTGCATAAAGCAGTATACAGCAATCGTTATTCACATTTCTGAACATACTCCCTTTTGAAAAAAATATTAAACACCTCCTGTTTCAAATGACTGCATTTTTAGCATATGCAGAGATTGTACCTGTGTATCTTCTGCCAGAAAGGGATGATGAGTACATTTATTTAAAAGTATAGGCCTCTTGCTTTCTGGCTTTATATTCCTGTAGATCATCAGCTACAATCTCCATCATTTTCCCCCAGCAGATGTCAATGAATAGCAGTAAATAGCATTGCCTTAAATATGAACATGAGGATTTGTGAGCAAAACTGTGGATTTTCTTAAATTTTACATCTGTTCCAGTGTCTGTAGTCCAACTATTACATGCCTAATGCCTTGGTTCTTAATTTATTCTACTTCTTTCTTTTCATCAGAGGCTTCATTGTCACCTTTATTTAGTGACAACACTCAATCTCATCCATCCCTCCAACAAGAGGACAGGAGGAAATGGGTTCAAGTCAAGCCAGGCGAGGTTTAGGTTGGATATTAGGAAAAATTTTTTCACTGAAGGGTTATCCAACAGTGGAATAGGCTGCCCAGGGAGGTGGTGGATTCGCGATCCCTGGAGGTGTTTAAAAAAAGGATAGACGTGGTACTTGGGGATATGGTTTAGAAGTGGTTTTGTCAGGTTAGGTTAATGGTTGGACTTGATGATCTTAAAGGTCCCTTCCGACCTTAACAATTCTATGATTCTATGATTCTAAGACCTAGCTGCACTGAGTCATCTTCCAGTGTAAGCAGCTGTTGTCCCTCACAGCACATCTCCAGCCTTAGGAGGAACAGCCCATATAGTTCTCATAAGGGACATATTTTGTACAATTTTACCATCCAGCCTGGTGAAGCAGTGGCCCCAATGATGACCGTTTAAGGATTTCCCAAACTAAATATTGTAAAATACTGTATGAGCAGAAAATAGTATTTTACAGAGACTTGAAGGCAGTGCTAGGCCTGACAGTCCCTGCCAAACTCCCACTGGAGTGTCCCCACCCTGCCTATGTCCCAGGATGCCATTTCAGCCCAGCCTGGAGTCATCAGCCACTGCCCTAGTGACAACGCAGCAGGGCCAGCCTCCAGCTGTTAAGACGGTTACTTATGCAGTGACGTCTTGTTGGACAACACAGCTCTTGTCCTTTTCCTTGTGCTGGGCAACATGAGACAAGTTTAGTTACTCTAACATGCTGATCTTCCAAGCCAAGAGGCCACTCTCGCACGTGCAGATCCCCAAGTTTAGGTTCTTATATTGCACCAACTGGATGCACCTCTAGAGGCTTCTTAAGGAACGTGCGCCTTTCCATGACTTTACAGGAAACTGATAGGTATTTTCGAGTGTGTCACTAAAAAACTAAAATTTTAGTTCACAGGCTAAAAGATGAAGTGCTTAATAAAATGGGTTAGGTCCTACTGAGGTTTTTTGTCTGTATAAACTAACGGGATGAGCTCTCCAACAGTTTACCAGCACAGGCAGCGTAACTTGTGCTCTACATGTGGAACAAAAGAAGCAGCATTCAGAAAACATTCTTTTGGTCAAGAACAATGATGGTCCTTATGAAAATGAGCAAACTACTTTAGTTTCTGGGATGACTACAAGTAGATGGAGTCTGAATGAGGACACCTATCAAAGGAAGAACGGCAAGTCGTATTTGTCTTTCCCTCCTCAGTAAAGAGGAAGCTTCCACCCTTGAAGATTAGCCTTTCCTCCCAGCCTACTCCAGGAGAAAATGCAGCCACCATGCTACACCAGCTGGTGACTGCAATTGGATGTTTCCCTGGGCATTTCGCCCTTTGCTCCTTCACATTTGATCTTTGTTTTAGTTCCTTATTCTGAAACTTTCAGGTTCACAGATATATACCAGTCCAGTAACCCACACTGGGGGAGTGGTTAGAAATTCGTTGGACCAGGGCATTGGGAGTCACAGCTTGCGAATTCTTCCTCCTCTCCCTGATTTCATCTACCTGAGTAAGAAGAAGTTAGGAACTGGCTCCCACTTCAGCTGAAGAAAGAAGTTGTGTTTTAAAGGAATTAAATAAAGGCAAAGTCCCAGTAAGATGGATATTGCCTTTAGGAAGTCTCTTTTTCTTGAAATTCTTTATTGGTGTGGCTCACTGACAACTCAGTGCACTGATGACAGCTCAGTGTTTGGGCCCATGCTGACTGATGTTTGGACTCAATGATCTTACAGATCCCTTCCAACCTAGGTGATTCTGATTCTAATTAATCTATTGCATTGAGGAAACTGTTGGGAATCTCATTAGTGCTGCTCTCCACTTCCTGTCTTTTTAATCACCTCTAATATCTCAGATTCAGGAAGAAATGGGAGCAACCTGTGACCCTGTGGTAGTACACAGTTCTTGTGCAAGATGGCCTCTCTACCTGGTTTCCTTGACCTGTGAGTGGGACCTTACATTGGGCCAGCACTGTTCTGAATCATGGAAACACCTTCATTTTGTGCCACTGTCTTAAGTAAAGCTTTTAATCTTTAAAACTTTTTCTCTTCAAATTTCTGAAAGCTTCACCTATTTCACTAGCAAATTGCTTGGCTTTTTTGGGGGGAATCAAGTGCTGTAGAGGGAAAATACATCTTTCAGACATGTCTTTGAGAAATGGGACACATATACGAAATGTTTGGTGCTGTTTTGACTTCTGTTGCTACTGAAAAGAGATCATCTAGGGAGACTGAGAAATATGACCTCAGGATACTACCTTGGAGGATGTGCCGGCTGGAATTTTACAGTCTACAGGCATTTTCTGACAGATATACTGTACACAAGGGCATTGCCAAATAACAACATAGAGTATTCATGGTATCCTGAGGAACTGCCAAAGAAAACAGGTCTGCAGATTACCCTTTATTTGATGTTATGTTGACATTTCTCACATCAACAGAGTTTCTAGAACTCAAAACTTAAGGATAAACATCTAAGGATGGATACTGAGCCAGAATTCCTTTTCGGCTTTTTAGGGACAAATCCTGAATACATTGAAATCAGCCAAAATTCAGTAATTAAAAAATACACCTTGGGCTTTGAATGAAAAAATCTTCCCTTATCTGTAAGTGGGTGTGTATACATGACATATTTATATAATTTTTAAGGATTTTTTTTTTTATTTCAAAACTTGATTATGGTTTTATATCTTTGGTTATTTACCCATAAAGTAAATTGAAGTTAAAATTAAAAGCCATTGTAGTTAAAAGTGTCTTCCAGTGCAGAGAAAAGTACTTGTTTTGTTTCCTGTAATTATGTAGAGGAAATAGATTTGGGATAAAAACATGTCTTGACCCATCTCCCGTGGTAATTGACACCTGTAGTTACATATAAGAAGATAATAATAAAATCTGCCCAGAAGACTTGCTGCTTGTTAATCTGTTCCAACAGTAGTATAAAAGTATAACAGTTCAAAAAGATACAGGAAGACTTGGAAAGGACAATATTTATACTAGGGTCAACAGTAAGGAACCCTAAAAATCTCTTCCTAAAACTACTTGACAGTTTTGGATGCAAGACAGACAACAGCAAGTCACATGGAGTGCATGATCCAGGAATCCTGGGAACTTTGTTAATCTGTCGTTCATATACTGCCATCAAAATAAAAATAAAAGAGGTTTTTGGAATAGCAGGAAGGGAAAGGGAGTTGAAGACTTTTCTTTGCCAGGCTAAACAAGCCCAACTCTTGCACTCACCAGGCGCTCCAGCCCCTGGACCACCTTGGTGATCCTCAGCTGGACTTGCTCCAACATGTCCTTGTCCCTGAGGAGCCCAGAGCTGCGCAGGCAGGAGGGCTGAATAGAGAGGAATAGCACGTAAGCTTCAGTAAGGAAAGAAGTCATGGAAGAAGGGAAGGAAGACTTTGCAAGGCATGACGTTGGCATAACTGATAAAGAGAAAACCGTTACTGTACAGTGTACAGTAATTTTAATTAATTTGTTCTGTTCATTGTCATGAACGGAGCCCAAAGCTGCAAACATTAAATAATGTGTTGCAATTTTCCAGTGGTGGTTGCTATGAGACATAAACAGCAGGTCATTATAACTGATAAATGTCTCACATTGGCTTCAGTTTGGCAGCTGTAAAAACAGTCTTACTCAAGGTATTTATCAGTCTTATACACTTCTGCTTACCCAGTCAGGAACAGTTTTGTCATGATCAATACTGGAGTTCTGGTAATTTATAAATGTCTTTATTTTGCTCAGAGGCCAAGTATTCTGGTGAGGTTTATGGCACAAGTCTCTGGATAGGTGCCCCTCCTAATGGAAAAAGATACAACTTTTGTTTTGTCCTTTCTGGTATTTCCTGAGCATCTGAATCTTTTCTACTTTCATTCTAGCTAAAGGAAGGAAATCTGTCTCCTTCAGCATTTTTAACTTAAGAACTTTGCAGGGATAACATGCTATGAAAATGAGAGAAAGAAGATATCTTATTTCTTCCCTGTCTCATTTTTATTGTTTTTTTCAATATTTAATATTATACAAATAATCCTGGTAGTGACTTAGAAGATAACTCGAGGCTGGTTAAAGACATCAAGTTATTAGAGGCATGGTGCCTTGTGAAACTAAAAGATAAATGAGTGCAAGTGAGGACCCAGAAATGTCATGCTCCCAAATCTTTAGCAACTCCTGAAAAATGCAGTGAGTAGCTTGCATCACTCCAGGGAGGAATAAATATGGGTTACATGAAGAAAAGGTACAGTGGTCATGAGCTAAGCCTTCAAGACATCCTGGACTGTCTATACAGGAATGAAAGACAGTGGAAGTCAAACGAGGCACTATGCTGTAAGAACAGTTCAGGAACAAATGGCAGTTTTCAAGGATGAAGAAATTTACAACAAAGCTGACCCAGAAATGAAACTGAGAGCAGCATCTGGGTGACTGTTCCAAATGGTCTTGCTGGATTTCCTCATCAAAAACAAAACAATAATTTATTGCTAAGGGCTTTCTAGATCTCCAAGCTTACAGAACAGATTTTTTGAATGAAGGCAAGACTATAAATGCAACCTCATTAAATTCAGTGGCAAAACATAGCTGATCTTACAGGAGGCAGCATTTCACTTGTCATTTCAGAATCACTCTCTGAGGTGCAGTTTGTCACAATTAGCTCAATGATCTCATCCGTGGCACAAAAGAACAAAAACAATGAGATGGGAGTGTATTAAACGGCACAGGAAAATAACCCAATGAAAATGCAACTGAGCATTTCTTTTCAGAGGCCAATAGTGTATCAGCACTGAAATCACTATCTGATTCTATTCTTTTTAATACAATGTCATCTAAGAGATGCTCAGATGCGGAAAAGCCTTCAAGAGAGTTTCCGTTCATTCCCATTTCTTTTTCAGAGCACAAAAGTGATGGCTGTGCATCTTTAAACCAGCTGGTAAAGGCAAAAGTTTGAGGTCTTCTGCAGAATATTGAAGGAAGAAAAACCTTTATTAGAAGCTGTGCTTTCTTGATGGCTACAAGCTGGTCTGATCTTTTTGAATTTGAAGACCAGAAATACAACTACCTTCACATCAGTATGTTCAATGAGGCACCTAAAGTAAAATGACACAAAAGGTATTCATTCTTATATTAAAAAGCTGACATGAAAATAATTAGTGTTTTCACAGTACAACACCTTGTCAAAATGTTTTCCCATTTGTAACTTTGGTCTGAGTTGCAGTCAAAAACTATCAACACGATACTTCACAAAGGCAGTAGACAACCTCAAGATCTATGTGACTCCTTTAATGTGTTTTCTGCAGTGGAATTTTTTTGGAAACTTGCTAATATGAATTATTGCCTTTAAGATCTATATAAATTGATAAAGTTATCACTAATATACCCTTTTTTCTCTATATATCAAAGGGGGCTTTCATGGGAACAAAAATCAACTGCTTATGTTGTTGGCTGAAACTCTTCATGTCTGGCAAAATCAGTCACTGTCCCTTTATCTTCTTTTATAAGCGTCTGTGCAGTCAGTGCTAGGGCATTCAGAAGACTATTGCAAAACCACAACAGAAATTAAAATGAAGGGAGGCATTTTTTTAAACAAGGCTCTTTGCATGCTGTCCTTCACTCCATTTTGCCCATTATTGTACAGAGATCTCAGCAGTGATGCATTACCATAATATTTAGTCTTCATAAAACAGTAACTCTGTCCCAGTATTTGTTCAGTTTTCCTATCAATACCATCAGGGATGCAAAGAACTTGCTCTCTGAGCAAATGTTTGTAAGACACAGAAAGACTATCGTCATTATAGTCCTCTCTGCAGTGCTCAGTCCTTATTTCAAACAAGCAGCAGCCTTTTCCCACCTGGTTGTTCACATCCAGTTTTTGCCAAAATGAGACAAAATGCATATACAATTAAAATTGAGATTTTAAACAATTTCCTTCTTTAAAATTGCCAGACTATGTAAACCACTCAGTTGTGCTTGAGGTATTCAGGAACTCAAACTTGTTTGTGTTTGCTTTGCATCTGTATTTCTCCAGGATTTGCTTGGCTCAGCTTTGCAACAGCTTTCCCAGAAGTGTCATCAGTAGCCCCCTGCCCCCCTGAGAGTCATTCCTCTGAGAATTCCTGGAAATGAGTTGTTCTTCCTTGTTGGCCTCCATCAGTAAACATTCATTTACATGCTGTCCAAACATTTCAAGTATTTTCTCCAGATTTTGGATGAGCCAGTGAAAGTCCTTTTTACTTCAAAATAGACTGTCAGAAGAAGGATGCCTCTGTCAAACATTGTGGCACAGGTGAAAGAAATGTTAACCGAGTTTGGGGATTATGGAGATTTTTTGGTGAAATAAAAATGTTTATCAACACTTATTTCAAGTTCAGAGATAGTCATGACTCATACTTTGTAATTCTGTGCCTGTAGGAAGTACACATCCTAGAGCTGGTATCCATCCTGCAGATCCATGAGCAGAATTTTGTCATTAAAATGTACAGACTAACAATAACTTAAGGTTTTATTGCATGTTTAAATATTTCAGCCCACCAAATAATCAAATAGCAGCTTCTCTATTAAGATTGATATTAATGAAGAACACAAAGAATACAGGGCACGGTTGGCAGGCATTGGGTGTATTGTGTCAAGAAATAGAAAAATAATTTAAAATATATGCTTTAAATAAGGTAAAATTTTCTGCTTGGAGGACAGAAGGGAATCTTTTTTATGAAGATAAGGGCATCTGGTTAAGCTTGTCCTAGGGACACGCTTAATGCCAGAAAGACAGATGGGAGATCAATGCAAGATGCCATTATTTTTAAATATAATCCAGAGAAACATTTTAATAATTTCTCCAAATTTCTATCAGCATCTTTTTTTCTGCCGGACACATACATTTCTTTAATGCACATCAAGTTGCAGGACATGTTTTTGATACTTACCTTTCTGCAATTAGAAGAAAACAAAAAGAATCAATGGCTCCGATTCTCTTTTAAATGTTCCTCAGTTCAGCCGAGAATTATTCTTTTCCAGTCTAAAAAGCATACGTGTGTAATCAGGATCACTCTTTGAAATGCCATTTGTTTGGATTTCATTTCACTGATAACCAGTCAGGCAGTCGATGGAGTTGTTGTATAATTTCCATTTGTGGACACTAAAATTTGGCACACAGCTTCCAGAGTAAAATTCAGTGATCAGGAATCCAGCCTGCATGTCTAGCTTCACTTCTGTGGCAGATGTCTTCCATGATCTTAAGAAGTGGCATTCCAGCTTTCCCAATGACGTCAAAAGGTTTTGCTCCAGGTCCTATGGCAAAAGCCATTTCTACTTCTAAGACAGATCTTGGTTAATATACCATGGATAGGAAGGTTCACCACCAGTCCACTTTTCGTCCTCAGTTAGCAGGTGATTTTTCTGGTCCACTGCAGTTTTATTGTTCTTTTCCAAATCATCCTTGTCACCCTCTGCAGCTAAAGCTACATCATGGCCATCACTGTGATCAAAGCTTGTGCAAGTACGGATGACCTCCTGAGAAGATGGTAGCCAGCTCACGTATGGTCCCAGCAGGATGTAGCTCAGCAAACACCAGATACCCACTTCCGCAAGCAAGCTATTTGCCAATACTGAACTCAGTGCTGCCATGGCTACAACTCTCACAGCACATGAGGAATTAGAAGTTTGTGGGGTTTTAGGTACTCCCTGCAGTCCAAGTAGTTCCTCAGGTGGCAAGAGTCTCTCTCTGCAACAGCTGTCCATCAGAAACACCCAAAAAGACAGCAACTGAAGCTCAGAGCCTCTCTTTTGCTTTCTTTCCCAAAAGCCTTGCAGACTGAATTTGTAAAAAGTCTTATACCTCAGACAGAGGAAGCCTCTCCTCCTTTCACCCACCCACCTCTAGATGCCACAGCCCATAGAACTATTTTAAGACTATTCCCATTCTAGTTGATTTTGGGTATCCGGAATTGCCAAATGATTGAGTAAATAACGCTAATAGAACACACACAGATCAGTCTCACTATGCTTTTCAAAAAATGAATAGACACATATAAATTTTCAGTAGTTTTATTGAAAAATGCCTCTTTCATTTCAGAAATAAATAATATAAGGCAGTGAAATTCACAATTTGCAGTTAAAATATAAAAGCAGCAATTCTATATCCATAGTCTTGCAAACAATTTCCAACTGCTTTTGATAACTAAGAAACATTGTATTCTGAAAAAAAAATTCCATACTAAATATACAACATAAACATGCAATTCCATCTCTGCAGGATTGACTGCAATTTGGCATAAATGTTACTGTGTCTACAAACAAGGAGATTTCAGGCATTATTAAACTGTATCCAGTTGATACAATTATTTCAGCTACTTAATGTTTGTGGTGTTTAAAGAAGATGTATAAGAGCAGTATATGCTCTGCAAAGTGTAACTAAGAATAGAAGAAAATGACAATGATATTGGAAGGAGAGGGTATTTTTTGTTCCTTTCTTTTTTAACTAAATAATGCAGACCTGTGATCTGACTGAACTGCAAACATGCATTTGAAAAAGAAGAAAAATGTAGAGCTAAAGCAGACAGTCCTTAGAAAATGTGCAGCAGCTCTGTGGTTATTTTTGTTTTGTTTTTTTGGTTTTGTTTTTTTTTATTCATTTGTTTTTACATTATTTTAATGAAAATGCAGCACTGGGATAACTGAATGCACATATTAACCTGTACGCAGCCACTATAAGCAGAAGTATTTTACAGGCATTTCCAGAGCAATATGAAGTCTCTAGGTACACACATTGCTATCCCCACATACGCAAGATACAAACCAGGGGTGCGTCTGATATGAAAAGACCGGAACGCTACATTGCAAAAGAAATGATGCACTCTCCCTGTGTGTATCTGCAAATGCAAGTATAGCAAAACCAAAAAACCACCAACCAAAAAACCCAAAACAAGAGACAGATCTTTTATGGTTCTGGTTTTGCTTTTCTTGACAGTGATCTTTTCCAGCGCATGTGCTCAGGATATTCTGGTGAATGCATTTCAACTCCATAGTCCTCATACTCGTCCTCTCTCCTTTCTGACTCCATAGGTACTATAAAGGGTTCACCTTCAGGTTGATAGGGTCCACTTTCAGGCACGTATGGTTCTGGTTGAAAATAGTTGTCCGATTGAACATAATAGTTATCGCATGTCTTTGAATCCACAAATACAATGAAAGTTAGTTTGTCTACATAATGTTAGTCCAATCTTATTTCCATAGAATAAATATATAAATTAATAGCTCACTGGGGGTATTTTTCAGTTTTGTTCATGCACATATTTTACTTTTTGGCAGTGAAATGATAAAAAGTTTAAAATTCATTTTGAAAGGCTTTGTATTTATAATACACAAAATATTGCAGAAAGACTCTTAAATTATGCAAGGGACCAATTATTGTAAAAGAAAAAAAAAACCAACGCAAATCAAATAAAAATATTATTTTACAGCTACTTCAGTAAATCCAAGTACTGGACTTTATTTCAAACTGCGTAATTAATAGAAGACATGGAGCAGGTAAAATGAACAGGTGGGTTGGCATATACTAATTTTCTCTGAGAAAGGGAAAGTAAGTGTAGACATAACTATCACCAGCGGCAATATACAGTACATGTCATTTTCTCGTGCTGTTCCTCGTAACAAACCGAGTTACAGCTGGTGCTTCAGGAACACCAAAAACTACAGCAAAACAGAAGAAAAATAATTATAAAACTTTGGTATTTATAACTGCAGTTACAGAATCCAACAAGATTACATATAAAAAAAGGCACATGCCCCGATTTAGACATGTTGGTAACAAGCAACAGACAGGTAGGTTTCATAAGTTGTCAAAGATGTTATTCTGGCATATAGCAAGCAGCAGCAGGCTTTTATGCAAAAGCGTCATGTAGAGTTGTTAACAGATTTTAGTGGATACAGTCCCATACAAATCATTTACAAGCCACAATTAGTTTACTATTTACATAAGTTGTTTCTCATTTACCAGGTTAAATGTCTCTTCTAATGGCATTACCTTTGCTGGTTAGTAGTTTTATAAACCTCCTTCACCACTGAGGCTTTTGATGGTCTGGGTCTTTTTTTAAAAAAGAAAGACTTGTCTATTTTATTATTGAAATGCAACAGGCTTAATGAATTGACATCACTGTCCTTTATCTCATTCATGAGTTAGGTTAGTAAAAAGAATCTCCCCATTCTATGAGGCCATCATGGTTCAAAAACCATATCTGTGGTGAAATATCCATACGGACTCATTTTCTAATAAGCACGTGCGCAAACATCTCAGAAACAGGATTTTCATGTATTCAAACTGTAAGCAGCACTGGCGACTTAGAAAATGTGTTAGCCGAAACCTGAAACAGGTCAAAGATGATGTTAGTCTTTTAAAAGTCCATCTGATGTGCAAAAACATACTTTCATTCAACTAAATACATAACAGTTAAGTCATAGGCATATATTTATATATGTATACATAGCTGCTTACGAAAAAGAAGACCACTGCTGAATCACAGGTACAATTTTCTTTCTTTTTCATTTAAATAAGAATTTTGTGTGAGAACTACACAATCACCTGGCTGTTTAGCCAGCAGCACTGAGTCTGCAAATGTGTACATATATATATATATATCTTTTCTTTTCTTTTCATGGGTACATGCACAATACACTAACAGCAAACCATATCCAATAGTAGTATCACATACACTAATTTTGAGATGTTGCAATGCATACATATTAATTTGTTAACAATACTGTGGTCCTGCAGGATCCCTATGTTAAAATACATTAGAATGTTTCCAGTCAGAAATTGGTGACCGCTGTGACCCTTTATTTTGATTCCAGAAGCAGCCTACTGTTTTGAGCTGCATCACAGAGTGGAAGGCTGATAGGACCCAGGGCTAATCAGAGACTCCATGGTGTTTAACTCAGTAGAAATTGTAGGACAGTGGTGTTTTTCAGTTGTCTGCACTGTATCACCAAATGGATTTCCTTTGTGGAAAATTTTTATTTCAGGTATCAATTTTGTATAAATAATCCTGACATTGCTCAAAAAGAGACACACGGAAATTGCCAACCACAGCATTCTTTTTATTTTTCAAGAGAAACATGGAGAATTCAACCTTGTTCTGAAGACGATTGGAAGGGGTGGGGACGGAGGGGAAAAAAAGAAGAAGAAGAAAATGGTCACTTAAATCCTATGAGCAACATTATCAACTACTAACCATCTATGTTTAAAAAGAAGACTAAAATATTTAGTTACTACTTCCTATTTAAAGTAAACCACACATAACATCAAGTAAATCTGCATCAAAGTCCAAACGACTGCTCATATACTTGCACATTACAATGAGGCATGCCTGCTCATTGCAACCATTTCCTCCTGATTCAGTATGTCCAGGTTAGCAGGACTGGCTCATGTAAAGCAGCTCAACATGAACAGCCACATCTGTGAAGGCTATTTAAGGCAAGTTGTTCATAACCTACCTGGGAATCCTTGGCCATTGTAAGGGATGCTAGCGCACTGGGATGAATCACAATATCCTGGTGGCCCTGGGGGACCTCGAATACCCGCATTTCCAGGACGACCTGGCGGCCCTGGTGGTCCTCGTGATCCTGTGGAGCCTGGTGGACCAGTTCTAGATTCTCCTTGTGGACCTAATTTTAGAATTGAAAGGTTGGGGGGTTGTTTTCTTTAAGAGTTAGCTTGATAAAACAGCTAACATTACTGCTGTCTAGACTACACAGTCTGGGCTATGTCTTTGGTGAGGAAACCCTTGCACTTTGTTGCTATATGGGGGTCAACAGAAAGAAAAACAAAAGAAAACTAGAAATGTGACTCATCATTAGTTGCTTCCCTGTGTGTGGCTTACTTAAGGATTTATTCACAGAAACTGCTTTAGTAAAATTTGAGCCAAGTAAGAAACATCAATGAATTCTCTGGTTTATTTCCCCTCCGTGTAAGATACGAAGATCTCAAGGGAAACTACTAGATTAGACAAGCACACTGGATTTCAATTAAAATATAGTAGTACATTAATTCTGCTACCCTGTGGCCCCAGGATAGATGAGGTAATGTTTTTCTTGGAACCGGTCTTACTATGGTTAGCAGAAAAGTAAAGCTTCAAGAAACTGAGGCTACAATTTGCTGCAAGCATCTTATGGTTCCTGTAATGAAAAACCATGTTTATCCTAATAAACTACAAGCAGAAACAAATGATGCAGCTGATTCCTGCCAAGGTATCAGTGAACAAAATTGCATGATACAGAGACCAAAACCAATAGTCAAATCATCTAACTCTATCATCTGGTAACTCTGCATGCGGGAATATTTTGTAGTCCGGGGACTATTTGTAGTTCTGTAATCACAAGTGAAAAATGGAACTAGATACTGCAAAAGTATCATCTGATAACACTTATGAAAATATCCATCAAATACTTGGACAAGGTATTTTCATTAAATACATTTTCACACAAGCAAGCATGCCAGAAGAGTAAATTACAAGATAAATACCTATTAGCCACATCCAAAAATCTTTCTAAATTGCCCTTTTTCGTAGGGCTTTCCAGTAAACTCTAATACATGTCAAAAACACGAAGGGGATGGAGTAAAGCATGTTCATTCATCATATGTAGCCTGGTTCCCTATGAAGAAATGTTGTCTTTTTCTCCTGCTTTTCTGTAATCTGATAAAACAAGAAATATTTACCAGGTGGTCCCGGCAAACCTCGTGGTCCTTGAGATCCAGTCCCTCTTTCGCCTTTCTCTCCAGGCATTCCTACAAAATAAAATAAAAAAACAATAAAAAACAAGGGAAGGAAACCACATCAACAAACATTTCTTCATGCTCTTTCATTGATATTAATACTTAGTTACCATTATTTAATGTAACAAGGCTGGTCCAACCTTACTTTTTACAGATGTCCAAATGTGCATTTGGGAAAATAATTTGGATCTAATTATACTAGCCTAAAAATAAAGTAGGATGCAGAGGTAATTTAGTGTGAATAAACTTTTGCAAACACAGAAAAGTCTTTGAGATACTTAAAACACCACAGAACCTTATCATTTTAAACTACAAACAGGAAGGTATTTTTAAGCTTGCATACTTCTATAAATGATGCTTTACGTTTTCTTAAAAACAGTTATGATGAAATAATTTTAGAAAAAAGCAGAATTCATGAATTCATAAATTCATTCTTGCCTGGTTTTTTTCTATTCTGTTTTAAAGATTATACTGAAATATACGCTAGAAAGCACAGCACTCAGTCTATGCTATAGCAGAGTAGCTGGAATAAGCAAAAGCCACAACATACTACAGTACAGATGCTCCGTGTCATTGCAGTGATCCAAGGTAGCCACAAAATAAGTTTACCCATATGCTCAAACTCAGTTCAGATTTGCTTGCCTCCCTCAGAGTACTGCAAAGAGCCAAGGATATAGACTTAATTCTTTCAACTCCTACTTTCTATTCTTGGTAATGACTCATTTTCCCTCTTAATCAGAGTTCTGTTCTGTAAAGAGTTGTGTTACCCAAACAGCCTTTCAAGATGTAGCTGTTTAGCGCCAGAAGAGTTCTGAGAACATTCGCTTTCCTGGGATATCCTGTGGAAGCCTGAGACAGCAGCCAAAATGTTATACCCACTTGTGTTTCATGAAACATGAGCATGGGAGAGACAGAGGAAAGCACTGATGTAACGGACCTTGTCCTCCAGAATATCAGTGTCCCTCACACAATCCAACCGACCTAACAGGCTATTGCTAGGTGGGGGCTTCCTAGTCTGACATGGTAAAGGGATCAGACTGCTCCTCTGGGAGGCTCTGCACTACGTCCACTGTGAAATACACAGCTGCCTCAGAATTTACTCACCTCTTTCACCTGGTGGTCCTTGGACCCCAGGAGGTCCTGGGAATCCCGGTCTTCCTCCAGGTCCAGGCTCTCCTCTTGTCCCAGCAGCTCCTGGGGGACCAGGTGGTCCTGGTGGTCCTGGCTGGTTACGATTTGAATAATAATCATTCGGGATTTGATTCAGCATTTGATTGAACCGGCTCATTTGACCTTCAAAAGGAAAGAAAAATGGTTCAATAAACTATGTGAAATGTGTGAGTCTTTTATCAGAGCAGGAAGGAATAACAAATTATCTCTCTTCATTAAATCCTACCCTTGTTCCATTCAATAAATTAGCAGTGAACTGGTACGGATGAATTAGGAAGACTTAAGAAGAATGTCTGTTAAGAAGGGTGAACATAAATGGAGGAGGGAGGGAAGACAGGTAAGGGGGATTCTGGAAGCCAATAACATTAACAAAAATTAATTTTAAAGCAATTAAACTCACAAAATAAGCATTTGTTTACAATATTGTTGCCATCACAGGTCTAATTAGAGTTTTTATTCTGAACAACAGAAAGGACTTGTTACACTTCAAAAGGTGGAGTATCACATTTCTATGTACTTTCAGAGCTCTGAAGCTGCCACAGACACCGTATAAATTTTTCACATGTAGAGCTAGCAGCACACAGTCTATGAAGTTGCTTTCTTAAGCCTGTAGGATGCACAGGCTTGTACCTACATGCCTTCTGCATACAGGCAAATTTCATTTCCAAAGAAAGGTGTCTGAACACCAGCAACAGCATTGTGTAGGTATGCAGAAAGGAGCCCTTAATGGGAACCACATCTAACCCTACCTGATTAGTGTAATGTGCCAGTCCTAGCACAACCCTGAAGAGATGAGCTGAATATGAAAAAAAATACGGCAGGGATGTTCAAAAAAAAGATGCTAAAAAATCTCAGATAATACATCCTTACTCATAAGCCTAGCACTTTCATGAATATACTTTTCTTCCTCTGTGATGGCTAAGAGGCACATTTTAAATAGCAGCCACCACAGACATTTTAAAGAACATACTGTCCCCCTTCCTGTACACAAGCACTCTTAATGATCCAAAAGGTACATCTGTTTACCTCAACCAGCACTTACCTTTGTCACAGAAATAATATTAAGAACAATTTATGGGCATATTTTTCCTCCTTGTCAGGTCTACTGATAGCAAAAGCACTGCCTCAGGAACAGTGAGAAAGCCTCTACAGAGAACACTTTTATGGGCTGCAGAGCTGCACCGTGTGGCAGTAAAGGACTAAAATTCAATTTGGACTCCTTAGCCAAATAAATATAATTTTTACTCACATAGCACAGCTGATTCTGTGCACAGCATTTACCCAACATTCATCTCTTCTCCTGCTAGCAAAGTACCTGCAGTGAGCATCTTTTTTCTCACTGATTCCCTCCTCCTGAAGATAAGACATGTTTAATGAGAAAATGTATACTGATTTTATGACAAAGATGAAGTAATTTTGGATCAGACTGACAAAAGGAAAGTCACTTTCCTTGTAGAGAGCATTAGACTTGCATGTGTATTTCCAAAGGTCACAGATTAGTTCATGATCAAGCTAGCCATCTGGATCTGCCAAAAATTTAGTGCTACATTTTTTTCCACCAACTCATTGGCATCAGACAGCTATCAGATCACTCAAGCTCTTGCTATGCTCTGCAGCCAATATCTCTCACCTTAAATTTAAACCACTGTTTTCTCTTTTAACAAACAAGGTAATAAATGACTAGTATGGGAAACAAAGCAAGAAACACTGTTTACCATTTATCAGTTGTTCACAAACTTGTCTTGCAACTGCTCGCATCATGTTCTGAGAAGCAATGTCACCCTAAACAATCAAAACCAAAATAAGTGTTTTATTAGCAAGCATCTGTGCTTTTAAAGACACAGTGTTTAATTAAAAAATCTGAGAAAAATTGACTTTAAAGCAGACTTACTCTGTCACCTTTTTCTCCCTTCATTCCAGGTGCACCCTAAAACAAATAAAGTAAAAATAAAACAACTGAAGGATTATGTTATCCCACTCCACCAATAGGTTTGAGACATGCAATTTTAGAAAACATTTTGACTCCTTCAAGAAGACAGACCTGGTTCTCCTTGAACTTTACATTTCAGAGATGCTAAAGCAGATGCCAGAAAAGCCTGGGCAAGCAGTGATCTTTTGTATATAATCAAACACACTGACAGATGCAGAAGAAAAAGATCTGAAAGAAAAATTCAAACTAGGGCCAAAGAAACTGACGTATTCTGACACTGGGAGCATAGTGGCAATTTGAAAGTTGAATTTCTAGCATCACATTTCTGTAAATGGTGAATAGTCTTGTGTGAATTACATATGATGGTTTAATTTTAAGTCTTAACCCAACTTATCATTAAAGAAGGTAAGCTAGGAAGAGTAACACATGTCTAGTAAGGGTAGCTGTCTCCTTGACCCACAACAAACAGACCCTGTGTTAAGCAAAGAAGTGCTACGCAGAGATGACACACAAGATGGAGAGATGCCATTAAGTGCTTATTACATTTATAATGACAGCTTCCCTGCTAATTCTCAACCATTTCTAGTCTTACAATAGCCTCATAGAAGTCTTAGCTTGAGCTGCTTGATAATTATTGACATTTGCCAAGAGCTAACTTTTGTCTAACAGTAATTTCCATTCGCCTTTGAATGCTCTAGTGGTTGTTGTGGGTTTTTTGGTTTTCAAGAATGCTATGTAAGAAGCCAACCAGAAGCACTGACTCTAGTTTTTATATATGTATGTATCTACGGCTAGAAAAACATCAGATATACTGTAAAGATGTTTTTCAATGCCAAAGTGGAGATAGGCACGCACAATCTACTCTGCAAACAAAATTTTGCATGTGCACCTCTCACACAACTTACATTCCACTGCTAGCAAAGAAAAGCATCAAAAGGGAGCAAATCATACTCTCCAAACAAAATGTAATTACAATGCTTGGTATGATGGATTTTTAAAGATTTTCAAAACAGACAGCAATGATCTCAGAAGGATATTTATAACTTGCTTTGGTCTTTTTGACATGATTTTGGCCATAGTAAAAATTGCAGATGCTCATTTAAAATAAGTAGAAAACTAGATTCACAGTCATTTGTTTTAACCACTAGCTCGCCCTTTGAAAAATCTAAAAATCTGCAAAGTGTTTAAAAAATGTTCTTTTAATTTTGACATCAAAATACAAAAGAACAAAAGGAAACAAAACTGCATTTCCTGCAAGACCTGCTTAGGAAGCCATCATGAATAGCTCTTCCAATGCTCTCGAATACTCCCTGTGACAAACGCCACATGTGTGCCAAATTCCAGGGCGGTACAAACAACACTTTGCCCTAAACTATGGCTCCTGAAACGGCCAGTGTGAGTTTTATAGGTGACTGTAGTGGATGCAGAGTTAGGCCACAGCTGAGTCCTTCTAAAAATCTATTGTAAATTCACCTGCCAGAATGTGTCCAAAGAGCACAGGAGCTTTGTTAGTCAAGCAAAAAGGGGCTAGTATGAGCTCAAATAGATTTTCACTTGTAGCCTAAATTACTATTTGAACATATGGCATATTTCAAAGGTGAAAGACTAGTTTGGTCATCTGCTGTTCTGCATGGCTTTCCGCATAGTTACACATATATCCTAAGTATTACTGCTTTTTACATCGTAGTATTTCTTTAAGGAGCCTGTTTATCACCATTAACAAAGTAAAGGTTAAGTGTGGGCTGCAGCTGTTTTTCATAACATTCCCACAGTACCCGCAATTAATTTCAACGACACAAGACAACACATCATTCCACTGAGGTCACGGCGGATACAATTTGAATGCGGTAGCACTGTTTCATAGACTTTCATCAAGGTTTTTGGGCAAACAAATTCCCATAGGGTATGTCGGGGTGTGAACTTAGCATGCTATCCAAGCTTCTCTGCAGCAGCATTGCATATACCTACCCCATGACATGTCATAGAAAATATGAGGCAGCTCATCCATCAGTGAGTTAAGTAGTTGGCATATGGTACATTTCCATCAAGCATAACAGATCATTCATGCAAAATTAATTGTACAGTCTCAAATAAAATATTTAAAATGGTGACACCATAAGTGTGTCACTGGAATAAATTATGCCACCAATGAGACAGTTACTAATATGTAAACAATATACCCATCAAAGTGATGAATATTCTTGCCCTTCTGTCCTTCACTCTTTCATCTCTATCTTTTCTTAGTCTGTGAAGTCCACAGAGAAAATGTCTGTCTTGTAGCTAAAACAGACCACGGACTTGTAAATGCCGTAACAACATAAATAAGCTGTAACAATTAAAACCATCAGGAAAATATGACATTTCTATCTGCCATTCTCTAACAATTAACACTGCGGTAAATGCTGATGTACTGAAGCTCTAAAAGAGATGTAATTTGACTCTCAGTTCAGATATTAGCATCTCAGTCATAAACTATCACTTTTATCTGAAATATCCATTCAATAGAATTGCAGGATTTTTACTAGCACTAGTCTATAACATGAAAATCTGGGGGAAAAAAATATTTACAAATTATTTGATGTTCCTCTTTCTGTTTGAAACTTGGTAACTTTTTGCTATTTTCTGAAAGCATATTCATTTGAAATTATCTGCTGAGCACATTTATAATACCTGCTCATTCTAATTCTCATTCTTACTAAGGCTTTCATGATACAAACTTGTATTGTTTTGACCGGAAGCAATTCATGCAGTATGTTTTCTTGATTATTCACTAGGTAAGTGCAAACATTAGGAATCAGATTTCTGGTCTACTGTCCCAGCAATATTCTAATAATTACTTAAAATGTCCTGTTCCAATGAATTCATTTGCTAGCACATTCACACACCAGAACTATACACAGAAGAGAAAAAAAGATGACGCAAACTTAAAGTGTTCAAATCCTATATACTGTTCCTGGCAATATTTTTGCTGACCAGTCAAGAAAAGTTCTTCAGGCTGCCTTCAGCCACAAGCCTTGTTGGTAAGACAGGAAGGTGCTCTGGTAACAAAAACATAACATTGCTCCAAAGTATTGACAACAAAGGTCCCCCAGCTAGAAAAATGTTAAGGCCATTCCTTAATTATAAGCGATACAATAGTCAACTTTACAATTCACTGAAATCAAATGAGCCTCATTCTTCAATCTGTGACCTTGCAATGATACGCTGATTCAGCCTTATGATTGGAAGTCTATAGGCTATTCCGAACTAATTTTAAAATTTGAAGATTAGAGGCTGACTAGCTATGTTAACAGCAAAGTTCATTTTCCATCTGGATGTTTTAGAAATATGATTCCCAAAAATAATTACAACTACAATTACTGAGATGCTATTTGCATCTTCCTCCCACTTCGTTATATGCTTCTTAAATTTCAGTTTATTTTCTTTTAATAGACAAAACCGTGCAATTTAGCCAACTGTCTGCCAGCATTTTGAGAAACAGCAGCTGCTGCTGACATACTGTTTTGTTGATATCCTGCAATGAGGGAGTCACTTGGGGTCAGTGTGTGGAAAAGCTAGTTTATGCTGCATGTGGGATTTTTCTGAGCTGTGGGATGAAGGCTGGGCTGCAGCAAAGTTCTACGGCTGAAGAAGGACAAAACAAAGGAAGTTTTGCTATTTTTACTTTGAAAGATAATGCTCTCAATTGTTTTCCCCAAAAGAATGTTTGGTCCCCACAAGAACCACCAGTTCACTGCTCCCAAAGCAGTGTCTTTTTGAGACATCATCTAGGATGTCTGCATAGATGGATGCAAGATCAGTAAACACATGGCAGCAGAGAATGGAAAATGCTCAAAAGCTGCATTTAACTCACAACAAATATCTGCCTTATGTGCTTGGGATTAACCTCTAAAGGTTTTCACAATCTATTTGGTCCTGGAGGCATCAGTCTAATAGCACCTTATATATAAAACATGAATGCATTGCACTGTTTCCTGAGGACCTTCTAGATCAACAAAGTTAGACCCTGTTATCACAGAGTCTGTTTTATAAATAAGACAGCTCTAGCTTAAGACAGCTTAGTCTGCCTACCCATCCCATTTTCATTCTCACACCTGTAAAACAACAGTACTGGAACTTTTCTTCTCTGATAGTCTAAGAGCTTCTATTTTCCATTATATTTATTCACAGGAAACATATCCATTTCTTCTTGAGCTAATATCCTCTTTTAGATTAATGACTCTTTCTTACCCTTGCTAGTTGTTACCCTATGATATATGTACGGACTACTACCAAATTCTCACTCTCTGTTGGACGAGATAGACGGAGGACAGATATTTTAGTCTCCTCTAGGACAGCCAGTGCTCATTTCTCAACAGATGACTGACTCATTTGTGTTCTTACTGTTCGTTTTTCGGTCCTTTTGTTACTACTCTGAAAAAACACCTAAGTTTCTCTCGGAAGTACTTATAAGCAGATTATAAAGTCAAATTTCCTATTTCCATGAAAATTCAGTTAACACTTCAAGTACCAACTTGTTCTAGTATAAGTACACATTGAGATAGAGAAATGTTTACAGCCGCATTCATGGTGTGGTCTGCCTCAGCTCAGCTCATTAGTGTTATTTAACACATCAGGAAAGAGGTTCGGTTGACTGCATTCACTGGGAATGTCTTCACAACACTAAGGCTCTTCATAATTTGCATGTGGCTGTGTATCTTTTGCCTAGGGTGTAATGTCCCTTGCTCTGTAGGGGTCTTTTGCCTGACTTGTGCTGCATAGTACCAGCAATACAGATTGTTCAGGTAGAAGAAAAAATGGCAGGATCTGGTCAAAAATTATTTACTCCTTGTATTTAGCAGAGGCAATGTGAAGCCTCATTATCTTTCTCCAGTACAGGAAGTTACAAATTCAGGCAGGGCTGAATTATGATTCATGACACTGCAAGCTGCATTTGGCCATTAGGCTGCACCTTTGGCAATTCTAATACTAGACACAAAGGAAAGCGTTGAAATTCTGTCCACCAGGAGTCTGATAAAACATCTGTGCAAGGTGCAAGCCAGAATTCCTGCTGGGATCTGTTCTAGAAACATAAGAAATGGTAAATATGATGCACAGTGTCACATTACAAGAAAGTTCAACAACTGGAAAAAAAAATGTATTTCTAACTGAAAAGAACTCTTAAGACTAGAGTGTAGGAGAACTTACATGTGGTCCTTGGACAGGAGTTGACTGCCTTGCTTTGCAAAAGTACTGAAACTGGGCTTGTAGCCAAATTTCTTTCTATACACATTATTTACCTGCAGAAGATCTTTGCTGCTGAATGAGGTCAGTTATCCAGTGCCCCAGGTGAAGGAAAACTTGGGTACACCTGGTAGTTTGAAGGTCACTTGTGAACAAAACACAGCACCTAGTGCCCAGACTATGTCTATCAAGCATCTGACCTGGCAGGAATATCATATTAGCAATGTATGTCTAAAGGCAGGAAAGCTTCAGTGCTTTCCTAGGACACTCCATGTCCTCTACTGCAAGGAGAAATGGGATTTATAGGCTGGCAAACGCAGATTGAATTCAATGTACGTATGAGAAAATGACCCAGTTTCCAGGTGGCCCTAGGAACTTCCACTTCATAACCATAAAGCTGCCCAGGTTACTATATATTCTTCCAAATTACCCAGCTGTCGTATACACAATGACATTGAAGCAGGATGGAAAATTCTGGCTCATTGCCAGACATTAAGGTACAAGTAATGAATGACTTCCCGTTTCAATTGCTGTCTCCACTCAAACATAATTTCTCAGAGATCCTATAATTGAATCAATTCAAATTTCTGCTAAAACTGTTGGTGGAAGGCAGCACCTCCTGCTCTTTCTCCCTATTCAGGATGCATTTAACTTTAAAGGTTTGAATAGAACCCACAGAAACCAACCCCAAATAATTTTGAAATCCCATTATAAAAATCACAAAACATTTGCAAAACAGAAGTGATTATGTAATACTATCAAAGATTGTCCACCTTCAGCAGTGTACCACTTTTTTACTACACACACACATATACAAATATAAAGACTTTCCAGTCATTTTGCTGACCCAGTTCTTCACGCTTATACAGTGTAGGAATATATGTCTTGGCACATAATAGCCTACGATCTTTTTAGTGGAAACCAGAGACCACAATTTCCAGCCCCAACTATTAAACTCAGCAAAATGACATACTGTAAAAATAAAACTATTTGAAAAAAAGGCTTGCGGTCTTAGGTCAGCTCCATTGTATTAACCACTGTCATAAGTGCAAAACAAGTATTTAAAGCAATGAGAAGTCTCATATTCATCAACAGACTGTAATTTTAAATTTGATACTATAAGTGTATTATTATCTTACTGGTGTCCCACGATCTCCTGGCTTCCCTGGTTTTCCACTTGGGCCAGCAACCCCTGGAACTCCTGGGGCACCCTACAGCAGAAGACATGTAAAGTGAATTGTAGAAATCCACAGTGGCCTAAGTGCTAATAAGAAATGTGTCACTGCATTGAGTGCAAAGCAATACTGAAAATGGCTCCTATCAGGTTTTGAGGGTTTTTTTCTGTTAAGTACATACCAGGCTTGAAAACTTTTCTGCAGAAAAAATAGTTTGTTTCTTCATGGACATGTGTCCTTTTACATAACACCACAGTTTAACAGGCATTTCTGAATCTAAAGATGCAGAAAGTGTCTATATATTTTTGGTATTGCTCTTAATCACAGATTCCTAAAGGAGTACAAGACAGTTTGGCCTTCTAACTTCATCTAGCAGGTCTGTGATCCATGTAAAAGTCCACAACAAGAAGTCCATAAAAGTCATTCTAGTGATACTAGATAAATATGAACAAATAAAAGACCAGTGTTAGGTTATGTGATAAAAGCTCACCTGCACACCCACAAAGGAGCACCAGAAAGACAATCATGGGGAAGCAGGGGCAGCCCCAATAATACCCTGCCATAGTAACTCCTGTCTATATAAATATACGTGCTGTAAATCTGTGCTCTGTGTGTGTGCACCCACTGGCAACACATCTTCCACCTCGCTACTGGTTGGACACAGTAACATGGAGCTGCAGCAACTCGCCTATCTCGGGCTGTCTGATCCAGCACAATGTATTTTTCTCTAACAAACAGCACTGTTTCTAACATGATCTCACAAAACACAATGAAGTACCTTTTTAAGCAAAAACCAATTCTCAAATACTCTTGTCAAGAAAAACTTGCATTAACAGTGGGGTTTTTCACCAGACTACAAGTAATAAGCTGATTGGTTTCAGCAGATCTAGCTGTGCATTTAAAGATCATGGCTAAAGAACCAGGTAAACTGGTTCTTCCCTTATTTACACCAGCAGAAATCAGTTTCAAAACATCTCTTATGAATGTTTGTGAAGACATGCTTTGCACAGCTTTCTGCTCACCTTTTACTGAGAGTTTCCCAGATCCATTTAGGATATTAAACAAAGGATTCATTTTGTATTTGACAGAAACTGAAAATGTCAATGTGGCTCTCTCTGGGCTCAGGTCTCTTATTTCAGAGCGTATCAAAGACAAAATTATATTTACCGCTGGTCCTGGCGGGCCTCTGGGACCTGTGGGACCATCTTTTCCTGTGAAACCCTATTCAGAAACAAAAGCATGATTAGAGATTAATTTAAGATTGTAGCCTGATTAAAATGGTCTTTAAGATTATGTAATTGCAATACTCCTGATTATTACTAGCATGTATTTTAACGCCTATCCACAATGTACGTTATAAAAATAGCTGTCACAACTAATGCTAGAGAAGGCTATGGAACAATGAGCTTAAGATGTTCAGCTGCTATTGATTAATTGAAGATGGAATGAGTCTCTCAACATTTTTAAGAAAAGGAATCGTTGTTCTGGCCCAGAGGAGCAAGATCTCCCTTTTTGCAGTTCTCTCACTCACAGATTAGCTGGAAAATTTGAGGTTTGTACTTAAATGAAACTTCTCAGATACTTCCCCTGCAAGAAGAGATGCTGAGAAATCTCATTTCGATAATCTAACATAGAACTCACAAATGGCCCACTAATGACCCACCAATCCAATGGTATGTTCTTTGGCAACTGGCTATCACTTGGTGGTCTGTTTTCATTTCCAGCTATCAACTCCCACTAAAGGACTATTATAAATGCATATATCAGCTATTAATTTTGACTGTAAAGTCATTGCTTGAGTCATCTCAAAGGTGATACACCACTGTGAAGACAAAAGAGATTTCCTTAGTTGACCCAAAATTAGAAGAAAGGGATTGCAACAACTCCACAATGAAATACCTGTGCGCATGCCCTTCATTATGAAGACATTTCAGAATCCCCCATCCAAAGAAAAGTTCTTAGCTCCAGATAGTCAAAGGTTCAGGAGCAAACTTGACCTTCACAGTAAGAATGGCACAGACAGATTCTTTACGAATATGACATTTCCCAGACATTGAGACAGAGTTTCAAAGGGATTCCCTGCAGCAGCAGCAGTGCGTGGAAGACAGCAGAGCTCAGTACCTCAACAGAACAGAACAGAACAGAACAGAACAGTGGACATACTGCTCTATGGGTGCAGGTATCTGAGAACTTAGTCAGGAGAGTGAGCAGTGCAATTTTTACAGAACCTATCTGGCTACCCTATGGCTACCTGGGGAGGTTTTCACCCCTAGGTTTTTCCAGTCCTTCCACTTTTACCTCTTCAGGTTGGATACTGACAAAAGGACTCCTTTTGAAAAAGCATTTGAAAATAGAAAGATATGATAAAAAATAAGGGGGGGGGGGGGGGGAAAAAAAG